>CM033641.1:273094510-273255474 GCA_019512145.1 Engystomops pustulosus
CTTCCTTTAAAAATCAACTTTTAAAATGATGCTAATGAATCAGAAAAGGCTATGGGTTACAGAAGCCCTCTGTTATCTGCCTTCACAAGCTAATGTTACATTGCAGCAGAGCTTCTCTGTCTCGTCCTCCTCCTGCATTACTCATAGCAGTGCTCCTTCAGAATGTAACAGCCTGGGAAGCAGCAACACAGAGGGGCTCTGGTAATAAGCCTTTCTTGCTCATTAGCATCATTTAATAAGTTGGAAGGAGGCCATAGATAACAAGTATAAGAAGATTACCACAGTCACAGTGCCTGGATCTATGAGTAAGGACTCTTCCCATTGGCATTGGTGCTGCACGTTAGTTGTGCATCTGTTGCATTCTGTCTCTGTGTTCCTCTGTCTTGTCTCTGCATCCACAAAAAGAAAACCTGCAGGTTTAACATTGGTTTGAAAAGATAAGACCCTGTTTCTCAGCCTCATCAGTGAAAGAAAACTGACCTGTCATCAGTTTTTCTTTGCAGACCCATGGACTTATTTTGCCGTCATCTGGATCAGTGAAAATAAAGGGACATGTTTAAACATTTTCTCCACGGACAACAGATCAGTGAAAAAAGAAGCCAACGTGAAAACACCCATTGAAAACAATGGTTTTGTGTGGCATCACTGGAAATCACTGAACCACAGATGTAAAAAACAATGCCAATGTGAAAGAGCCCTAAGTGACACTGATTTATCATGAATGATATATGGAAAATCAGCAAGTAATATGCATAGTGTGATGGCGGCCTAAACAGAAGTAGGTCCTACACAGAAGATCTGTTCTGTGCAAATCCATTATATTTTGCTTGGTTTTGGTTTCCACATTCAGTACTGATACAAAATACTAACCAGAATAGTGAAAAAGTTGCCAAAAAAATGTTCTGGTTTAAAGGCCTAACTGGGATAGGTCAATACTAGTATCTGATCACTTGGAGTCCAATAGCAGTGAATATAAGCTGCTGCAGTAAAGTTTCCGTAAAGGGAAGATGTAATTTTTGGTGCTAGCGGCTGTTGTGACCCTTTAAATGGGGGCATCAGTATCTATTAACCACAATAAAATGTTTTTTATTAAAAGGGCTTAAGGAGGGAGGCAATTCTTTGTACATATTTGTTAACATGGAAGTTTTCATCCAGGGTCTGGTGCAGTTCCTCTTCAGTAGCAGTGAAGAATATTGAATATAATTGTAAACAGGAAACATCTGGTGTAGCACAGTATTGTCCGGTTAGTCATTAGGGTCAGTGTCTAGGGTCTGGATGATTTACCAGCAGAGTAGATGTCATCTATCTCTCCTATCAATGAACATGGTAGTCACATTCTATGCAGTTGGCCTTATTGGGTGGAAGGGAGACACATGCTATTGTTTTTTAAGGGGTAATCCAGGGTTCTAAACTAGGATAGACTATCAATATCAAGTCTGTGGATAGTGGACATATGATCAGATAATAAGATACACTGGTGCCAGCACTGGAGCTTCATCATCATCATGTACAGTGTTTTGTGCTCTGCTGGGCATTGTTATCTAATTCAAGTAAATAGGACAGTACCCAGCACAGCCACTATGAAAAGTATGGCACTGTGCAGTATTTATCAATGTAAACAATATAGAGGCTGTAACCCTTATCAGAGCAGCATGGCTTATCTGAAAAAATGTTTGGCAGAATTCCTTAATATAAAGCCTCCGCCAATCCGATATTGAGGGACTATAACGAGGAGGCTATTCATTTAAAATGGAAAGAAAACTGAATATTTCTTAAAACTTACCAGACTTAAGATACTGTGACTTGCTGAATTGAATTTGCAAATCATGAGCTCATACCACCCTCACTAGAGCCAACACTGCTTCAGTTTGACCCTCATTACCAGGGATATGTTTGACCTTTCTTGGACCTTTCAAGGAAAGTTATGAGTCCCCCTCACCTAATACACAGCTGCCCTTAAAGCGTAACTGTAAAGCTATAGTGATTTTACCAAATTATTATATGTGATTTCCCCTTTGAAGAAAAACTGAACGATGCCTACTTTGTGCTACTCACCTTTTTTATTTTTCAAAGTTATGGCATTTTCTGTTCTGAAAGTGACAAAAATCTCTCTCACCAGAGGTGAAGTGGGCGGAGACTAATGTCTGTATGTCTGTCTGTCTATACCCTCAGACTGAGGCCAGTTAGCTTGCCCCAGATCCCAGGCTGCCTAGTGTTCTCTCTAGCATAAAAGCCATATAATTTCCCACAAGTAAATCCACTGAACACTACACAGTGCACATACAGGATGTATATGGTGACCGCCTGGCAGCTTCCATCACATGGAGGAGCAGGGGACATGTAATAAGTAGTAGAAATCATAAGTAATACAGTTGCATGCAGTGTATAGTCTGTGATGTGTGAGCAATAAGGGTAAATAGCTTATTTGCACAGTGCAGAAAGTGCGGATTACAAGGTGGGGGAGGGAGCAGCATGAGGTGCAGAGAAAGTTCTGTAGAATCACAGACTGGGATGGAGGGACTGATAGGGAACAGCCAAGATCTTGTACCTCACTATTCTGTGCACGAGATAACTGCATTCACACATCCAGCTCTGCTTCATACACATGACCTCCTCCCCTGTGAGCAGGAAACAGAAGCTACTCCCCTCCCATGAAACCCTAGATTTGTTCATCTGCTGTATATTCTACAGCTCACAGGGCTTATCAGACCATGGAGAGGAAGCAGCCACTGCATCACTGAGGTAATCTGAGGGGTATAGCAAAGAAATTGATGCATATAGGTAATAAAGATAATAGGCAAAGTTATTTTACATTCCAAGAGCTATTGATTTGTGGAAAAAAATTACAGTTACTCTTTAAATATTGTGTGCAGGAAGGATGTGGGTCACATCTCACTTCTCCTTGGTTCCCTTAACCAGTCTAGTGGTTGCAGCCTAACCACCCACCCACTCACCCAGTCAATTACATTATCATCATCATCGATAAATCCACCCCTGCTCATTAGTACAGAGGTAACTGGCTGGCTAATTTACATACTTTATCCAACGGAGCATTGCCTGAAGAATAGGCCTTTATACATTATTGTGTGTCTCCAATGAGTTACTGCACCTGTCCACTCACTATAAAAACTGTGTGTTTCTGCAGTTATCATATAGGTTAAAAGCTGTTGACAGTTCTTGTTATTTCCTTAATTTTATTACTTATGGATTGTGTATGTACTACACTAGGTAGTGCGGTCTGCTAAAGCCATAGAGGTGAATTTCTCCAAAGTTATCAATTTTTCCAATAATAAAGGAACCCAATTCTTGTAGCATTTAATACAAAGAAAATCTAGTTTTTCAAGCATTAGAGGAATGCTACAGTGTATGCATAACTACAGTAACCACAGTTGTCAGAACCTCTGTATATTCTAACTCCAGACAATTTTTTTTGGTCCCTGTAACAATTGGATTTTAAAAATGTTGGATTGTCATAAGAACCAAGATTATCGATAAAGCTTAATTGCAGACACCTGCACTGTTATAGCTGTTTTTTTGTAGCCTAGAGCTAAAGTACAGTAAATTACCAATATCCAAAGGTCCGTTTGTAACTAGGGGTCATCTGTAAGTCTGTAACTCATGTTCTTAAGTAGGGGACTGCCTGTATATACTGTAAGTATGTTTTTGCAGTATGGTAGAGATTCATCATTGCTACTTTGACAATTTTTTGGCGTAGAAGCACTGACATAATCGCAATTTCTTGTGAGGAGTAGGACTCATTTTCATTGTATTCCTAGAGCCTTGCTAGAATCTAGAGTCCGGCTCCTCCCTTCAGGCCCTGCACAAGATATAATTCAATTAATCAGCTGTGATTGGAGTGTTCCTTTAACAATATATATTTTTCATACTTAAAAGAAGATTTTATTGGTCCTAAACAACCATTTTAACATATAAAAAGAAATTTCGGTCATAAAATGTGTGGATTGCTAATTATTCTCTTCTAGACCCAACCACACTGTGGCTTTTTCTTAATGCAACCAATGGTTTTCCTGGCTCTTATCTAGTCTGGAATTGATGATGTACTTGATCAGTGATGGTCAGACACAGGGGCCCTGTGATTAAGTGCTCTGCCACCTATGGAACCAGAAGCAGAGATGAAACCCCAAGATTACATAAAACTCAGTGCATTTATCTGCAGGTCAGTAGTTAAAATGAAGCTCTACAGAAATTGGCGGCGTAGCCCTGGCCTCTGAACAGCCAAAAGTGTGAATGAAATGATGTTTACCTGATCCTTTCTCTGGGTAAGTATTTCATAATGAGCAGTGCATAAGGGGATATTACTGTGTTAATGAACCAACCAGACCCACAGCCCAGAGAGCCCAGCAAATTGTCTGTAATTTCCAGTAACAATACAAGATATTTGTTCCTGTTTCTTTTGGAGTAAAACATGAACTGACGATATAACAGTAAAGTAATTGTGCAAGGCACATTACAGGGAAAGATATTCTCAGTGAAGAATACGTTGGGCAATCATTTAGTAATTAAAATAAGACTTGTGTTTGGCTCACAAATTACAATGATATGCTTGTGTCGTCTCTAGTCATTGTAATTGCATGTGAAAGTTTTATGACTTTCAGAGGATTCAGACCTGCAATCTTCCCTTTTAACGTGGTAATTTAGCATATGACAAATTAGGTCATTTTCTGTGCTTTCCTGAGGAAACCTGTTTGGTCAGGGAAATATCCAGGAGGACAGCACAATCCTGATTTGCCTTGACTTGTTTCCAGCAGACCACTGTCTATAGAAAAATCTATCCGAATATTACCATAACTATCAGCTAGATATGCACTCAAATAACCTACAAAATGAGACCTTAGTATATAAATGTCAAAAAAGCTCAAAACCCAGTTACAATTCATCACTTTATCATTTTATTTATTTCTTATAAAATAATTAAATTATTGACACTTGGACAATATGAACAAATAGATAAGGAACAATTAATTAACTCATTCAGGCAGAGTTAATAACACAGATTGTGAAAAGCGATTTCACTTTTTTTTTTTTTACTCTGACACTCCATGGGAATGATGGAAATAGCCGAGCACAGTGCTCAGTGACCGCTCCTAACGAATGCAGGGTCAGAGTGTACGCTCATCCTGCCCATCCACCCATCAGTGGGTGAGGGTCCGGTTATCATGATTGGTGGCTGTCCCAGCTGTCAGACCCTCACCGATCGGCTAGTTATTCCCGATCCTGTAGCTAGGCAATAACTTGTATACTTGGGACAACCCCATTATAATCAGATTGAAATCTGACTCCTCTTTCAATCATCCATTATTCTGTTGTGAATGTTTGTGGAGTTGTTGCATTTATCTATGGACCAGATACTTACCGGTATATGGAAATGAATGGACACTGTCACCACCAGATATTACCACATTACACTGCCAGCACCCTCAGGTAGGGTATAAAATGACAATTCTTGCCTCTTTTATGTTGAATATATATAACAATATATGTAACAACAACCATTCTTAGAATCTCCTCATTTGTCCTTTTGTTACTTTTTAACACCAGGACAAGGAACAGGACTTTGTTGTATGGAATTATCCCCTTTCAGTGACAGCTGACCTAGGCAGGTTCAGAGAGGCCTCATGGCACTCAATGGTAATCTGACGTTTGGATAGGCCAAACAGGGTCAGAATAGTATGAAACCCAAGAGACAAAAATCAGAGGATCCACAGGTCCTTAGAATTTTATTAGATCACTTTAAAAGCCACATATGTTCATTACATAAAAACTATTTAGATAGTGTGACCCCAATAGATTTGTAACATGGCTAATTCCATATACTGCATGATTCAAATACAAAGAACATCAGGGTGAGGCAGTTGTAAAATCTCATACTTAGGCCTCATTCAGACGACTGTCTGTAGGGATGTATATGCGGCCCCATAGACAGCAATGGCAGCACGTCACGGTATGGTGGCGCACGTACCACTCCGTACATGAGGAAAAGATGTCCTATCTTTCCCCGTGTTACAGTGTTGTGCGCCGTGCATCGCTATGGAGAGGAGAAGAACCACCTCTCCTCCTCTCTATGGCCTCGGGCGTATGCCAGCCTGGCTATGGCCCGGTGGGCATACGTTTGTGTGAATGTAACCTACGTCTTGTACAAGATAAGCACATGGATAATATGTGTTTCACCTGTCTTTGCTGCAGTTTTCTCTTAGCTCACCGCTGGTACAGTATGTGCACAGTTATAGATGTGTACGGCTTTATCCATGTTAAACAGCTGATACATTTGTAGCCAGTGCCACATTCTATTCTTTTGTAAAATACCCATGATACATGCAACAATGATTAATGTCAGGATTTGAGGAAGCAATTACTAGGAGCCTTATTACATTTGTCCTATGAGGGCAGACTGCACCTGTAAATGAGCCTTCTTGGCCCCGTGAGATATAAAACATATGATTTGGCTCATTAGAAAAAAAATCTGAATGTCGTTGAAGAGCAGTAGACTAATAAAGCATGGGTGACCCACATGTTCAGGAAATATTTCAGAAGACAGTTTTTAAAGGAAATCTACAATCAAAATCGAGCATGATAATCCAGGGGTATTTACTCATAGATCCAAGCACAGTGACTGTGGTAATCTTCTTATTTTTGTATCCATAGGGTCAAGGTCAAAGTCAAGGAAATGGAGAGTTTAACACTGAAGTCAAGCTCTCTCTTCCCCCTTCCCTGTAATTGATGGTCCTGCATCCAGAGAAATCACTAACCACATCTCCTAAAGTCCACTGCACAATGTCAATCACAGAAGAGGAGGCATTCAGAGCCCCCAAACTTGACTTCAGTGTTAAACTCTCTGCCTCCTTGACTTTCTACAACCAATCTCCTTCAAAGTTGATTTTCTGGATGATGCCACCACACTGGACCATGAAAGAAAAACTAGAAGGTAGTATGCTGTTTGACAACATACTGGTAGTTTATTAGGCTGATAACAGATTCCCTTTAATGGTTGCTTATGTGATTTGTCTCCTATTGATATCTCCCCTGTGACAAGATTTGGGGAGCTGATATGTAAACCTGATTAAAGTTCCAGGTCTTCCATACTTACTTCACTTCAGCTCTGCAGCAATATAAAAAATGAAAAAAGACACAAATATTTGGTGTCATAAATGTTTTTTTTCAGGCTCAATGGTCAATGTATACATTTACAGGAAATCTATCATGAGAATTGAGGATGATAAACTGGCACCTCTCCTTTCAGAGCTGTTTGATGTACTGTTTTGTTCAAAAAAAGAACTTTAAAAAATATGTAAATGAGGCTGAAGTGCCCAGGGGGCATCACCAGAGCACTTCTTACCCACTGTCTTCCTCCTCCATACCTTTCTCAGCAAACAGCAATGTCATTTGTTCATTGCGAATCTGCCTGCAGAATCCAGAAGCTTTGTATCACCACCTCCAGTGGGATTTGGAGATAGCCAGGTGGCATCACCGGCTGCTGAGGAGGGTCCTGATGAGGACGGCGATGGGAGCTTTATCATCCTCAATTCTGATGATAAATTTCTTTTAAACAAAATAAAATTATCTTTGTTGCAGGGACTGGATGTAGAACCATTAGCAATATTTACTATGCAAAGTAATTTGAGAAGTTTGAGTCAATAAATATCATAACAATAGATGAACTTTAAGATTGTAACCAAAATATACATCAGTATAAATGATTACAGGTTACTCTGCTCCGGTCTGATGCTTCATGTAATTATAGTCTCCATGAAAATGATATTTATACATCTAAGACCACACATATAATTTCAAAATTCCGATTTATGAAAACTAGGTACAGTTTTCTTGAAATAGCCACCAAAACAGTCACAGATAAAAAATACCATGAGCATTCTATAAGTCATCCGAGGTACTCTGTGTAAATTCATGCACTTCCATTGTGATTTATAACTCTGATGGTATAAAGTGAACCAGGGATGTGGAGCTCTCCATCATGAAAACAAGGCTTCTTGACCCTTTACAAAATGTAGTCCAGTTTCCAGCACCCACCAACTTGTAAATGCATCAAAATACAATGTCATATACTTTCTGTAAAATATTCATTCTGGTCCCTCACATTGGGCCATCTAGGTTACAGTAACTTTGTGCCTACAAAGGCGTCATTTCAAATGGATGGACCCACCAATCCCAATGTAATACAGAGCAACTGTGTAGCATTGCATCACTAATTTATCAAAATAGATCCAAAAGTATCTTGTGTGAACCTTGCTTTATAGGAATTACTAAAGGTTTAAAGCCTTACATCAAACATCAGCAGGATATCACATGTGGTTAATTGTATTCTAATAATAATAATAATAATTTTTATTTATATAACACCATCAAATTCCATCATTTGATAGGGGACATATAGGGGACATATACAAATATAATATGACATTACAGAGTACAAACAGTCATATGGAACAATAGGAAGTCCCATTATTTACAGCACATATACTGGACCAGAACCAATTCCCAAATGACATATGTACAGAACCCTCTAATTTACATGTATACAGTAATTTACATGAATGTATGCAGCCCCTCCCCTGGACCCACTGGACTACCGTGGACGATGACGTAAGTCGACACCTGGGACCGGAGTCTAAGTGGCACCTGGTCTTCAGCAGAGCCCGCCGCAAAGCGGGTTGGACTTGTTGCGGCAAGGTTGTTCCACAAGTGCAACTTTGTCCGCAGTGGCTGCCAATGCTAGGTACAGAAACGGAAGGCAGGTTCGTGGTCAGGTACAGGCAGGAGGTGAAGACAGGTGGCAAAGGTTCAGAGTCAGAGGTAGAGCAGAAGGTCAGGGCTGGCAGCAGAGTAGTGTAAATGGGAACAGGTCCAGGGTCACAACGGCAAATCACACAGCGCTGGCCCTCTAAATCTGCAGAAGCCAGTGCGCGCGCGCGGCCTAGGAGCCAGGGACGCATGCGCACAGCCGATGGACCGGAGGCAGGAAAGAGGACAGGTGAGAAGCGGGTCATATACAGTCATATACATGCATGGGGTACAGTATGCTATTATTAAGAGGCTAAAGTACCTGAGATGATGTCAATCTGGTCACATGAACTGGGATGGGGAGGATTAGAAGGGAGGGGCCGGCTGACCAGGACACTCCTCCTCTGATGCCAGGTAATAGAAGATAAAAGGTGATTTATGTGGATGTAATCGAAACAAATTTTAGCTAAAAAAAAGGGTATCAGTCAGTTAATAGACCTCTATAGGAACCTGTCATTGACTGCATATGTGCAAAAATAGGTTCCCTTTAAGAACAAAACACAGCAATATTCACTTGCCTTAACTAGTAAATTACTCTTACTGGATAAGTAAAATGATACAACTGAAGGAGAAAGATGATTAAGACTACTTAGAGAGGAAGATGGAAACTGAAAAAAAAACAGTGAGAGCAAAGAAGTGAAACATCCTAATTGCAGCTTCTTAATTGATTTCCCTCATTTTCCCATTAGAATGGAGGTAATTTGGATACAGTTATAGCTCTGTGCTTATTAGGAAATAACTTCTGTATAAATACTATTGTAGCCTTTATGGCAATTCCTCAGGAATATATGCCTAATGGTCTGTGAAACATTTAGGCAGGCTTAAAGGGAAACTGTCAGTGGCTTTTAGGACACTAAACCACCTACAGACTCCTTATGGATTAGTGTCCCAAAATATCCCAAATCTGTCTTGGAATGTATTACATTTTTTTCTTCTTCTGGTGCCAGGTTACCTTTCATCCTTGGCATGCTGCATTAACTCTGACTGCTCTCCTCCCTCCCTCTTGTGGTGTCCTGGCATGTACCTCCCCATAGTGGGGTGCCTGAGCATTAATCCCCCAGTTTACTAGTGCCCAGCAAATGTATCCTGCTTACTTACTACAGGGAGTCTCCGGGTTACGTTCAGGATAGGTTCCATAGGTTTGTTCTTAAGTTGAGTTTGTATGTAAGTCGAAACGCTATATTTTATAATCGTAGATCCAGGCAAAAAAAATTTAGCCCTAGTGACAATTAGAGGTTCAAAATTTTCTGCTGTAATTTGGGCCAAGGATTATCAATAAAGCTTCATTATAGACACCTTAAAGTCGATCATTGCAGTCTGGGACTAAAGTAAAGCATCCAGAGAGCTTCACCAGAGGTCACAGGGGGCAGAGGAGACCGTCTTTAACTAGGGGTTGTCTTTAAGTCAGGTGTCTTTAAGTAGGGGACAGTCTGTACTTTGTTCTGATACTCTCTTACTACAATTATGTTAATGGTTCTTGTTTTTAGTCTGTCGCTATGCTGTGACGCCCTATTTGTGCTGCCTGCCCTTATTTTTATTGTGATTGTTGACTCCTGTCGTATATCCTCTGCCTTAACCTTGGATTGTTCCTAACTATTCCTTGCCATACTCACTAGTGCACCAAAAATACTTTAGACTTTGTCACATCGCATTAGTGCACACAAAAGACAGTTTGTTTCTGGTTTATAACGGTATTTAATACAACAGACATTTATCATGGGTTCTGCATCATAACATCGGACCCAATTTCTCCCCCAGGGACAGTACTGACAGTATGTAAAGCAGAATTCTTGAACCTACCTGCTGGTTTTGAAGAGATTAATCACAGATAATGTTGGCGATGTCCTTCTGGACTGTTATGGGTTTTAATTATATTTATTTGTCTGGAGGTCTGCTCCATACAGGATAATCTCCCTTTTGTTGATTATGTTGTATAATGAAGCTGTTTTCTGTTCAAATTCATTAGGATAAATGACTCATTCACTCAGATCAATGGACAGAGCTGTGAGTAGATCACACTGCAGGACTTTAGGGAAAAAGAATATTCCTGGTTATGGGTAATTGTTTTGCAAACAACAGGTCTTGGTCATGATTAGAGATGAATGGACCCAGTGATTTGGTTCCGCAGTCTGACCCAAACATATTGTTGGATTCGTGGCCTAACTGTTAAAACGGCAAATTGCTGCACCTAGCAACAAAGTTGGGGGGAGGGGGGGTCTGCTAATCTCTAGTCATAAACCAAGGGAAAACCATGATATATTTAATGTCTAAGTCTACCAGCTCCCAAATCACTCCACACAGTCTTATGTAGGGAACCCTATAATCATGACATATGTACATATCCTGTTCTAAGCGATCTGCTTAGAACAGTTTTTATCTTTCTGCAAAGATCTTCAGTTGGGCTGTGATGCAGTTGGACCACTTCTTTTTTCCAAGCTTTCTTTCTACCAGCAGGTAGCCTTAAACCCTTTTTCTCAAAAATTACAATACACGACTCATATTACTGTAATATTTAATGGATGTGGCATATAATTGCTCTGTTTTTCCTCTGTGCCCCTGATCTATTCAGCATCTCTCTGTCCAAAAATGGTATGGTAAAGAAAAAGTTACTGTCCCTTGGCTGGTATAGCAAAGTCACAAATAACAGTTTGGAAACAAGTAAATGGAAAACATAAACACTTTGGGGTGATTCAATTAAATTAGGTTTTCAGATTTTTTGTAATTGGTGATAGGTCTTTCTTAAAGGGGTTTTCCCACTTAGCAAGTTTGGCCTTATCCACAGAATAGGGCATAAGTTACTGATCGGTGCATGTACCTCGGACTCCATCGGATCCCCCGTTCTCGTGATCTGTGGGGTCTCATCAATTAGACTCCCACTTATCAGCAAGTTAGGCCCTATACTGTAGATACTTGTTTAGTTGGAAAACCCATTTAAAGCTGTTAGTCCCCAATGCAATATTAGCACCAGATCCCCACTATATGGCATCATTTATAACTAGTCTCTTTAGATGATCAAAAGACTCTGTATGGGACTTTTAAAGATCTTGAGCCTAAATTCAACTTGAGCCTAAACTCAACCCTCCATGCCCCTCAAGTCATACCCCTTGCTGTATGCCTCAATGTTTTGCCATATTCTGCATAGCATGTTCAATATGCTGTTGTATTACTCTAACTTCATACATGGAGCAAAAGATGGAGCATGTTCAGCTCAGTGTCTATGCACTGCAATTCCTACTCTGTGCTAATGTCTCTAGGCAGCACATGATCCCTGATATCCACCAGTTAACGGACCTAAAAAGAAATACCGGAAGCTGAATTCTAAATACAATTTGGATTACACAGCAGCGCAATAATCTACAGATCACTTTACAAAATCTGCACGGGTATTTATCCACTCCGATATCTGTGAGGTCATGGATCTGACTTGAACTTCACATCACCTCAAAGAAAGTGTAAATGCCCTGGGGTCTGTAGCCTTGGATCTGTATATAATATACTGTATTTTTCAGACTGTAAGACTTTTTAGCAAGAAAGTGTCCTGCTGATTGGGAGAAGTGCTGACAATGTGCTTCACCTGATGTCTGGGAGAGCAGAGCCTCTGCGCTGCTCTCCTTCTTCCTGTTGTTCTGACTGTAACGTGACATCAGACAGAGACTCTGGAATAGGATGAGTTACCTACATTCTGCAGCTATATGAAGACTGTGGGGGAAATTTAACATGCCTTGTCTGTCTGTTTTCTAGCAGACAAGTCATGTAAATAGCAGCATTTCCTTCATCTTGATCAGTCTTTCGCCCTGCATGGTCAGAATCCATCAATACAGGGTACAATGCATTGAAATGGCATCACATTTTAAGTAGAAACTAAACTCCATGTAGCATGGATTGTACATTCAGCTATTTGCATCAGCCAGGAATTACTATTACTGCTTATTAACAGAATACCCTGGAGTAGGCTTTGGCACCAGGGGGGTTATGATCGGCATATGAGAGCCCCGCCGTCGATAAGGTGCGGCCAGATGCATCAAGAGGCCGGAGCCTTTTGATGTATTTGTCGGGTCCTGCGCAGTGTTTATCTATATGCCAGGCCCTGCCTGGCATAGAAATAAGTGCAGCTGGCAACCTATTAAAAGTCGCCGGCTGCTGCAAGTGACAGGAGCAGGGACAGGAACACCCCGCGCCGGCCCACTCCCAGCTGGCCACAACCCCTGGCGGAGAGGTGGCAGATGGAAATAAATATTCTGTGTCCTGTGCTGTTACTGGATGCACCATATCTGCCTACATATGTGTTCAGTGGCAATAAAGTCAATTGAAATTTATAAAATTGGGCCCTCCATGTCAATGAGCTTCCTGTGTTTTAAGTAATAGTTCTGATGTAATGTACATCTTTTATTTTATCAGGCTAAAGTTAATTCTCTCTTTGTCTCAAATTTAAAAAATACCCTGAGACCCGAAAATTCCCACAACCATGTTTACTCTTCATGGCCACGCAAGGAGCGCTAATTATCATGGATTTTACTTGACCTTATCCCTTACTGAACATTTATGGAAACAATTGTGAAAATGCCCTCACAAGTTCAGTTATATCGATATTTCATTTTCATGAATTATTATGAACCACAATCAAGCTGTGTAAACTAGACATTTAGTAAAAATTTCACCTTTTCTGTGTGTTTGATCACTTCTTGTCTTAGCTCACAATAACTAATAAAAAACAGATGAAATAACTGAGGTGTGAAGTGGTCGTCAGACATACGGCAGTTAACAATCAATAATTATTTTCCATTGATCTACTGTCAAGAGATCAGATGTCTAATCCCAGGACAAGGAATTTACCTAAGGGGCTACTCATTAATTAAACAGGGACCACTCTGGAGAAGTGCCTGCAGGCCTTTTCTTCTTAGAACATATGTTTGATTATATCAATTTATAGGGTCTATACTGGTGAGTACCGTATTTACTCGTGTATGGCTGTTTTCACATTGGCTTGTAATTTCGCTGATCCGTGAAAAAAAATATGAAACCTGTCCTATTTTTTTCACAGATATGTCTGTTTTTAGTCACTGATGAGGCTGAAAAACCAGGTGTGATGTTTTCAAATCTATGTTAAACCTTCATTTTTTTGTGGACACAGAGACAAAACAAAGGCAAAATGGAGACAAAATGCAATGAATGTGCAACAGAAGCGAAGCGCATACTCCAATGTGAATGTACCCTCACATAGAGTAATCAGAGCTGTGTGTTATAATGAGGCAACTGTATGACATCACATGACCTTCGACAGGTTTCTATCCGAAGGAAGTAAACAAGGAAACTCCCTGTTCAATGTCAGCAAGCAGAGATATAGAAAACTGTGAGGAATTTATACAGATTGGATATTGGAACATTTTATGACTTTTCATTGCCCGTGAGCAAGTGTGATGCGAACTTGCATGGTAAGCTTGCCTGAATATTTGGCCTGAACTCTTCGAGACTAGAACAGAACTCCACATGTCAGTAAGATTCCAGTCTCTGAGCGTTTGAGCCGGACATGCAAACTTATGATGGGAGTTTGATTCAAGTAAATCACATCACACTTGCACGTGGGCAATAGGCCACACACAAGCAATCTAAATTATTTGCTGAATGTTGCCAACCCCTTTACGAAGCACAATATTCAGTCTTAAAGAATTAAGCACTATTGCCTGCTCTAAACTCCCAATGATTCAGTATTTTCCTTTTAAAACATTTGGGTTCAGCTCAAACAGTGGGGTCGGCAGTGACAAAGGTTTTCAAGACAGCAGGATTTCAAATTGAAACAATTGTTTTATCCAAGATCTTAGGGTTGTCCATAGCAAATGTCTGTAAGGTCCTGTCACAGACAGGACCGTTCAGGCAGTGTGTCGGCCTATGCATTACACCTCCATTTTGTTTTAATTACCTTGAAGTTCTCAAAGGGTTAACACACTTCCTAAATCCCCAAATCCCCCCAAAAAGTCAAGTCTGAAACTCCCTTGAAAATACGGAAAACCGATGTTCGATTTGTGACATCAAAATAAAATATCCAGAAATGTTTTAAATTATGAAAACATAAAGCAGACATTTGGGGAATGTTATTTCATAACTAATTTAGTTTAGTAGCTATACTAGATAATTTCGAGTTTCTAAAATTTTGAAATAATTTTTTTTAATATAAATATACAAAATACTTGTTGGACAAAATTTATCTGCCGTGAAGTACAACTTGTGATGAAAAGAAAGAATCTCAAAATCACTTTGATAAGTTGAAGTGGAATATTTTAAAAACAACACATAAATGAGTCTGAGTCTTAAGCTATTAAGTGGCTGTGTCCTAAAGGGGTTAGGGGGCTTGCCCCCCTACTTTCATACTTTCATTATAATACCAAACTGAATGTGGAAGTTTTGGTCGGGAGTGGTGATTACACTTCTATTTCCACCCCAACAACTGGAATTCAGTTTCTGTTATTCCGAGAGACCAACACTTGGGGAATAGCTTTCAGTGAGATCCAATATACATTTTAGTAGCTGTAATGCATTTCCTCTCCAATAGGGACCATGTCCCAATTTATTGATTTTTAATTTAAACTAAACTTTTAACTGTATAGATTTTAAATGTAAAAAAAAAATCATTTTTTTAAAAAAAGGGGGCTCCAATATAAAACATATTTATAATATATTACATTTATGGTCTGTCTATAAAATTTATGTGCCAAAGACGCTAATTACAATCTGTAATCCTGATCCTTTCATGTGTAAATGAACTGCAAATGATTCCGGAGTTAACCTTGATTCATCCAAGCTAATCAACACAGCCATCTGAGCATGAGAATGCGAGCGCGTTAAAATAACACATCCAAAAGGAATTTCTCATTCGCTTTTGTGTATTTCAAGAGTGAAACGCTCCAGTATCCACCCACTGTGAAACATTTAATAACAATGGTGGAAAATAATTCCTTTAATGTAGAGCGTTACCATTGTTTTATGTAATAATTGCAAAATTCCATCGGGACCGGACGACGCGTGTGAACGTTAGGCAGATGGCAGTGATGAAGTGCCCAGAGTATAGCGCCGTTGATCATACTGTATCTGCCAATCATAGAGCACTTGGGAAAGAAATGAGCTGCATCTGTGTTTTAATTACTTCAGCACAGTCATCCAGTGGAAATGCCAGGGTTGCTCATTTTTATGCTCTACGGCAGGAAACACATGCTTCTCCAACAGTTTATTTTATGATATACAGTCAAGCCTTCAAATAAATTGAAACAAAGGAAGCATGCAGTTTACTGCGGGAGCTTTCACTGATGCAAGTACAGCTATATTTTTGGATGACAGCATCGTAATGTCTTGAGCAACAACTAGTTTTTGCATTATATTTCCTATACACCTAAGATCGTAAACAGTTTTTCTCTTGGATTCAGACTATGAGAAAGAACCCAATGGAACTTACTTCATGCCCAGGGACCATGTAACAACAGTTGTAATAGAAGGTTATTCATTTATTCTTCCGCTCCATTAAGGCTGGGTTCACATCACGTTTTCTGTGTACGCTAAGCATCAGGAAAGTTCCCAACGTATGCACATTGACATACACTGGCATAAGTAGGTATAGTTGTTGCCTCTGTCTCATCACTAGACGTTGGATCCGGCAAGAAAGGCAGGATGGAAAGACACAGCAACCTCAGCAGGAGAGGGGACCTGGTAATGTCACTGTCCATGTAAGGACAATGACATCACTGGGGAAATACCGGTACAAAGGCAGCAGCCAATGGCCGGCTGCTGCCGATGTACACTACTCTGCATTTACGGGGGAGAAGGGGTCACTGGGCGATGTACCC
The DNA here is from genome assembly GCA_019512145.1 of Engystomops pustulosus. Classification (NCBI taxonomy): domain Eukaryota; kingdom Metazoa; phylum Chordata; class Amphibia; order Anura; family Leptodactylidae; genus Engystomops; species Engystomops pustulosus. The sequence goes on from CM033641.1 coordinate 273,111,160, forward strand.
CACTGTATAAACATACAGAGGGATACATCTTCTCCATACATTGTAAGGACACATTGGAATCTCCCTGACGTGTCTTTACAATGTATGTAAAAAAAAACAGCCTTACACAGTTACCATTGCTTTTCCGTTGCATCACTGAAAAACAGAATGGATCCCATCCATTACATAATGTATACATATAGAGCACCATAGGTCCCATTGTTTAATGTGCCACATTGGTTTTTTAGCCGCGTTAAAAAGGACATGTATAAATGTAGGCACAAAAATAGGGAGCAAAGGCAGGGCCCCATAGCAGACTTTTAATTGGGGGCCCCTCTTCCCAGTTAAAAATATTCATATTACACTCATATATACACTCACATCTATATACCTATAAACATAAACATACAGTTTTTAACTCATGTACACACATTTATACACTCTTACACACATTTAAACATTCCTACATACATATAGTGCACTTAAACATTACAAAAATACACACACATACTGTGCCATGTACAGACGTACAGCATATATACACACATGCAGTATATACACATCACAGGTACACACACACAGGATATATACATTAAATATATGTTATACATATTATGCTGTACAATGTGCAGCATATTATGTATATAATGGTGCAAATCCCCCATTCTTTAATGTCAGGTCGGATGATGGTGCCCCCTGACACTGTTGGTCCCATAGCGACATGCTATAGCTGATACCTCTGTAGTAAGGCCCCTCATCCCAAATACACATATATTATAGCAAAACTGTCAGTAGTTTAAATGTAATGTATAAAGTTGAGTGCGTGTGTTTGTATGTCTGCTAAAGAATTCTGCACCCTTGCATTTACAATCACCAAATTTTGCACAGCCATCCTCATGTGAATGTCATAGACTAGATTTTGAGTTGAAATTTTCACCCTGCACTTTACAAACTACATTTTTAACCTATTAACCACCATATACAGGAGCCATTGTCTGCTGGCAGCTGTGGCAGTAAGCAACCAATCACAGCTCGGCTTCGAGCAAACAATCAAAGCTCACCTTCTATTTTGCCACATGTCATTTATATGAGCTTTGAGCTTTAATTGTATACTATAGGCAATGAGTATAAGACAGCTTATGTGTGAGATAACATGTGAGGTAATATGATAGATAGATAAAGATAGATAGAAATATATATAGAGATAGATATAGATAGATATATGGCTTGAAAAAGGTATATCATCACCGAAACATTGCACTTGAAATTTCACTGTGGATTACATACTGGTGTGCTGGCCGATTTTCTACAATTTGATATAGAGATAGATAGAAAGAGATAAAAAGAAAGAGATAGATTGATAGACATAGCTAAATAAAGATAGAGAATATCTTTTGTTAACCCATTCTATTTTGTTATAACTAAGAGCAGTTATTTACTATCCTGGGTAACACCTAGTTACTTATAAAACTGTAAACAGTTCTGTTTAATCAAAAGTTTATGTGTGTTGTTAGTGGCAGCAGGACTATGGAAAATGCATTTATGTTTCAGGGTTTTAGCTGGATTTGGATCATTATAGTGCACTGGTGAGTGAGATCAGCAGTGGCAGGTGGTGCCATGGGAGAGTGGGAGAACCAGAGGGGTTTAGTATAAGTAGTTCATTGTTTTGTAAGTTCTCTCAGCTATATATCCCTTTTTCATTCCTGTAAAACCCTGTGTTATATTAGCATTGTGCCGTCATGGCATCATTCTATGTCGCAGTGTACAGGGACCCTATAGCTATTTCTGTTTTGAGGGGAGTGTGACTAAGAGCTCTCAGGAAGCACAGTCAACAGGTATGACATGATGCAGCTCGGACGGCATTATTATGAGGGTAAAGTGTAATGGGGCACAGAGGATGACAGTGGACAGTTTGGGATGAGGGGACTCTGATATGGGTACTGTCATATGATATGACTCATTAACTTTACCCATCTCTCACGTGCAAACAATAAACAATGTTATTTTCCATAGAATAGAACCCAACCATTACATGCTGAGATAACTGAAATGGTATAATATATATCGGGGAACAACAACAAGTTGTTGTTTTGCCTCCTATAACTTCAGTTATTCTATTATATTCTATACGTTATGTATGCATTACATCCTCCCTCTTCTAGATACTTAGTAAAGTATTCTCTCTAGACCACCAGTTTTGTATAATTCTCACTGTTTCTTTCTGTCAATTGTCTTAATGAAAGAAAGTGCATTTTATAAAGAAGAAGGAAAATATTATGGAAATGTGTTGAAATATATTCAAGTGCGGAAGCAAATAGAAGCAACTGGCTTCAAATACATGTTTTTCTCTGGAATGGGAACTGTGAAAGCAAATATTACGTAGTTCATTATTTGATAAACTTGCACATAATATAAGTTTATTTGGTAAAGAGTAGGAAAGCAGCAAAAAATATAATAAGTGGGTGCAAAGCCCCTACAAGTTGACTAAATAAAAAAAAAAAAAACACATTTCCCCAGTCCATTCTCCCAGTATGTTAACAGAAATCGGGAGGACTAGAAGAGAGTGCTCCATTCTTAGCTGATGATATCTCTAGAGAAGAAACTTAAGATGAAGGGAGCGGAAAGGACAACATTTATTATTTGGGTTTCTCGGAATTATAAAACTATATGTAAGGAGCTGTACATGGAGACAGCTAAATAATATGGTCCCACTATACACAAAACCCTTCCAACAGCACAGTAAACACTCAGAGAGGCCTGCCCAGCCAATCTCTTTCCTTATTAGTGAGACTATGTAAAAGTAGGGAGGGATCAAGTCCTGACTACCTGAGATTACGTATGACTGCTAACAATCCAAGTCCTATGGAGAGTACAGGTACCACGCTGTAGGACTTACCAGCTAGCCTGCTGGCTAGGAGGTACGAAAAAACTGGATATGGATACTCCAGCCAGACATTTTTTCCTCTTGTTACTGTTGTTCACAATTGTGTAACCGATGACACTTGTTGTAACCAATGTATGTAAACAGCGAGGAAAAACTGAATTTCTTTCTTGAACATGGATTTAGTCACAGAAACTTCAAAAGGATCATAATGATTATACAGTGGGCACAGGAAGTATTAAGACCATTTTCATTTCCTTCTGATCCTCCTTGAGTTGCTTCTACTCCTTCAACGGAGTCCAACTGTGCTTAATAAACTGATTGGACTTGTTAGGTAAAGTACACACCTGTCTATATAAGACCTCACAGCTCACAGTGTATGTCAGAGCACATGAGAATCATGAAGTCTCAGGAACTGCCCAAGGAGCTCAGAGACAGCATTGTGGCAAGGCAAAGATCTGGCCAAAGTTGCAAAATCATTTCTGTCACTATAGAAAATGTCTTTCCCGCTAACCCATTTGGCCACTTGTCCTCAGCACAGATGTAAATTCCTCCAGCAGTACCCAATATTGCAGCAAAGAAAAAGGGCTGAAACATCCAGCTTCATAAAAAAAGCTTGTTCCTTTATTGATCCATTTGTAAATACAGAGAACACATAAAGTAAAAAGCTGACCCGTTTCTGGTGTACTACACACCCTTACTCATGGCTGCAGCACTCTGAAGCACTTAAGGTTCCTGAGAGCACAGTGGCTCCTATAATCCTTAAATGGAAGAAATTTGGGAGGGCCCCAACTCTTTCTTGACCTGGCCCTCCAGCCAAACCACGCAATTGTGGAAGAAGAGCCTTGAGAGAGGTAAAGAAGAACCCCAAAATCACTGTGGCTGAGCTCCAGAGATGGGAGAAAGTTCCACAAGGTCAACTATCACTGCAGCCCTCCACCAGCCAGGGCTTTATGGTAGAGTGTGCCGAGGGAAGCCTCTCCTCAGTATAAGACATATGAAAGCTGGCTTTTAGTTTGCAAAAAAACACATGAAGGACTCCTAGACTATGAGAAATAAGATTGCCCTGTCTGATAAGATGAAGATTGAACTTTTTGGCGTTAAAGAGAACCTGTCATCAGAAATTGGCCTAATAAACCACTATCAGTATGTGTTCAAGCAACTGAGCAGCTTCTTTTATTTATGGTCTTGTGTTGTGGCGTTATCCAGAAAATCAACTTTGAAGTGAGATGTTACTTATTTTTGTAAAGTCAAGGAGGGGGAGAGTCAAGCTTTCCCTGCATTAGAATGCCCCCTTCACTGTACTTAATGGTCCTGCATCCAAATACATAATTGATCAGATCTCCAGAAGTCCAGCACACAATGTCATTTCCAAGAAGACTCATGGCTGCACTACTTCCAAAGCTGCTTCTACTGAATACTGAAAAAAGGGGCTGAATACTTATGACCATGTGATATTTCAGTTTTTATTGTTTAATAAATTAGAAGAATGTGCATTAATTAGCAAAACTAAGAACTAATTTGATCTTACCAATTGGCTGCAATGAAACAAAGAGTAAAAAAATTAAATGGACGTGAATGCTTTCCATACCCACTGTATTCTGGGAGCTTATGACCATCATCATAAGCGACCTTCAGGAACTGCAACTGCAGTTAATGTATGATGATGTACCTGGTGTATCGGACATCTGTTAAGCCATATGGGGACAACCTAGTGACTCTTTACAGATAATTTGAATAAAGCTTAATGGTCAGGGAATACAGAAAGACATCATTGTATACATGTCACCTTCCTGGATGACAGATGATTAAGTAAATCCTTCTGACAGTTTTCCTTACAGAACTATTAATGTGCCGAGCTTGGGCCATATTGTATGACATATTCTATAGTTGGAAGTACAATGTCTACCACACTAATAGAAAAAGAAGGATTTGGTGTAAGACTGCACAACCATGCATGTTACCTAAAGGGAATAGTAATGATCCATCTGATGGAACATAACTTGTATGCACAGGTATATGCACATACAATAAAGTTCCATATAGTACTGTAAGTGCATTATTACAGTAATTTCTATGCAGTTTTTAGTTTCATATTTGAGCATTAGAGGTCCCTCATGGCTCTAATATCGGCAAAATTCCCTTAAGAGCTCTAATTGTAGCAATGTATTTAGAGCCTGTGTTTCTACACATAACTATATCACCTGTCAATACATATGTAGTATAAGCATACAGTACTTTGGTATTGATGCTTAGTACAATGGAACAATTACTGTTGCTTTTTGATGCCCGCACTTCTTTCCCTCAAACGTTATTGATTTGTGTTAAATAAAATAACCTTACTAATTGTGAAACTTGACAGATTCAGTGCATCCGAAACATAATTGACTCAATCTTTTTTCATGGATGTTTCTTTTTAATCAGCTATAATTAAATCACAATTAACAAGAAATTCCAACTTTTCCGATGTGGATAATTATATTAAAACACATAAAATGAATCACCACTGAAGTGTGTTTGTTTTGTACATGCTTTTATTCCATATTATTTTAATCTCTAACCTCCACCTTTTCCAGCGTAATGTAAGTTACTAAAGATACTAATACATACTTGTGCTTACTCATAAATAAGAAGCAGTTAAATTCATTGCCTTCCACACAAATTGAGAAAGTCATCATTCAGCTTTAACACGAATGGAAGAATTATAAAATGTGATATCAGGTTAGTGAAGTAGTAGATAGCAATGAACTGTTCTAACAATAGGTTTTTTTTTGATATGACATATATGTCACTATGAATACTATATATCTTGTACTTCATTGTATCTGTCTTTACCTCCGGTGCTTTACCACCTGGTCCTAGAGCTCCTCCACACAAATCCAAACAACAATGTTGTGTGGGCGAGATGTGCTGTGCTACAAATGACGTAGATAGGAGACCAGAGTCTAAAGGTTGTGCAGAGAGAGATCTGTGCTCGCTAAGACCTGCGTTTAGCATTTGGGGACTTTTCATATTTTTCCTGTGAATGTTTCTAGAAATTACAACCCCACTACAATCAATGCCCTACTCAATAATTCCCTGCCTGTATTGAAGGTTAAAACTTGAGTGTGGAATGAGAGTAGGGGGATAGAGAATGCTCATGGCACATCGATTGTTGACTGCCTATGTCAGAAAAAATGCTCATATATTCCCATTAAACAGCTGTGTCTGGCTGTCTGACTCCTAGACTATCCGCCTTCTTGTATAACTCTGTCACAACTGGAATAAAATTTGAGTAGACAGTTACCACTTAAGTCAGTTCTTTCTAAAGTTTTCACTAGGCTCATTCACCTGAAGCACGGTTGGAGGCACGTTTCAGAGAGTCCCACTTCCACAAAGAGCTAGGGACCTGCTAACACATTGGAGGTACATTGACTAAGCGCTGTGCACCAGTTTTCTGTCGGACTTTGCACATTCTTTTATGTGCAAACTGCTTGTATTTAAGAAGTGCTTGCATCTCTTTTGTGTCGCACTCAACCGTTTAGTAGCGCGGCTGCACTATTCTTCATGTGACACAAATTTTTGCACTGAAGCGGGCGTTCCAGTGCTCAGTCGGACCATGCACTACATTTATTATGCAAAGTCCAACAGAAATTTGTTTAAGGTGCACCAAAAAAAGGGGTCCACTTTGTCTGGGCAGCGCAGAGTACGCTAGATTCTTGAAGAGCCAGTGCCAGAAATTATGAATCTAGTGCACTCTGCGGACTACACAGGCAAACTGCACATTTTTAGTAAACGTGGGCCATAGACTGCAGAGGACTTTGAATTCTGGCGCCAGCATGTAGAGACGTGGAAGGGTGCATCTTTGCATCGTGGCACCTGCTAACACATCTCTGCCCAACACACAGCCCACACAGGTCTCGCCAGGCACAGCTTAACTGCATTTTCCTGCAGTACAATAAATACAATTCTTTCTTGATTGTACTCAGTGCTTTTTATATGGACAAGACTGCATAGCTATCTGCAAAAGCACACTTCACGATGAGCACCCTCTTCATGGAGTTTAGAAACACTCAGGTAAAATAAATCACTCTGTGTGGCCTGCTGGTGGATGCTCCAGAAAATATGATACATAAATTCAAATTGTACAATAGAAGGAGAAATTTCAATCAAATTAGTAAGAAAATAATACTGACGGAAGCCAAAAATAACAATAGAAAGCGTCTGTGTGTCAGGTTTTTCACAATGTTTAGCAAAAATCTTTCAGCGCCTAGATTTTGAAGTATTTTAGAAAGGATTAGGCAAGTCTCATAGTCAAGCTTTCTTTTGGCCATGACAATTTTCCTAAATGTTTTGGGTGAAGAATTGTATCCATGTGTTAAAGGGAATCTGTCATCAGGAGCCCTTTTTCTGGCTCCCCCCACGTCCCCATAGAGAATAGTGTACAGTAGAGTTTTATACAGTATTTATCAAAGTTTACCTTTCGGTATCTAGAGCTGTGTCCCTAGTTCCCTGGAAGTAGCCAGTGAGGAGTCTTAACCCCCTCAACCTCTCGTGCAGTGGTGCAGTGCTTTTGCATGTCCACTGCATAATGGGCATAGCTGACTGCGTTGAGTTATGTAATGGAGACTGTTGTAAACATCTAAACTGTAATAACGCAGGGTTTGGACTACAACGGATCTGAGGTTAATGACCAATCCTAAATAGGTCATCAACAGGGTCTGACTTGTCTACTGGTGTACTGGTGAACCTACTAGTGGAGATGAGGGGGTCACAATATAAGTGGGGGGTGTGAAGGGCCACAATATGAGGGGGAAATGGGGAAGGCAGAGGTGTCTTTTAAAAAGAATTAAGAGGTTTTACCTTATGAAAGGGGCCACAACATGAGGGGAAAACAAGTGGGAACCTAAGTATGGGGAGGGGGATGAGAGTCTACAATATGAGGAGTCCAAAATATGAGGGGAGATGAGGGATCACAATCTGAGTGGGACATGGGATGGGGCCACAATATAAGGGGAGATGAGGAACCACAATATGAAAGGGAGATGAGAGGGGCCACTAAATGAGGGGGTGATGTGAGGGGCCACTATATGAGGTGGATATGGGGAAGGCACAGATTGCTTTAGAGGTGCCATGTTAAAAAAATACTTGTTACTATTTACCAGATGCAAGTCTTAATTATGCATTTTGCCACATGCACATTAATGTATTTCCAATGCATTTCAGTATGGCTTAAAAATATACATTTAATATCAGTATGTAGCAGTAGGTGGGCCCCCATAATCAATTTCCCTGGTGGGCACTAGGCCCCCCAGTGCAACCCTGGTCATCAGTATTAATTATCTCAAAATAAGGTAGATTTGTTCCCCATAGCAGATAAAATAGTTATCCTTGTCTTATGCTAATTATCAGCAGAGGATACTGGGGCGTGGAGTAGCCTTGCCATGAAGCCTGAGTCATTGCTGCCTACCGCCTCGTCTTCAGCTACTTCCGGTTGCTGCTGCGCGCACTCATCTGTTAAGACGGAGATCTGCGCATGCACGGTAGCTCTGACTTTGGAGCTGTGGCAGTGCAGCATGCATAGATATCCAGCTTTGCAGATAAGTACATGCAGCAACAGGAAGTGTGCTGAAGTCGGGATGGTAGACGACCTCAACTCAGACTACTGGGGTGTGGAGATATGTATATAAGATGGCGTCTCATGACTGGTTTGACCAGCAAAGTTTTTATTTATTAAATTATTTTATACTGTTTCCTTATAAAGAATGGTTGGAACATCATACACGCTGTTATACCTCTTGTGTCACCCCCTTCATCCTCCTAGACTGTAAGCTCTTGTGTCACCCCCTTATCCTCATAGACCGTAAGCTCTTGTGTAACCCCCATCATCCTCATAGACTGTAAGCTCTTGTGTCACCCCCTCATCCTCATAGACGGTAAGCTCTTGTGTCTTCCCCTCATCCTCATAGACTGTCAGCTCTTGTGTCACCCCCTTCATCCTCATAGACTGTAAGCTCTTGTGTTGTATTAAAAATACGTGCAAAGTCAGACAAGAAAGTGGCGCATGGTCATTAGTAAATGTGCTCCATTCTATTTACTGTAATGTTCATCATATTTGGCAACTCTACTGCGATGCAAAAACTTTTACAATGCAGATGACTTGACTCTTCAAACAAAACAAACTTCTGTGTGAACAAGGCTTCACACGACCCATCAGTGAAAAACAAACTGGATGTATTTCATCTAAAAATTTCTGGAGAATCAAGAATTCTATTAACTGTTTGTATACATGTTCCGTAGTTTAGAGTTTGTGTCTTGAATAACTAGATTTCTGTATGTGATGAACTTGCATATCATTAATTCACTTTCAGTAGTGACATTTCTCCTTTAAAGTTTTCGCATATAGAGTAAAAGGAACTTCATGGTTTAAAATAGGGTCTGTCTGCGGCAGTGTATAATATGTGCAATCGGTTCTAAGCTAATGTCTGGTCAGGGGCAGCCGTAGAGTGCACAAACAAGTGTGACACTTTTGTAAAAAGACAATGGCATCGGGTTCAAAGGATACTGGTGCGTTAGCAATATGAAAAAGTCGCTAATGACCCCAATCACCAGGAAACTCAAAAATGAAATAAAAGGCCAGCAAAAGTTTTAGACTTGTGCTCCAATGTGTTCGGGCAATATTCAGGTTTAGGGCGCTAGCATGGTAATCATTCATCTATATAGGACATCACACCTCGGTGTGCGCTGACTTGTAAGGAAGGTGCCCCTGAACGGGTGGCTGCGTTTTTCCGGGGGGGAGGGGGGGGGGGGGAGGGCAGGGAGGAGTGGTCAAAAACAAGAGAATACACAAAACTTACGTAGAAATATAGAGGGGGACGTGTCGTGACATAAAAGACGAAGACGAAATAAGATAAAATGAAGAATAAAATAAATGGAAGGAGGTCGAGGAAGAAGGGAAAGAAAGGGAGGGAAAAGAAGATAATAAAGAGAATGTGAAGGCGAGAAGTGTGTGAATGTATAAGTAAAGAAAATAATGGGGAACGAAAGAGAGGAGGGGGTGGAGGAGGGATGACGTAGGATGAGAAGGGAAAAGGAACAGAACGGACATTGAACAAGGGCTCATAAGGAATCGGGGGATAGAACGGGGGTGAAGAGAGGAATAAGGATGGAAGAAAAGAGGTAAAGGAGAGGTGAGAAGGAGATAAAAAATTTGTTGTAAAGAAGAGTTAGATAACCAAAAATGAGGGGAAAAAAGACTTGGAAGAGAGGTGTTAAGTTCAAAACAGATGAAAGATAGGGGGTGAAGATCTTTAACTCCCCTCCCATACTATCCTATGTTTAGTTCTGGTGAAGGTCAGGTGATATGTGCACTTTAATTAAGGGGTGGGTTAATAGCTTAACTCCTACCCTTGCTACCTCATAAGTGGTTTCACGCCTACAGGCGTTTGGGGTTTAAGCTTGAAAAGGGTGAGTTCCCTTTCTACTGGTCAACTGGCATCGAAGCGGTCCCTCCCTCCGCCTATTTGTTGTTTTTAGTTTCTTGTTCCTTGTAAATTGTTCTTTTAGCTTATCGAAGTCATAGTGGCGGAAGTGAGCGATGGAGGTGAAGGCCTTGGCCACTTGTCCGCATGGGAGGCGTCAGCTGACACCATACACAGGCCGGGCCAAATGGAACGAATTTTAACAATCAAGTGCCTTCGAGCTATAGAGTTATATTGGAATGTTAGTAAAAATAAAAGCTTGACCATCTTTTATACCCAACAAAGAAGAGTTTCTGGGTGGGTGGACTTCTGTTTTATATATTTTGTAATGTCTGGTGTTTTGCAATTAAAGGGCCTGAGAGAGTTTCTAATAATGTATTGTGTGTATCTGCCCCCAGTCTAACACACATTGCATGTGCATTTTAAAGTGAAAAGGAACTCCAGAAAAGACATATCTGATCTTCTTCATTATAAGAAGAGACACAGAAAGAATTCACTCCCTGTAATGAAATTCATGCCTAAGCGGGACTTTTACCACAGAAATGATGAACATCTCATGGCAAAAACCCATAATGCTATAAAAACAAAATGAAAATAAAATAACCCAAGACAACCTATTCATTGACAATCCACAAAAAGTGAGCTTAAAAGGTGAGGGATCTACCCACCTGGTAAAATTTACATAATTTTGCATATACGACTACGATAATCATTGGAATGTTATAAACCATGTAACCTTGTGGAAAAATCATTTCCCATAATGTCCCCATAAATTTTCCTTTCCTCATCTGCTGTTCCCATGAGTAAATAAATAACCTTCATCCTCATGACTGTAAGCTTTGTTTCCCCTCATCACTCATAGACCAGTGGTGGCTAACCTATGGAACCGGGTGCCAGAGGTGGCACCAAGCACCTCTCTATGGGCAACCTGCACCTTCACCCCAGCACAGAGTTCGCCAGACAGACTCTAGGCCTCTTGTACTTCTCAGCAGCAAGGGACCCTAGGACGAAGTCACAATGATTATCTGAACTTCATCCTTCTTTTACTTAGGGTGTCCTCTGGTGCCTATACGATTTTAAACCTGTGACAGAGCCGGGCGTAATACATAAAGAATAATGCAACTGCCTTCAAATTGGTTACATGGCACTGGCAAAAAATATTGCTGTTTTGGTTGTATTTTTTGGTGCACTTAGGTTCTAAAGTTTGCCAGCACTGTCATAGCTGTAAGCTCTTGTGATCCCCCCATTCCTCATAGGACTGATAAGCTCTTGTGTCACCCCCTCATCCTCATAGACTGTGAAGCTCTTGGTCACCCCCATCCTCATAGACTGTAAGCTCTTGTTGTCACCCCCTTCATCCTCATAGACTGTAACTCTTCGTGTCATCTCCCCTCATCCTATATACCCGATATGGCAGACCTTTTGAGCGTTGGTGTTGTGCAAGAATTTCGCCACAAAAAACGAGAATAACTCGAATGCTGTGTCACCGTTTAAAAAAACCTAATTTTGTAATACATGTCCAGCATCGGCTCCCTTATGGATAACCTGTCCAGCAGCAGCCTCCTCTATTACTAACATGTCACAGCAAGCGCCTCCCCTTATTAAAAACATATTCAGCGTGGACCTCCCCTTATTAATAAACATAGTCCTTCAGCGGCCTCACCCTTCTAAATAACATGTCCAGCAGTGGCCGGAACCGACTTATTAATAACAATGTTACCACCATCGTCCCTCCTAGGGAAGGCCTTATTAATAACATGTCCAGCAGCGGCTTCCACCTTCTAAATAACATGTCCCGCAGAGGCCTCACCTTATTAATAACATGTTCAGCAATCATCGGCCTACCTGTATGCGATGACAAAAGTGTCTCCCAGCTGTCCCTCCCGCTTTACTATGAACTGCCCTTGGGCCCTCCCTTTACTACTAAAATCCCATACATGGCCTCCCTTTACGACTAAGAATAACCTCACCAGTTAGGGCACTCCTTTACTACGGCAAAGCATTCATCCCTAGGGGCCTCCATTTACCTACTAAAACTAACTAGCTGCCCTAGACCGCCTGCCTTTTACTAATAGCAAAATACGCCCACTAGACACGGCCTCCCTTTACTACTAAACAATAACCCCTAACCAGCCATCCTTACTAACTACAAAAAAAACATACCCCTAGCCGCCTCCCTATAACTACTAAATACCCCGAGCCACCTCCTACATAACTACTAAAATATTCCCTCTTCGTCTCCCTTAAATATAATAATCACGCTATATAAACTATATACTTACCGCAGATTGTGATTGTCCCTATTTCCTGAGCTTTAATTGCAGGTCTGACGATATTGCGGCTCAGGCTCCCAGGTTGTCACTGCGCGCTCTAGTCACTTGACTGACATCCGGTCGCCTCAGTCACATGATGAGACCTCCGCAAATGGCAGCTGGAGGAGCCGGAGTAGTTGCACCCTGTGGGTGGACCACGCAGCGCCGGACATTAAGCAGGGGGCAGAAACCCCTGGACGTGCGTGCTGTACATTAACCAGGGGCGCACATTAACAGGGAGGGGGGCGGACCGCGGGTGCTGGGCGGCCGTGTTGCACCAAAAATGGCTACGCATGCGTGCTGACACGTATGTCATAGGTTCGCCATCCTGTAATAGGAACTGTAATCTCTTTTTGTCCACCCTCTCATACGCATAACTGTAAGCTCTTGTGATCACCCCCTGCAATCATCCTCTAGTACTTTAGCATCTGATGTCACAAAAAAACCACCCCCTCAATCCTCATAGACTGTAAGCTCTTGTGAACAGGGCCCTCAGAAAAAAGCAAAAAAACAAAAAAGCCTATTCGTTCTATATACATGTTTTTACTCTATGCACATATTATATTTGTCATAATGTTCCCTATGCATTTGTTACGGAATGTGATGCCGCTATGTAAGTGAAGATTATTATTATTAAGCACAGTGTGAGACTCTTTACTTACCTAACACAGCACACCCCTCCACCTTGGCTATGAGTCCCTGGCTGCGTCGGGCTTCTGTGTGGATAACTAAACAGCTACAGGGGGAGGGGCCTTGCTGTGTTCATCTAAGACATCTTACACCAGTGAGATATCTAGCTACAATCTATGTCCAGCTACAATCCTGGAAAGTAATAATAATAATAATTCTTTTATTAATATAGCGCACAAAGATTATGTAGCGCTGCACAGAACTTGCCACAGAAAGGAGGGTAGTGATGTTTGTTGGTTATGTGTATAATGGTACCAAAACCTAGATAACAAACAGGAAAGATAGGAAAAGGGTGATAAAGAAGATCGGAACTACAATTGCAAAACACTTTTAATACATAGCTTGATCTATACTGCGATTCAATAACTTTTACATGAATAAAACATGCCAAAAGCATAAGTGGGTAGCACAACCAACAATACAGTAGAGCAGGTCGCAGTAAATATAGTCAATAATCTTAGCTGAGATACAGACGCACCACAAGTATGCCTCATAGATATGTCAATTCAATATTTTTAGTATCCCAAGATCAAACATAAGAATACATTTAAAATGATTTAAAACATGACAATATACCTGAAATGACAACCGTAGAGTATGGTCTTCACAGTGAACACCCCCTGCTACGATTTTACTCAGGGTCCTCAATAATCCCTACCACTCAATTATACATAATTATCTTGGTCAATGCAATATGCCAAACAAAAATGTCTCTGCACATACAAGTTAAATGTCAAAACCCCATTATAAAAACATGCATATGGATGGGGGGGGTAATTACAATTGAATGCATGTCCCACACAACTATATTCTGTTTTCATTGATTATATTATGAGTTGCGCAAATTTTCTCCTGATACTTTAGTGTCGTTATTGAAATGAACATGACTTTTCCACCTGCAATTTTATGTACCACCAACATATCCCGTCTTCCTAATATTAGGCTGCAATACATCACTCAGTGAGAAAGATAGTCCATAGGTCTCACTGCCTTGTCTTAATATACCAACATGCGCATAGTAAATGTCTCCGACCAGATTACTTCACAAAGCTACGTGTATTATATGACACAATCATTATTTATGTCATCTTTAAAGGTCAGATATGTTAAGTGATTGCCATCGTTTCATTTAATCATATCATAGTGATCCCCCTCCCCATTAAAAATCCCTTTTCCTTGTCTAATATATGTAAAATTAAAATGTATTATCCCTGTACTTGACAGCCTGTGTATTATCCCTAGACAGCATTGATATATAACCAGACTTTATGTGAGTTGTTTATAGCAGCAGGACTGTTAAGAAAAAAGTATTTATAATTCCTTTAGTTATATCTTGACTTGGAGTCACGCTACTCTGGGGACACTGTAGTGTGACAGACGCACCTCTAACTCCAGTCCGCTCCTGCTATCGTCCTTCCCATTCATCACATACATAACAACAGTCGCCCAATTCTCCCCTCTGATAACTGATTAAATAACTTTTTGTTTGAATGTACACATGTAGTATGGGAGGGAAAGAGGTGGGGAGGGGAGAAAAAAACTAATAGCTGAACCTGGCAAGAATTTTGTCTTTGTTTTTGGTGTAAAATATCCCGATTATCGGAGATATGTAAAGTCTGACTAAATACTAGGACTATATTTACCATCTAATACACACAGTGGGGCTCATTTACTTTACCCGGTACCCTGTAGCGATCCAGCTCGATTCTCCGGCGAGATTTGGTCTTCCGCGAATTCCTAAGGTAGTGCGCCCGATGTCTACCATGTGTCACTGCTGCGCGAGGTCCTCCAGAGTTCACCATCCCTATTTCGGTGAATGTAAGTGTGTGATACAGTGACACTTTTTTTTTTTTAAATAGCACAAAGAATAATCTTTTTTCGAATCCGGGTTTTCCGGTGGCCATGCCCCCTTTTTTTCCGTCTGCAATGCGAGCCGGCTCCGATTCGTACACAATCCGCCAATTTGGCGCGATGTCCACGTTCAGGGATAATATATACGCCATGGATGTCACAGTACAAGATAATACAACACGTGATTCACGTGTACAGGGATAGTACACACGTGATGTTTACGTACAAGATATACGACCCTGTGATGATCACTGTAAAAGGTAAATACACAACAGTCTAGTCACAGTACAGGCAATAATCCACAGTGATGTCAAGTAACAGACATAATAACACACAGTGACTGATCGACAGTACAGAGAATAATACACACTGTACATCGCCACTGTAAAGGGATCAAACACACAGTGATAGTCCAGTCAGGGATACTGCAACAGTGGATGTTCACAGTACAGGAGATCATAAGCGAGAAAGAGAAAACATACACACAAGTGAAGTCAAAAGTAAGAGAATAATAACACACCGATGATGTCACTGTACAGGATATACCCACAGTGGATGATCACGTAACAGGGAGCATAAACACAGGGATGTCAAGTACGAGATACCACACACAGTGCTGTCACGTACATGGATAATACACACATTGATGTCAACAGTACAGAGACTAAACACAACGGATCATGTCACGTACAGGGATCAATAAAACACGTGATGATCACAGGACTAGAAAATATACACACAATGATGTCACAATTCAGAGATTATACACATGGATGTCCACAGTAAGGGATAATTCACACAAGTGATTCACAGTACAAGGAATATACACACAAGTATCGTCACATAACCTGGATAAACACCCACAGTGTGATGTTCACGAGTACAGGGACAATACACACGGTGATAGTCACAAGTAGCACATAGATAATAACACCATGATAGTGCACTTACAGGGATAATACTCACAGTGATGTCAAGTATAGGGATAATCACCAGCGATGTCACAGTGGTACAGAGATAATACTACAACAGCCATGTCACAGTACAGAGACATAGAAGACACCACCGCCAAATTTTCCCATGTACAGAGCTAATAACACACAGTGATGTCACAAGTTACGAGATAATACACCAGTGATGTCACAGTACAGGACTGAAAATGACCCCCAGCAATGTCACAGTACAGAGATAATACTCGACACCCAGTGTGTCATGGTACAGGGGTAGACCACAGCAATGTCACCGTACATAGAAATAAACACACAGTATGTCACTGTACAGGATTATACACACATTGATGTTCACAGTACAGGATAATACCATGTGATGTATACTATACAGGGTAGTCATACACACAATGATGTCTGACCCAGTACAAGGGATAATACACGACAGTGAGTGGGGACAGTACAGGGATATACAGGCACACAGTGATGTCACTGTACAGGTATATACACACAGTTATGTGCACCAAGTACAGGGATAATACCACAGTGATGTCACTGTACAGGGAATACCCCAGTATCGTACACTGTACATAGATAATACAACACAGTGATGTCACAGTACAATCAGATAATACACAATGTGTACCACAGTACAAGGATAATACACGCAATCGATCTCCAAGTCCTGGATAATACGCACTGTGATGTCACTGGTACAGATATACTACACACATGGGGCAATGTACTTACCCAGGGCCGTTCACGATCCGCAGCGCTTCTCTGGCTGGATTGGGTCCATCCAGGAGTTCATCACGGTAGTTCCCTCCCCGTCCACGAGGTGGGGTGACATCGGCCAAATCGGAAATCTATGTCGGGTATAAGCACCGTCGGAATGGAGCCAATCGGGGCCCTTAGGTAAATGGACCCCCGACGTGGGTCCCACGTGACAGGATAATACACATAATGATAGTCCCATAACAGGGTAAAATCCATGCAATGATGTCACAGTACGTATAAATTCCCCGTACAGTAATTTCACAGTATAAACAGGTAGGGTGGTCACACGTACAGGGAAACGTACCAGAGTAATCAACAGTACCGTTGGTAATCACAAAGTCACTGTACCAGATAATACTACATAAAAGATGTGCACAGTACCGAGATAAGGTGGCCACGCGTGATAACTCGACTGTGACAGTAGTGAGGTGTCGTTCGCGACGACGCTCTAACAAACATCTCTTGTGTTCGTAAGACAACGCGACTGGCGCCTCGCATGAGTCTATTATCACTTAACCCCGCCCTATCTGGCTCACCACCCCCCTTTAAACATGCAATCGGATTCAAAGTATATAGGAATGGTGTGATTCCTGGCTTGTGTAATATATATATACTATATCGTTCGATATATATAATATACTAGTATATTTTTTTTTTTTCAGTTTTTCTTACATTCAACTACTCTTTACAATTCTACTATAATCTCCATCTCATTAGCTTGGGCCATCCTCCGCACCTTACCTCTGGCTCACACACGTTATATACCACTAACAAACAAAACAAATTATATCGATATTAGTTACTTATAGTGTATTTTGTTTTACCTCTACATCCTCGCAGCTGGCTGCTGTTTTCCCTCATACAATCTTCTTCAACTAAACTACCTCCTCTTAACTATTATCTTGTAACTATAGTGACACATGCCTATCACAATCAACTAAACCCCTTTCCCCCCATAAAGAAACAAACATCAAAAAAGGAAAGAGAAAAAAAAAACTACACGCCTGTTCCCGTGTCATCCTTCTCCCCCATGTGACACCTACATTAATTCCCTCTCACTTGTTACAATTTTTATATGTTACGAACTTCATCAACCCTCACATCAAATATTTCCTTTTGTGGGAAATTTTAAGTAATCCAAGAAACTCCATATACAGATCAATCATAATTGCTTCCCTTTTTGTGCATCTGTTCTGGTGGCATCAATAAACATTTCCATCTGTACTGTGTTATTTGTCTGCTTAGCCACATTTCTTTGGTGGGTGGGTCTTTATTTATTCCAGTTCTAACTCTACAAATCTAGGCATTAAATCTAGAGCAGTTTTTTCTTATACTGCTATATTCCTGTTATTTTAATTTGTTGTTTCTTCAAAAACCCAATATCCCGCCATATTGATATAATTTAGACTTCACATCAATTTTGTAATATTCCCTTTTATACCGAACAATAGCTTTAGAAAAGAAGGAAATCGTAGACATTCCAACTGGATAAACATTTATTCTTCTTCTTTAACGGCGCGAGGGGTATAAGGGATGTATGAATAGGGCTCACGGGCTGAGTCCTCTTCATCAGAGGTAGGGGATTTTTGCAATTTGTCACAAAACCACCCACCGCTAGAATAAGCCTGGGTCCGGTGCTTGCGCCGATCGCGGAGGTATGTATCAAGCCCTAAGATGCCTAAGGGTGGCGCGTGACGGATCTGATGTTATTGTCGAATGGGGGGCGAAGCCACGCCCGCGAACTTCATCGGGGGCGGCGATCGGTTACCATGGTGCCTCGGGGTCTCGTTTGACACGAAGGCGTAGAAAAAACAGGGTTTAGGCCGGTGTATCGTTCAATGAGACCAGTGCTCATTGATAATGTATGAACCTCAACAATGCCATAAAAAAATATTGAGTTGTTCAACTACTGGGGATATAGTATATGCAGTATATGGATAGGCAAAAAGCGGACTGATCATCTAAGGGTTTAATGTGACCAACTAGATGGTCAAAATAAAAGATCACCCCCCCTTTCCCTAGACGGATAGTAAGAAGACAGAAATAAACAACCAACAGTAAAATAGCACACAGACATATTAGATATCGGCAAGCGCGTGCCGCAAAACTGCCCCGAATCTATCAAAATGAATAAAAAACAGAGTTGTACGGCCGGACGTGGACCTGGCCGATGCGGGAAATGGCGCCCCAAATGATCCGAATGCGACTTTTACACCTTTTTAGGCATAACAATAAAAATGAAATGAGAAAATGATCAACGATGTGCCACGGCCCCGACCTCAAAATGGTAGCAATGAAACATCGCCTCATGTTCGCAAAAAATGACCCCTCGCACATCTCCGTGCGCCAAAGGGTGGAAAAAAATGAAAAAGTGAATTCGCGGCACGAAGACGGCAAAATTGAAAATTTTTTTTTTGTACAGGAGGTTTTTAATTTTTGAAAATGTATTACTGACACAATAAAACCTATATAAATTTGGTATCGCACGCGAGCGCGCCACCGAACCAAGGAATAAGTAGGTGTGTTTTTTGGATCGAAGATGAAAGGGGGCGTAAAAACATGAGCCCACAAGAACACGTGGAACACCGTGCGGTATAATTTTTTCAATATATTGCCAGACAGTTTAAGGATTTTTTTGAATGTGTCAGCAAGAATACGGGGGGGTGTTCATACCCCGAAAAACTCTTAATGATTTACTGGCACATATCCAAAATGGAATCATCATCTGCAGCCCCTCCCCACATCTGTTACACCTAGACAGCACTTACCCGTATAAAGCATCTAGCGATTGTTCTAGGGGAATAATAAAATCTAGTGTGGCGAAAATAAAACAATTGCGCCTTTTATAAGACTATGGGGCTGACGGATTATTTGAATTCTTTTTGGAGCACTTGACCATTATCTCACATTCTATTTCGTTGTATTTCTCCATTCCTTTTTTTTTTGTAAATATTCTATACTCTTCAACTCACACACCAATGACTTCAAACAAACATTCATCAGAATCATTCAGTGAGAAGTCAAACAACAAAGCAATCACAAAATTCAGGGGTCGGTTGGGGGGGGGCTTCAACACCACGACAAACACACAATCACTTCAAAGACACAAACAAACAACACACATCACACTTCACACACCCTCTGTTTATAATCAGGGCTTTATAAATTTTTGCCCATTTTCAATTTATAGTAGAGGGCATCATACCACATTTTATTATTGGTGGTGATTCTACAATAACATAATATTAGGGTCTTATTAAATGCCCTCTTAGTTGCATATAGCCGTACCAGTATCTCCCTAACCCAAACCCCGCCTGAAAGTCTGGAGGAAAGGCTTGATCTGTCCCATCCCTCTACCATCTTTTGAACGTCTCTTACTCCCTTAGCGGGCTCATCTTCGCGCTGATTTATTTCTATGGGAACATTAAGTACTTATTTCCCCATAGCTGGTGTAATTCCACCTGTCCCCAAGGAGTTGGCATCTTTTGCTTGATTTCTCCCCAAATCATTAACATCAGTTTGACTGTTTCGTTTAAACCACCTTGAGGTCTGCCTTACTCCGGGCTGTCTTGTCACCCCCTCATCCCTAGACTGTACTCTTGTGTCACTCCTCATCCCTACTCATAGACTGTAAGTCTCTTGTGTCACCCCCATCATCCTCATAACTGTAAGCTCTTGTGTCACCCTCCTTCATCCTCATAGACTGTAAGTTTTGTGTCACCCCTTCTTCCCATGACTGTAAGCTCTTGTGTCACCACACCCCCCTCATCCTCATAGACTGTAAGCTCTTGTGTCACCCCTTCATCCTCATAGACTGTAGCTCTTGTGTCACCCCCTTCATCCATCATAGACTGTAATTTTTTTTGTCACCCCCATCATCATAGACTGTAAGCTCTTGTGTCTGCCCTTCATTCTCATGAACTGTAAGTTCTTGTGTAACCCCCATCATCCTCATAGACTGTAGCTCTTGTGTCACCTCCTTCATTCTCATAGACTGTAAGCTTGTGTCACCCCCTTCATCCTCATAGACTGTAAGCTCTTGTGTCACCCCCTCATCCTCGTAACGTAAGCTCTTGTGTCACCCCCTTCATCCTCATAGACTTAAGCTCTTGTGTCACCCCTCATCCTCATAGACTGTAAGCTCTTGTGTCACCCCCTTCATCCTCATAGACTGTAAGCTCTTGTGTCACCCCCCTTCATCCTCATAGACTGTAATTTTTTGTGTACCCCCTTCTCCTCATAGACTGTAAGCTCTTGTGTCATGCCCTCATTCTCATAGACTGTAAGTCTTGTGTAACCCCATCATCCTCATGACTGTAAGCTCTTGTGTCACCTCCTTCATTCTCATAGACTGTAAGCTCTTTGTCACCCCTTCATCCTCATAACTGTAAGCTCTTGTGTCCACCCCCCATCCTCATAGACTGTAAGCTCTTGTGTCACCCCCTTCATCCTCATAGACTGTAAGCTCTTGTGTCACCCCCCCTCATCCTCATAGACTGTAAGCTCTTGTGTCACCCCCTCATCCTCATAGACTGTAAGCTCTTGTGTCACCCCTTCATCCTCATAGACTGTAAGCTCTTGTGTCCCCCCTTCATCCTCATAGACTGTAAGCTCTTGTGTTCAGGTCCCTCACTCCTATTGTTCCATATGACTGTTTGTACTCTGTAATTAATATTATATGTGTATTGTGTCCCCAATGCCGCAAGATAAATAAAGGCCAGTTTCGCACACCATGATATGGTCTCCCTCCTTATCGTGGCTTATGAATATTGATGCAAAATACTGGCTGGTGTGTAAAAGTAGTCTAAGTAGAGAGAATACATTTGTTATTTCCACTGTAATTATTTCTTCAATGGAACCAATATAAGAATAGCACCAAAAAAGTTAGGTTAAAAAATCTGTGATGAACAAATTGGTGCAAGATGTCATTAGCAAAATTGCTTTAAAAACCATCAGTGAAATAAAAGAATGATTTCTTCTCTAAACTTCTCTGCCTGATGTCACTTTGCTAAGTATCCTAATCTAATCACGACTGGGAAGGACATTAGGTCTTTATTAGATGTGTCTCCTGGGTACTGCTTTTCTTTCAAATGAACTTCCCAGACTAACTGGAAAATGCAATGTTTCACTGAATCTTTTCTATTGTATTCTCCCGAACACCTGACATCTTTTACTATGGCACCTAAAAGTTGGTTTTGAAAACTCTATACTTGGCAGGTCCATGTTGCGATGGATAGATTATCGGGTTAGATTCTCCCTGAAAGGTCACCCAGCAATACCTGATGGCTGCAGCAATGACAACTGGTAACTTTGGGACCTGGCACCTGTGGCATAATATTCCTAATCTTAGCATCTGTAATCAGCAGAAAATGCCAGACAGTAAAAGCATTCAGGAATAGTGGGAAAAGCATGGCAAAAGTTTCACAGCGTTACATGGTTTCAAGATTTCCAGATCTTAGCCAATTTGCGTCAATACAATGTCGTCAAAAACAGTCCAATCTATGGAGGCCTAACCTTGCTATCTACATGTGTCTGATGCTAATGACTGGTGCCAGATACCACAAGTTCACCACAAGTTCCCTTGAGAGCTCGTGTGGAGTTGTTGCCTCAATACAGAGCCGCCACGAGGAATTTTTGGCCCCCTCATAGTAAATTTTCCCACCAACCCCCCCACAGAATGATAATCCTTCCGTGTATGCACAGTGAGTTCCCTGCCCTGGGAAGACAGGAGGTTTCTGTCACTAGGGGCCCCTTCTCCTTCTTGGAGCCCCCTGAACACCAGTCACACTAACCCCCCTCCTGATGGCGCACTGCCTCTATAGTCACAGTTTTATGGATAGCATGAAGGGGCCTACATACACAGTATGGTTTTAATGTTGTGGAGATCAGTATTCATGTATAGCTTACGATGCATTCTCCATGATGTAGAAGAAAAATCAGATACAGTACATAATTCAGTAACAGAAAACTGTAAATCCTCTCCAAAGACGGGAACACCCTCCTGTGTCTGATTCACTCAATACAACCTAGTAAATTGAAGTGTAAACTCATCAATCACGGAGATCTGGTTCTGTTGTGGCCGCTAATATAGATGACTAAAGTTTGTCCGTATTCCTACCAGTAATATATCAAAGTTAATACGTATTTTCCTCTACAGCTCAGCAATTCAGCGTGCAGACGGAGAAGAAATGAGATTTGATGTTATTAGACCCAATGTAACAGAACACAATGTAACAAACTAAAATGTGCACATATCTTTAGAAAGCAATAGCTATTATCTGCACCATCAATGAGGCCGGTGAGAAATTGTGACCACAGGTCCAAGGGAAGCACCAACCACCTTAGGCTACCTGCACACCACTATGGGCAACCTATGTGCCGCGTGTCGCCTTGAGGTAGTCTCACACCCTGATGACAGTAGAAAAAGGAATAGGATCTGCTCTGAATCATTGTCTTGGGCATTCGGCCATACGCTGGGCCTTGGAAACCGACCGTGTGTATGAGTGAATTGAATACATGAGGCAGTGTGCTTGGGGGGTCTTGCTGGTCTAGCAATGCTGCCGGCTTCTCTTACAGGTCCCCCGCTGACACGGCGTAAACAGAGGGCGTGGTGGAGGAGTGTCGGCCATACAGAGGAATGCCGCCCCCCTCATGAATAAACCCAACTGCAGGCGCAGAATACTTCGATCCAACCACTTATTGGTAAGATCTGATCTTTTAGGACAACTTTCCCAACATACATTAAATAAATTTAGTATATATAAAAGGGGCTGGGGAGAGGATTATGGGGGGCATGTTTGGTGGGGGTGTTTTTTGGGGGTGACAGGTCCTCTTAATAGTGAGCATGACCACAACAGTCCTGCATCCTAGGCAGGCTATGGATGTGACATGTGTGATGGCGAGATTAGCTGTTTGTAAGTAACTAGTGACAGTGGGCAAGAACAGGTACGAACGGTAGAACAGGTAAGTGTGGGTTTTCTATTGAACTTGGCACATGGGGATTCTGCTGGGAGAATACTAAGAGCCTGGCCCTATAGAAATACTATGTGCATTGTTAAGATCGTCTTGATGATGAGAGGAGTAATTTGTAATGGAAAACCCCTTTTAAATGTAAGGAGGGATTGATAGCCATAGAAAGAGTGCCATTACATTAATAGTTGGGGATATCACATCATTTAACAAAGGCATTTAATATATCCACACAATCGCCACATGACACTGTTTGATTTTATTGCCGTACATTCAGTACCATTAGTTTTCAGTACTTAGATTCAGCCATTATTCAGTATGGACCGTGGCTTTCTAGTAGGTGACCTGTGCTTGAGAAATAGCTCGGCACCAGTGGTGAATTGTAATATAGGGGATTTCGGCAGTGAGCCCCCCGTCTTGGGGGTCCATGGGTCCTGAAAGCAGGTAGCAGGGACGCATCCTCCACTCCAAGAACCTTAATTCTAGTACAATATGTATGGGGTGAATTCCAGATGTATAGGGGCTATAATATTCATACAGCCCAGCGCCCATGCCAGTCCTAATCCACAACTTCTCTGTGCTTACATATATGGAACTGGAATTAATGATGCGATAGTTCACAAACAGTGGGGGCCAGAGATACATTTCAATGTTGTTGGATTCAGTGCAGTGGGTGTAAAACCAACCCTGATAAAAAAGGTCTTTTGTTTTACACATTCCCTTAAAATGAAATTTGTCCCCCCAAATGCCCCCAACCCAAAAATAACTTGTCCTATAGTGTACATTAGTGGCTAATCCAGTATCTATCTACAAAAAGAATCTATTCTCCAAATTCTCCCTCAATTCCTCTTTGGTCAATGGTTTGAGGAACCGCTTCATAGCACGAACCACCATAACCTGTGCCGTGTACTGCGTCCCCCCATGAACCGCTATGCAATGAAGTAAAGCTTATGGTTTTACTCAGCGAGCGCCACTGCTCTTCTTTCTCACCTATATGACTTCTTCATCTCTCTACATTGCTTCTCTTTGCCACTCACACCACACTCCTATAAATGGTACTTCACATGTGCAACCTCTAGGTGTGTTGGGTGGTAAATGAGTAGTATTGGCAGTGACTTTGTAGTACTCAGCTAGAAGCCTGCTATAGCTGTTACTCAGAGTAGAGGGTTCATTGTTTCATCTTATTACAGAAAGCTAAGAGCACAGCTGTGTGAGGACCATCAGATGGAAATGTTCAGATGGACTTGCTCTGAACTATCATGGACAATGGCATTTTCTTTTATTAATGAAGCGCAGTGCACTCATCTCTATGAGCTGCAGGAAAAATTGCTAAAAACTTAAAAATCATTACAAGCGTGTAAGTTATGTAGTATACATACAAATTGTGATCACTAGTTTTCACAAGCACAGACGACAGGCGTTCTCAATAACTGGCATTGCCCGCCGATAACCCAAGACCAGAGAAGAATCTGGTTTCGGTAAGACACAAAGACCACGAAAAGAATGTATTAATCGGCTGGTGGCACATTAGGGGTTAGCATACATTGTAACGGGCAGATACACTGGAGGCTGTTTTCTGTATCCATTTAAAAGTCATTGCAGACGGCAGCGAACCAACATGGGACGTAGAAATGTCATTACAACACAAACTAAACCGTCATATCCATGTCATACAGCCCCTTGCATACATTATGGCACCTGTGTAAGCAGACGTGAGTGTAGATGGTGCTATGGTAACCAAGGCAGAACCCTTTAAATTGCTTTATCAACTTTCCTTAAGGCTTAGCTACGGATTCGATTTGCTAAGCAGGAAATGATGGCTGTCAGGGGCGGTGTGTGACGCAGCCTGCGAGCGCAATGCATCTCCAATCTGTTTCTAATCATTAACCATCTTCCAAGACACAGGGAGCCGGCTCACGCCACAGCAAGATCCTCAGCTTTATTAGAACCTCCTCTAGCGTCAATATTTCATAAAAAATGGCCTTTCCAATAGTTCTGGATTTACATATGTTTTCCTCACAGACCAGATCAATACCTCATTTTAAAAGAAAAACTTCAGTAATTAAACCATTTAATCATCTCATTGCCAGAGCTTTGGATCCTCGAACAAAAAAAGGAAGTGTTACTTACGTAGGGGGTCACAAAATAACATCGGTGTCTGGTCTGCATCAATGGCCCTTCTCAAATGAAATAGATTGGTTTACTGGTTACTAACTTATATACTTTTCCCAATACCGTAGTCTTTCATCCATAGATGAACGGTGGTGCATTATAGTAATCATATGGATAAAGGTTGAAAAAGACCCAGGTCTAATCAAGTCCAACCCATAAGGTTAAAAAAAAATTTTTTTTTCCAATAATGTGGTATTTTCATTCTCCAGAGAGTCATCCGGCCTTTCTTGAGACATACATAGAGTCCGCCATAACACCTCCCTGCGGCGAGATTTCCAACCGTCTTACTCTGCACTTTGTCTATGGCGATGGTAAGAACCTCTCCTAAAGGCCTCATGCACCCCTCTGTACAAACTGCCCCCACCGCAACATTAATAGCACATTCATGGCCACCACATACATTAAAATGCAGGTTTGAACCTGAGTTGTTTGGCTGGCTTGTTCTTTTTTAACCCCTTTTCGTTTTTGCATTTTCATTTTTCACTCCCCACCTTCAAAAATCTGTAACTTTTTATTTTTCCATGTACAGAGCTCTGTTTAGGCTTGTTTTTGCGTAACACAATTGCACTTTATGTGATGGTATTATCATTCAATCCGTGTACTGGGAAGCGGGAAAAAAATTCTGAATGCAGTGAAAATGATGAAAAACGTCATTTGCATGTCTATTTTATTTCTTTGATTCAGTACGATTATACAGGAATACCAAATTTGTACAGGTTTTATAAGTTTTCATACATTTAAAAAAATAAAAACCTTCTGTACAAAAAAAAAATTCTTAATTTTGCCATGTTCTGGCACTAATAACTTTTTCATACTTCAGTGCCCGGAGCTGTGGATGGTGTCATTTTTGTGACTTCTGATGAGGTTTTTAATGCTATCATTTTGAGGACTGTAAGGCTTTTGATCACTTTTTATAGAATTTTTTATATTTTTCAAAATGGCAAAAAAAGTGGCATTTTCGACTTTGGCGCCAATTTCCGTTACGGGGTTAACGCCAGGAAAAATCGCTAATTATTTTGATCGGACATTTTGGGACTGATGATACCTAATGTGTTTACTGTTACTATTTACTGTTTATTTTATTTATATCATTCTAGGGAAAGGGGGGTGATTTAAACTTTTACTTTTCTTACTTTTTTTAAATTTTTTTTTTTAACTATTATTTTAGATCCTCCAGCGTAATTTAACCTGCAGGGTCCGATTGCTAATACTATATACTGCACATACTAACTGTATTGCAGTATATAGCTATTTTACTATGATTTTAACAGCCTCCCTCTGCTGGCTATTAGAACTCATTGCACATTGCAAGCCTACGAGTCTCAATGGACTCAGGCTGCCATAGAAACCGATCGGGTTCGACCGCGGACTTAACGGTTACTGCCGACTTGGTGCCCAGCACCGCCCGCGCAGTGACAGGCGGGTGTTGGCTGTTTTTCTACAGCAATTACCCAGTGGTATGAGAGAGCTCAACTTGTGAGCTCTCTCCATACACCTTTGCGCACGAGGATGATAGTTTTCGTCCTCGTTGCAAGGTGTTGATAGACATTATTACAGTCCGCCCATTTCACCTAATAATCTTTGTTGCTCTCCTCTGCACCCCATATTTTCTACTATGTCCTTTTTATTACACTATTCGGAAGCATCCAATCAGGGTGCGTTTGTCCTGTCCTTCCAATTGGGACAGAATCTGAGGAAGCGCTTAGATCAGCGCGAAAATGCATCATCCGTTTTTTAACTTTAAAACTACCTTTTTTTGTCAAAACATTTTTTGCCTGTTCATGGGCTTAATAAAGAAAACCTTTTTTTTAACAAAACCACTTCCCGGACTGAGCAAAAGCGCCTTTTTTCACGTCCCAAAATTGGAGGAGAGGACAAACGCACCCTGAATGGATGCTTCCAATACTGTACACGTCTACAGGAGAGCGAACATGGGGATTGGCAAGCAGCAATAAGTCCTCATACAGGCTTCAAGTGGAGTTGTGCCTTTTGCACAACCCCAAAAGGTTAGTGTAACATCACAACATTAATATTTATTTTTTTTGGTTATCAAGGAATACACTATAGGAGCGCTCTCTGTCTCTCCTTGTCTCTCTACTCTACCTCTATAACCTTTTTTATACACTGGTTCCTACAACTGTACACAATATTCCATGTGTCTGACCAGGGATTTGCATAGGGCCAAACTATGTCCTTATCATGACAATCTCTTGATACATCCCATAATTTTTATTTGCTTTAGCGAACTGCCTGGCTCCTGGTCACATAAATTAAGTTTACCGTCCACCAATACCCCCAAGTCTTTTTCTACTGAAGTTACCAAGAAATTGAGTATTTAGAACATAATTGTCATTTTTGTTTTCCTTGACCCGGTGCATAACTTTACATTTATCTACATTAAACCTCATCACCCCGGCGCCATTCTCCAGCTCCCACAATCCCTCTGTACTGTTATACTATCGGCCTCATATTAATTACTTACAGAGCTTTAGTATCATCTGCAAATATGGAAACTCTACTGTATTAATGCATTAAGAGTCATTAATAAAATATTAAAAGAGGTTGTCGCAATACTGACCCCTAGTACATAAACCCAGTTTGAGAATGTTTCATTACTATCCGAGCCTGTCATATTCAGGGCACTTTCAAAGATAACGTTTCCATATATTCCATGTATGTGTGGGACTTATTTGGACCAAACCCACAACTGATGAACTGAACTCAAATCAATTTGGTTCATTAGTTGTATGTTTTGTTTGGAACAAACCTTTTTGTGGGCGCAGGCTGTAGGCGCAATTTATCAATAGATGTTCAACTTACTTGAGGAGCGATTGTTGGGGTAGTTTCAAAATTTTTGTTCCACGCTGCACTTTTTGGGACTTTGTGTTTGATTTTTAGATTGTAGATGCAATTATGATTGATGGAAAGTAATCTTTCCTGTAAAGTCTTCACATGTCTGTGGTTCACTAACGTGCAGCGTTTATCAGGTGCTATATTTTATACGTCACATCACAATGCATTCCATCACCACTCCTATTTTCCAAACGTACCATTTCTTTGCATCTCATGCAACATTTTACAAACTGTGCAGTTTTCCCTGAGAATACCAAAAAGGTCTGGAAAAAGGAAGCGGAATACTGTGTCCGTTAGTTAGTTTGTATTGTGCACCACATTCTTAAAGAAACCTACCACTTGTAGTGGGGTTTCCGATGGCAATATCGGGCACCACTCAGGGTGAGCTGGTGCCGGAGCTTATTTTAGTTAGTGTTTCCCGTTGTAGGCCGGCGAGGCAGGTACGCGCTCGCGCTTACCGTGCAACCGCTGTCTACATAGGAATGAATGAGAGCCGTCGTGCACGGTAAGCGGCCGAGCGCGTTCCTGCTGCGCCGGCTACAAACGGTTTAAAAAAAGTGTTTTAAAAACCGCGATACCGCGGTTTAAAAACACTAACTAAATACACTCCGGCACCAGCTCACCCTGAGCTGGTGCCCGATATTGCCATCGGAAACCTTGCCACTACAAGTGGTAGTTTCCTTTAAGAGTACCTTTCACCACCTCTGCAATACAACTTTTTGCATCATGTAATGGTCATTGTACCAAAGATTTTGGCATTGTTGGAATTTTTTCTATCACCCCCCATTGTTCCTGAGCATTCATTTCAATTGTTGAAAATTTAATTACTTCAGAATCAGTAAAGCATTGTCTAAATCCTTACCTGGACAAGCCCTTTTTTTTTTTTTTTTGCATTTCTGCACTTTTTATTTTCTGTTTTCCAGAGCCACATTCACAAGGGCATGTTATCTTGGACAAATTTTACATTTTTAATTGTCACATATTACAATAAAAAGCCAATTGGCGCCATTGTGTAATCTATTATCCTCGTTTCAATTGTGCGATCCAAATGACACCGGTACCTTTTTATTCTTTGGGTCATTAAATATACAGAGATACCAATTTATGTTGTTTTGTTTTAAAAATATGTAAAGATTTTTCCATTACATCATTTTCTGACATCCACAAGTTTTCCAACTTTGGCATATGGATCTGTAATAGGGTATATTTGTATTTTATGTTTGATGGGCTTATTCTTTTCATTGATACCATTTTGGGGACCTGTGTGACTTTTTGATCGCTTTTTATTCAAATATTTATGGTTTGAAATATAGCTAAAAAGTAGCATTATAGGGGACTTTGGAACATCACTATCTGCAGTTTGCCCGTGTAGTATCAGAGGGTGCACTTTATTTATTAATCTGGTGCCCTCTGCACTGCTCCGACATAGTTCACCAACTTTTTTTTGGTGCACCTTTAGCATGGGGCGCAACACACTTTCTGTCGGCCTTTACTATTTATTGTGGCGCATGGTCCGATGTGGTACCCCGAATCCCCTTTTCAGTGACAAAATTTGTGTTGCATTAAGAATAGAGCAGCCGTGACACAAAAGAGTCTTTTGTAACACATATGTGGTGCATACACTTCTAAAATACTTGTGCAAACAGTTTTGGACTGAAAATAATGTGCAAAGTCCAACAGAAACTGGCGGGGCACCTAGTACTTGTTCCCTGTGTTCTGCTTTCTCCTTCCACCTGTGCCAGGGCCTAGCCTCCATACAAGTGTCCCAGCACAGGCTGCACTCCTTGTTGCTCAAAAACTGCTGTCAGCCTATTTGACTAGTTCTACTATCTCTAACCTCCTTTGAAACCTACACATTTATAATGTGTACTTCCTAGTGATCTGTGGACACAAATTGTTGTTGGTGTTGGTAGATGAAGTCCTAAAAGAATGTCACAATTTTAGACAATATGTGCATTTTTCTTGTACCAAGAGACTTAGTACTCAGGCCGGATTAAGGAGGGGCTCATGGGGCTGCGAGCCCCGCCTCCCACCCACTTTCACTTTTTATAAGGGGCCCCCACCATTTGTCGTACAGTCAGGCGACTTACTCAGTCTCTGTGTCTCTGTGCACAATGCGCAGCGGCCGTGGCCGCTCGCAATTCCATAGGGGTCTAGGATGACAGCTATGTCAGTGAGACAACCGCTGCCTTCGCTGGGGGAGATCGCCAAGATCCCATTTTCTACAGGGGACTGGCAGCTATAGTCTACAGGGGTCTGGTGGCGTTATACTACATGGGGTCTGGTGGCTTTATAACTACAGGGGGCTGGCAGGCTATATACTACGGAGGGGGCTGCACTCTATATACTACAGGGGGCTTGCAGGCTATCAACTACAGAGGGCTTGCAGGCTATATCTACAGGGGGCTGGCAGGCTATATACTACAGGGTGCTGGCAGGCTATATACTACATGGGGGGCTGGCAGGCCTTGAGCTACTACCTCAGAAATCATTGTTTGAGGCCCCACCGTTTGCGCCCAGGGGCCCCCCACCCTTAATCCGGCCCCTGTAGTACCTACACCTCACCTGGCCACCTATGGCCGCCACTGTAATTAAAGGCATTAATTAAAGGTACTTATTAAATACTTCAAAGTGAGGCACCAAATGTGTGTTTACACCTCTTCTTTGATTGATATAAGTGTTCACTATATTGTCAAATTTCTTGTTTTATGCTGGCCAAATGTAGGAGAATAATACACACAGCTTTCCAAATGTCCACGGAAAGGCTTGCATTCTAATATTTCTGTATCAGGAACATGCATGCGTTTCATAGAATCCAATATTCATCCAAATTATATCTTTACCGAGTGTGAGGTCATCATTGATCTGCTCTTTTCTCTGCTCCAGATGTATATTTTCTATGTGTTTAGATGTCTGTAGTACTACAGTATATAATTATTAGTGAAGTACTTCAGGTAAACAGTAAGTGCGTCATAACAATAATGTGCTTTGCTTTCAATCAATATAAGTAGCGAACCTTGTATATGTGCTCAGTGGTATGGTAAATGTACTCTCATTAGTTTCTGTGAAGGTAATATGCAGTCCATGATCATTCTCCCACTGGAAGTAACATATGTTCTGTAGATATGAGCGTTACGTGGAAAACGCTAATCTCATTTTCTGTGCCATGTAGCTCTGGATAAAAATAAAAGCCCCTGCTCTTTCTCAGAATAAATCACAAAACTATGAATGTACTGTATATATAGGAACAACACCATCTTGACAATAATAACAGCATCTATCATCAGAATAATTTTCTCAGCTAACTCATTTTCCAGATGTACTTGATAATAATAACCTTCATCCTCATAGACTGTAAGCTCTTGTTTCCCCCTCATCCTCATAGACCAGTGGTGGCTAACCTATGGCACGGGTGCCAGAGGTGGCACTCAGAGCCCTCTCTATGGGCACCTGCACCTTCACCCCAGCACAGAGTTCGCCAGACAAGACTCTAGGCCTCCTGTACTTCCAGGCAGCCAAGGACCCTGGAAGGAAGCCACAATGATTATCTGAAATTCTCCTTTTTACTGTATTGGTGTCCTCTGGTGCCTATACGATTTAAACCTGTGACAGAGCAGGGAGTAATAATAAGTAATAATGCAACTGCCTAAATTGTTACATTGGCACTGTGCAAAAAATATGCTGGTTTTGGTTGTAGTTTGGGCACTTGGTTTCTAAAAGGTTTGCCAGCACTGTCATAGGCTGTAAGCTCTTGTGTCACCCCCTCATCCTCATAGACTGTAAGCTCTTGTGTCACCCCCTCATCCTCATAGACTGTAAGCTCTTGTGTCAACCCTCATCCTCATAGACTGTAAGCTCTTGTGTCACCCCCTTCATCCTCATAGACTGTAAGCTCTTGTGTCACCCCCTCATCCTCATAGACCAATGATGGGCAACCTTTTGAGCTTGGTGTGTCAAAATTCGCCAAAAAACCAAGAATAACTCGGATGCTGTGTCACCTTTAGAAAAAAACCTAATTTTGTAATTACATGTCCAGCAGCGGCCTCCCCTTATTGATAACATGTCCAGCAGCAGCCTCCCCTTATTAATAACATGTCCAGCAGCGGCCTCCCCTTATTAAAAACATGTCCAGCAGTGACCTCCCCTTATTAATAACATGTCCAGCAGCGGCCTCCCCTTCTAAATAACATGTCCAGCAGTGGCCTCCCCTTATTAATAACATGTCCACCAGCGGCCTCCCCTTATTAATAACATGTCCAGCAGCGGCTTCCCCTTCTAAATAACATGTCCAGCAGAGGCCTCACCTTATTAATAACATGTCCAGCAGCGGCCTTCCTTTCCTAATAAAGTGCCCCAGCTGCCTCCCTTTACTATTAAAATGCCCCCTGTGGCCTCCCTTTACTACTAAAATACCCCTAGCGGCCTCCCTTTACTACTAAAATACCCCTAGGGGCCTCCATTTACTACTAAAATATCCCTAGGGGCCTCCATTTACTACTAAAATACCCCTAGCCGCCTCCTTTTACTACTAAAATACCCCTAGCCGCCTCCCTATACTACTAAAATACCCCGAGCCACCTCCTTTTACTACTAAAATATCCCTAGTCGTCTCCCTTTAAATATAATATAATAATAAACTTATATACTTACCCAGTGATGTCTTCTTCCCTGTAGCTTTACTGCAGGTCTGACGATAATGGCGGCTCGGCTCCTCCAGGTTGCACTGCGCGCCTCGGGTCACGTGACCTGACATCAGGTCGCCTCAGTCACATGATGAGCAGCGCAAATTGCAGCCTGGAGGAGCCGGAGGAGTTGCACACTGTGGGTGGACCAACGCAGCGCCGGACAGGTAAGCAGGGGGCAGAAACACAGGGATGCGTGCTGGACATTAACACAGGGGCAGCACATTACACAGGGAGGGGGGCGGACCGTGGGTGCTGGGCGGCCGTGTGTCACCAAAAATGGCTATGCATGTCAGTGCTGACACGTGTGTCATAGGTTCGCCATCACTGTCATAGACTGTAAGCTCTTGTGTCACCCTCTCATCCTCATAGACTGTAAGCTCTTGTGTCACCCCCTCATCCTCATAGACTGTAAGCTCTTGTGTCACCCCCTCATCCTCATAGACTGTAAGCTCTTGTGTCATCCCCGCATCCTCATAGACTGTAAGCTCTTGTGAACAGGGCCCTCCCTCCTATTGTTCTATATGACTGTTTGTACTCTAATGCAATATTATATTTGTATATGTCCCCTATGATTTGTTACGGAATATGATGCCGCTATGTAAGTAAAGATTATTATTATTAATACACAGTGTGAGAGCTCTTTACTTACACACAGCACAACCCCTCCCCTTGGCTATGAGTCACTGCTGTGTCGGGCTTCTGTTTGGATACTAGAGCAGCTACAGGGGGAGGGGCCTTGCTGTGTTCAGTAGAGACATCTTACACCAGTGAGATATCTAGCATTAGGATGAAGGGGTGACACAAGAGCTTACAGTCATGAGGATGAAGGGGGGTGACACAGGAGCTTACAGTCTAGAGGATGAGGGGGTGACACAAGAGCTTACAGTCTATGAGGATGAAAGGGGGTGACACAAGAGCTTACAGTCTATGAGATGAAGGAGGTGACACAAGAGCTTACAGTCTATGAGGATGATGGGGGTGTACACAAGAACTTACAGTCTATGAGAATGAAGGGCATGACACAAGAGCTTACAGTCTATAGAGGAGGAGGGGTGACACAAAAACTTACAGTCTATATGAGGATGAAGGGGGTGAACCAAGAGCTTACACAGTCTATGAGGATGAGGGGTTACACAAGAGCTTACAGTCTATGAGGGGATGAGGGTGTGAACACAAGAGCTTACAGTCTATGAGGAGGAAGGGGGTGACACAAAACTTTACAGTCTATGAGGATAAGGAGGTGACACAAGAGCTTACAGTCTATGAGGATGATGGGGTGACACAAGAGCTTACAGTCTATGAGTATGAGGAGTGACACAAGAGCTTACAGTCTATGAGGATGAGGGGTGACACAAGAGCTTACGTCTAGGATGAGGGGGGTGACACAAGAGCTTACAGTCTATGAGATGAAGGGGTGACACAAGAGCTGACAGTCTATGAGGATGAGGGGAAGACACAAGAGCTTACGTCTATGAGGATGAGGGGGGTGACACAGCGAGAGTCTCACGTCATTAGGATGATGGGGTTACACAAGAGCTACGGTCTATGAGGTATAAGGGGGTGACACAAGAGCTTACAGTCTAGGAGGATGAAGGGGCGGTGACAACAAGAGGATAACAGCGTGGTATATGTTCCAACCATCTTTATAAGGAAACATTATAAAATAATTTAATTAAATAAAAACTTTGCTGGTCAAACCAGTCATGAGACGCCATCTTAATATACATATCTCCACACCCCAGTAGTCTGAGTTGAGGTCGTCTACCATCCCGACTTCAGCACACTCCTGTTGCTGCATGTACTTATCTGCAAAGCTGGATATCTATGCATGCTGCACTGCCACAGCTCCAAAGTCAGAGCTACCGTGCAGTTCGCAGATCTCCGTCTTAACAGATGAGTGCGCGCAGACAGCAACCGGAATAGCTGAAGACGAGGCGTAGGCAGCAATGACTCAGGCTTCATGGCAAGGCTACTACCACGCCCCAGTATCCTCTGCGATAATTAGCATAAACAAGGATAACTATTTTACTGCATGGGGAACAAATCTACCTTTTTGAGATAATTAATACTGATGAACCAGGTTGCACTGGGGGGCCTAGTCCCACCAGGGAAATTGATTATGGGGGCCCACCTACTGCTACATACTGATATTAAATGTATATTTTTAAGCCATACTGAAATGCATTGGAAATACATTAATGTGCATGTGGCAAATGCTAATTAACTTGCATCTGGTAATAGTAACAAGTATTTTTAAAAACATGGCACCTCTAAAGCAATCTGTGCCTTCCCCATATCCACCTCAATAGTGGCCCCTCACATCACCCCCTCATTTAGTGGCCCTTCATCTCCTCCCTTTCATATGTGGTTTCCTCATCTCCCCTTATATTGTGGCCCCATCCCATGTCCCACTCAGTTGTGATCCCTCATCTCCCCTCATATTTTGGACTCCATATTGTAGACTCTCATCCCCCTCCCCCATACTTAGGTTCCCACTTGTTTTCCCCTCATTTTGTGGCCCTTCATAAGGTAAAACCTCTTAATTCTTTTAAAAGACACCTCTGCCTTCCCCATTTCCCCCTCATATTGTGGCCCTTCACAACCCCCACTACCACTATATTGTGACCCCCCTCATCTCCACTAGTAGGTTCACCAGTACACCAGTAAGACAGTCAGACCCTGTTGATGACCTATTTAGGATTGGTCATAACCTCAGATCCGTTGTAGTCCAAACCCTGCGTTATACAGTTTAGATGTTTACAAACAGTCTCCATTACATAACTCAACGCGTCAGCTATGCCCATTATGCAGTGGGACATGCAAAAGCACTGCACCACTGCACGAGAGGTTGAGGGGGTTGACTCCTCACTGGCTACTTCCAGGGAACTAGGGACACAGCTCTAGATACCGAAAGGTAAACTTTGATAAATACTGTATAAAACTCTACTTACACTATTCCTATGGGGACGTGGGGGGAGCCAAGAAAAAGGGCTCCTGATGACAGATTCCCTTTAACACATGGATACAATTCTTCACCCAAACATTTAGGAAAATTGTCATGGCCAAAAGAAGCTTGACTATGAGACTTGCCTAATCCTTCTAAAATACTTCAAAATCTAGGCGCTGAAAGATTTTGCTAAACATTGTGAAAAACCTGACACCAGACCTTTCTATTGTTTTTTGGGCTTCCGTCGTATTATTTTCTTACTAATTTGATTGAAATTTCTCCTTCTATTGTACAATTTGAATTTATGTATCATATTTTCTGGAGCATCCACCAGCAGGCCACACAGAGTGATTTATTTTACCTGAGGTTTTCTAAACTCCATGAAGAGGTGCTCATCGTGAAGTGTGCTTTTGCAGATAGCTTGCAGTCTTGTCCATATAAAAAGCACTGAGTACAATCAAGAAAGATTGTATTTATTGTACTGCAGGAAATGCAGTTAGCTGTGCCTGGCGAGACCTGTGTGGGGCTGTGTGTTGGGCAGAGATGTGTTAGCAGGTGCCACGATGCAAAGATGCACCCTTCCACGTCTCTACATGCTGGCGCCAGAATTCAAAGTCCTCTGCTCTGCAGTCTATGGCCCCCAGCCCGGAGTAAGGCAGACCTCAAGGTGGTTTAAACGAAACAGTCAAACTGATGTTAATGATTTGGGGAGAAATCAAGCAAAAGATGCCAACTCCTTGGGGACAGGTGGAATTACACCAGCTATGGGGAAATAAGTACTTAATGTTCCCATAGAAATAAATCAGCGCGAAGATGAGCCCGCTAAGGGAGTAAGAGACGTTCAAAAGATGGTAGAGGGATGGGACAGATCAAGCCTTTCCTCCAGACTTTCAGGCGGGGTTTGGGTTAGGGAGATACTGGTACGGCTATATGCAACTAAGAGGGCATTTAATAAGACCCTAATATTATGTTATTGTAGAATCACCACCAATAATAAAATGTGGTATGATGCCCTCTACTATAAATTGAAAATGGGCAAAAATTTATAAAGCCCTGATTATAAACAGAGGGTGTGTGAAGTGTGATGTGTGTTGTTTGTTTGTGTCTTTGAAGTGATTGTGTGTTTGTCGTGGTGTTGAAGCCCCCCCCCAACCGACCCCTGAATTTTGTGATTGCTTTGTTGTTTGACTTCTCACTGAATGATTCTGATGAATGTTTGTTTGAAGTCATTGGTGTGTGAGTTGAAGAGTATAGAATATTTACAAAAAAAAAAGGAATGGAGAAATACAACGAAATAGAATGTGAGATAATGGTCAAGTGCTCCAAAAAGAATTCAAATAATCCGTCAGCCCCATAGTCTTATAAAAGGCGCAATTGTTTTATTTTCGCCACACTAGATTTTATTATTCCCCTAGAACAATCGCTAGATGCTTTATACGGGTAAGTGCTGTCTAGGTGTAACAGATGTGGGGAGGGGCTGCAGATGATGATTCCATTTTGGATATGTGCCAGTAAATCATTAAGAGTTTTTCGGGGTATGAACACCCCCCCGTATTCTTGCTGACACATTCAAAAAAATCCTTAAACTGTCTGGCAATATATTGAAAAAATTATACCGCACGGTGTTCCACGTGTTCTTGTGGGCTCATGTTTTTACGCCCCCTTTCATCTTCGATCCAAAAAACACACCTACTTATTCCTTGGTTCGGTGGCGCGCTCGCGTGCGATACCAAATTTATATAGGTTTTATTGTTGTATACATTTCAAAAATTAAAAACCTTCTGTACAAAAAAAAAATTTTCAATTTTGCCATGTTCGTGCGCTAATAACTTTTTCATACTTGGCGCACGGAGATCTGTGGAGGTGTCATTTTTTGGATTCTGATGAGGTTTTTATGCTATCATTTTGAGGTCGGGGCCGTGGCACATCGTTGATCATTTTCTCATTTCATTTTTATTGTTATGCCTAAAAAGGTGTAAAAGTCGCATTCGGATCATTTGGGGCGCCATTTCCCGCATCGGCCAGGTCCACGTCCGGCCGTACAACTCTGTTTTTTATTCATTTTGATAGATTCGGGGCAGTTTTGCGGCACGCGCTTGCCGATATCTAATATGTCTGTGTGCTATTTTACTGTTGGTTGTTTATTTCTGTCTTCTTACTATCCGTCTAGGGAAAGGGGGGGTGATCTTTTATTTTGACCATCTAGTTGGTCACATTAAACCCTTAGATGATCAGTCCGCTTTTTGCCTATCCATATACTGCATATACTATATCCCCAGTAGTTGAACAACTCAATATTTTTTTATGGCATTGTTGAGGTTCATACATTATCAATGAGCACTGGTCTCATTGAACGATACACCGGCCTAAACCCTGTTTTTTCTACGCCTTCGTGTCAAACGAGACCCCGAGGCACCATGGTAACCGATCGCCGCCCCCGATGAAGTTCGCGGGCGTGGCTTCGCCCCCCATTCGACAATAACATCAGATCCGTCACGCGCCACCCTTAGGCATCTTAGGGCTTGATACATACCTCCGCGATCGGCGCAAGCACCGGACCCAGGCTTATTCTAGCGGTGGGTGGTTTTGTGACAAATTGCAAAAATCCCCTACCTCTGATGAAGAGGACTCAGCCCGTGAGCCCTATTCATACATCCCTTATACCCCTCGCGCCGTTAAAGAAGAAGAATAAATGTTTATCCAGTTGGAATGTCTACGATTTCCTTCTTTTCTAAAGCTATTGTTCGGTATAAAAGGGAATATTACAAAATTGATGTGAAGTCTAAATTATATCAATATGGCGGGATATTGGGTTTTTGAAGAAACAACAAATTAAAATAACAGGAATATAGCAGTATAAGAAAAAACTGCTCTAGATTTAATGCCTAGATTTGTAGAGTTAGAACTGGAATAAATAAAGACCCACCCACCAAAGAAATGTGGCTAAGCAGACAAATAACACAGTACAGATGGAAATGTTTATTGATGCCACCAGAACAGATGCACAAAAAGGGAAGCAATTATGATTGATCTGTATATGGAGTTTCTTGGATTACTTAAAATTTCCCACAAAAGGAAATATTTGATGTGAGGGTTGATGAAGTTCGTAACATATAAAAATTGTAACAAGTGAGAGGGAATTAATGTAGGTGTCACATGGGGGAGAAGGATGACACGGGAACAGGCGTGTAGTTTTTTTTTTCTCTTTCCTTTTTTGATGTTTGTTTCTTTATGGGGGGAAAGGGGTTTAGTTGATTGTGATAGGCATGTGTCACTATAGTTACAAGATAATAGTTAAGAGGAGGTAGTTTAGTTGAAGAAGATTGTATGAGGGAAAACAGCAGCCAGCTGCGAGGATGTAGAGGTAAAACAAAATACACTATAAGTAACTAATATCGATATAATTTGTTTTGTTTGTTAGTGGTATATAACGTGTGTGAGCCAGAGGTAAGGTGCGGAGGATGGCCCAAGCTAATGAGATGGAGATTATAGTAGAATTGTAAAGAGTAGTTGAATGTAAGAAAAACTGAAAAAAAAAAAATATACTAGTATATTATATATATCGAACGATATAGTATATATATATTACACAAGCCAGGAATCACACCATTCCTATATACTTTGAATCCGATTGCATGTTTAAAGGGGGGTGGTGAGCCAGATAGGGCGGGGTTAAGTGATAATAGACTCATGCGAGGCGCCAGTCGCGTTGTCTTACGAACACAAGAGATGTTTGTTAGAGCGTCGTCGCGAACGACACCTCACTACTGTCACAGTCGAGTTATCACGCGTGGCCACCTTATCTCGGTACTGTGCACATCTTTTATGTAGTATTATCTGGTACAGTGACTTTGTGATTACCAACGGTACTGTTGATTACTCTGGTACGTTTCCCTGTACGTGTGACCACCCTACCTGTTTATACTGTGAAATTACTGTACGGGGAATTTATACGTACTGTGACATCATTGCATGGATTTTACCCTGTTATGGGACTATCATTATGTGTATTATCCTGTCACGTGGGACCCACGTCGGGGGTCCATTTACCTAAGGGCCCCGATTGGCTCCATTCCGACGGTGCTTATACCCGACATAGATTTCCGATTTGGCCGATGTCACCCCACCTCGTGGACGGGGAGGGAACTACCGTGATGAACTCCTGGATGGACCCAATCCAGCCAGAGAAGCGCTGCGGATCGTGAACGGCCCTGGGTAAGTACATTGCCCCATGTGTGTAGTATATCTGTACCAGTGACATCACAGTGCGTATTATCCAGGACTTGGAGATCGATTGCGTGTATTATCCTTGTACTGTGGTACACATTGTGTATTATCTGATTGTACTGTGACATCACTGTGTTGTATTATCTATGTACAGTGTACGATACTGGGGTATTCCCTGTACAGTGACATCACTGTGGTATTATCCCTGTACTTGGTGCACATAACTGTGTGTATATACCTGTACAGTGACATCACTGTGTGCCTGTATATCCCTGTACTGTCCCCACTCACTGTCGTGTATTATCCCTTGTACTGGGTCAGACATCATTGTGTGTATGACTACCCTGTATAGTATACATCACATGGTATTATCCTGTACTGTGAACATCAATGTGTGTATAATCCTGTACAGTGACATACTGTGTGTTTATTTCTATGTACGGTGACATTGCTGTGGTCTACCCCTGTACCATGACACACTGGGTGTCGAGTATTATCTCTGTACTGTGACATTGCTGGGGGTCATTTTCAGTCCTGTACTGTGACATCACTGGTGTATTATCTCGTAACTTGTGACATCACTGTGTGTTATTAGCTCTGTACATGGGAAAATTTGGCGGTGGTGTCTTCTATGTCTCTGTACTGTGACATGGCTGTTGTAGTATTATCTCTGTACCACTGTGACATCGCTGGTGATTATCCCTATACTTGACATCACTGTGAGTATTATCCCTGTAAGTGCACTATCATGGTGTTATTATCTATGTGCTACTTGTGACTATCACCGTGTGTATTGTCCCTGTACTCGTGAACATCACACTGTGGGTGTTTATCCAGGTTATGTGACGATACTTGTGTGTATATTCCTTGTACTGTGAATCACTTGTGTGAATTATCCCTTACTGTGGACATCCATGTGTATAATCTCTGAATTGTGACATCATTGTGTGTATATTTTCTAGTCCTGTGATCATCACGTGTTTTATTGATCCCTGTACGTGACATGATCCGTTGTGTTTAGTCTCTGTACTGTTGACATCAATGTGTGTATTATCCATGTACGTGACAGCACTGTGTGTGGTATCTCGTACTTGACATCCCTGTGTTTATGCTCCCTGTTACGTGATCATCCACTGTGGGTATATCCTGTACAGTGACATCATCGGTGTGTTATTATTCTCTTACTTTTGACTTCACTTGTGTGTATGTTTTCTCTTTCTCGCTTATGATCTCCTGTACTGTGAACATCCACTGTTGCAGTATCCCTGACTGGACTATCACTGTGTGTTTGATCCCTTTACAGTGGCGATGTACAGTGTGTATTATTCTCTGTACTGTCGATCAGTCACTGTGTGTTATTATGTCTGTTACTTGACATCACTGTGGATTATTGCCTGTACTGTGACTAGACTGTTGTGTATTTACCTTTTACAGTGATCATCACAGGGTCGTATATCTTGTACGTAAACATCACGTGTGTACTATCCCTGTACACGTGAATCACGTGTTGTATTATCTTGTACTGTGACATCCATGGCGTATATATTATCCCTGAACGTGGACATCGCGCCAAATTGGCGGATTGTGTACGAATCGGAGCCGGCTCGCATTGCAGACGGAAAAAAAGGGGGCATGGCCACCGGAAAACCCGGATTCGAAAAAAGATTATTCTTTGTGCTATTTAAAAAAAAAAAAGTGTCACTGTATCACACACTTACATTCACCGAAATAGGGATGGTGAACTCTGGAGGACCTCGCGCAGCAGTGACACATGGTAGACATCGGGCGCACTACCTTAGGAATTCGCGGAAGACCAAATCTCGCCGGAGAATCGAGCTGGATCGCTACAGGGTACCGGGTAAAGTAAATGAGCCCCACTGTGTGTATTAGATGGTAAATATAGTCCTAGTATTTAGTCAGACTTTACATATCTCCGATAATCGGGATATTTTACACCAAAAACAAAGACAAAATTCTTGCCAGGTTCAGCTATTAGTTTTTTTCTCCCCTCCCCACCTCTTTCCCTCCCATACTACATGTGTACATTCAAACAAAAAGTTATTTAATCAGTTATCAGAGGGGAGAATTGGGCGACTGTTGTTATGTATGTGATGAATGGGAAGGACGATAGCAGGAGCGGACTGGAGTTAGAGGTGCGTCTGTCACACTACAGTGTCCCCAGAGTAGCGTGACTCCAAGTCAAGATATAACTAAAGGAATTATAAATACTTTTTTCTTAACAGTCCTGCTGCTATAAACAACTCACATAAAGTCTGGTTATATATCAATGCTGTCTAGGGATAATACACAGGCTGTCAAGTACAGGGATAATACATTTTAATTTTACATATATTAGACAAGGAAAAGGGATTTTTAATGGGGAGGGGGATCACTATGATATGATTAAATGAAACGATGGCAATCACTTAACATATCTGACCTTTAAAGATGACATAAATAATGATTGTGTCATATAATACACGTAGCTTTGTGAAGTAATCTGGTCGGAGACATTTACTATGCGCATGTTGGTATATTAAGACAAGGCAGTGAGACCTATGGACTATCTTTCTCACTGAGTGATGTATTGCAGCCTAATATTAGGAAGACGGGATATGTTGGTGGTACATAAAATTGCAGGTGGAAAAGTCATGTTCATTTCAATAACGACACTAAAGTATCAGGAGAAAATTTGCGCAACTCATAATATAATCAATGAAAACAGAATATAGTTGTGTGGGACATGCATTCAATTGTAATTACCCCCCCCATCCATATGCATGTTTTTATAATGGGGTTTTGACATTTAACTTGTATGTGCAGAGACATTTTTGTTTGGCATATTGCATTGACCAAGATAATTATGTATAATTGAGTGGTAGGGATTATTGAGGACCCTGAGTAAAATCGTAGCAGGGGGTGTTCACTGTGAAGACCATACTCTACGGTTGTCATTTCAGGTATATTGTCATGTTTTAAATCATTTTAAATGTATTCTTATGTTTGATCTTGGGATACTAAAAATATTGAATTGACATATCTATGAGGCATACTTGTGGTGCGTCTGTATCTCAGCTAAGATTATTGACTATATTTACTGCGACCTGCTCTACTGTATTGTTGGTTGTGCTACCCACTTATGCTTTTGGCATGTTTTATTCATGTAAAAGTTATTGAATCGCAGTATAGATCAAGCTATGTATTAAAAGTGTTTTGCAATTGTAGTTCGATCTTTTTCTTCACCATTTTCTATCTTTCTGTTTGTTATCTAGGTTTGGGACATTATACACCTAAACCAAACAAACATCACTACCCTCCTTTCTGTGGCAATGTTTCTGTGGACAGCGCTACATAATCTTTGTGCGCTATATTGATCAAAGAATTATTATTTATTATGACTTTCCAGGATTGTAGCTGGATAGATTGTAAGACTGTAAGCTCTTGTGTCACCCCCTTCATCCTCATAGACTGTAAGTTTTTGTGTCACCCCCTTCATCCTCATAGACTGTAAGCTCTTGTGTCATGCCCTTCATTCTCATAGACTGTAAGTTCTTGTGTAACCCCCATCATCCTCATAGACTGTAAGCTCTTGTGTCACCTCCTTCATTCTCATAGACTGTAAGCTCTTGTGTCACCCCTTCATCCTCATAGACTGTAAGCTCTTGTGTCACCCCCTCATCCTCGTAGACTGTAAGCTCCTGTGTCACCCCCCTTTATGGTCCTCACTGACTGATAAGCTCTTGTGTCACTCCCTTCATCCTATAGACTGTAAGCTCTTGTGTCACCCCCTCATCCTCATAGACTGTAAGCTCTTGTGTCACCCCCCCTTCATCCTCATAGACTGGAAGTTTTGTGTTCACCCCTTCCATCCTCATAGACTGTAAGCTCTTGTGTATGCCCCTCATTCTCATAGACTGTAAGTTCTTGTGTAACCCCCATCATCTCATATGACTGTAAGCTCTTGTGTCCCCCCCCCCCCCCTCCCTCCTTCATTCTCATAGACTGTAAGCTCCTGTGTCACCCCTTCATCCTCATAGACTGTAAGCTCTTGTGTCACCCCCTTCATCCTCATAGACTGTAAGCTCTTGTGTCACCCCCTCATCCTCATAGACTGTAAGTTCTTGT
Source organism: Engystomops pustulosus (assembly GCA_019512145.1). Taxonomy (NCBI): domain Eukaryota; kingdom Metazoa; phylum Chordata; class Amphibia; order Anura; family Leptodactylidae; genus Engystomops; species Engystomops pustulosus. The sequence goes on from CM033641.1 coordinate 273,156,035, forward strand.
GTCACCCCTTCATCCTCATAGACTGTAAGCTCTTGTGTCACCCCTTCATCCTCATAGACTGTAAGCTCTTGTGATCAGGTCCCTCAGTCCTATTGTTCCATATGACTGTTTGTACTCTGTAATATAATATTATATGTGTATATGTCCCCAATGTCCGCAAGATAAATAAAGGCCAGTTTCGCACACCATGATATGGGTCTCCCTCCTTATCGTGGCTTATGAATATTGATGCAAAATACTGGCTGGTGTGTAAAAGTAGTCTAAGTAGAGAGAAATACATTTGTTATTTCCACTGTAATTATTTCTTCAATGGAACCAATAATAGAATAGCAACAAAAAAGTTAGGTTAAAAAATACTGTGATGAACAAATTGGTGCAAAGATGCATTAGCAAAAATTGCTTTAAAACCATCAGTGAAATAAAAGAATGATTTCTTTCTAAACTTCTGCCTGATGTCACTTTGCTTAAGTCCTAATCTAATCACGACTGGGAAGGGACATTAGGTCTTTATTAGATGTGTCTCCTGGGTATCTGCTTTTCTTTCAAATGAACTTCCCAAGACTAACTGGAAAATGCAATGTTTCACTGAATCTTTTCTATTGTATTCTCCCAGAACAGCCTTGACATCTTTTTACTATGGCACCTAAAAAGTTGGTTTTGAAAACATCTATAACTTTGGCAGGTCCCATGTTGCGATGGCTAGATTATCGGGTTAGATTCTCCCTGAAAAAGGTCACCCAGCAATAACTGATGGCTGCAGCAATGATCAACTGGTAACTTTGGGACCTGGCACCCTGTGGCATAAGTATTCCTAATCTTAGCATCTGTAATCAGCAGGAAAATGCCAGACAGTAAAAAGCATTCAGGAATAGTGGGAAAAGCATGGCAAAAGTTTCACAGCGTTTACATGGTTTCAAGATTTCCAGATCTTTAGCCAATTTAGCGTCAATACAATGTCGTGCAAAAACAAGTCCAATCTATGGAGGCCTGACCTTGCTATCTAGCAATGGTCTGATGCTAATGACTTGGTGCCAGATACCACAAGTTCACCACAAGTTCCCTTGAGAGCTCGTGTGGAGTTGGTGCCTCAATACAGAGCCGCCACTAGGAATTTTTGGGCCCCTCAATAGTAAATTTTTTCCCACCAACCCCCCCACAGAATGATAATCCTTCCGTGTATGCACAGTGAGTTCCCTGCACCTGGGAAGACAGGAGGGATTTCTGTCACTAGGGGCCCCTTCTCCTTCTTGGAGCCCCCTGAACACAGTCACACTAACCCCCCTCCTGATGGCGGCACTGCCTCTATATGTCACAGTTTTATGGATAGCATGAAGGGGCCTACATACACAGTATGGTTTTAATGTTGTGGATGATCAGTATTCATAGTATAGCTATACGATGCAGTCTCCATGATGTAGAAAGAAAATCAAGATACAGTACATAATTCAGGTAACAGAAAACTGTAAATCCTCTCCAAAGACAGGGAACACTCTCCTGTGTCTGATTCAATCAATACAACCTAGTAAATTGGAAGTGTAAAGACTCATCAATCACGGAGATCTGGTTTCTGTTGTGGCCGCTAATATAGATGAACTAAAGTTTGTCCGTATTTCCTACCAGTAATATATCAAAGTTAATACTGTATTTTCCTCTACAGCTCAGCAATTCAGCGTGCAGACGGAGAAGAAATGAGATTTGATGTTATTAGACCCAATGTAACAGAACACAATGTAACAAACTAAAAATGTGCACATATCTTTAGAAAGCAATAGCTATTATCTGCACCATCAATGAGGCACGGTGAGAAATTGTGACCACAGGAGGTCACAGGGAAGCACCAACCACCTTAGGCTACCTGCACACCACTATGGGCAACCTATGTGCCGCGTGTCAGCCTTGAGGTAGTCTCACACCCTGATGACAGTAGAAAAAGGAATAGGATCTGCTCTGAATCATATGTCTTGGGCATTCGGCTCATACGCTGGGCCTTGGAAACCATGACCGTGTGTATGAGTGAATTGAAATACATGAGGCAGTGTGCTTGGGGGGTCTTGCTGGTCTAGCAATGCTGCCGGCTTCTCTTACAGGTCCCCGCTGACAGCGGCGTAAAACAGAGGGGCGTGGTGGAGGAGTGTCGGCCATACAGAGGAATGCCGCCCCCCTCATGAATAAACCCAACTGCAGGCGCAGGAGATACTTCGATCCAACCACTTATTTGGTAAGAGGTCTGATCTTTTAGGAACAACTTTCCCAACATACATTAAAATAAATTTAGTATATATAGAAAGGGGCTGGGGAGAGGATTATGGGGGGCATGTTTGGTGGGGGTGTTTTTTGGGGGTGACAGGTCCTCTTTAATAGTGAGCATGACCCGTTATTCAACAGTCCTGCATCCTAGGCAGGCTATGGATGTGATCAGTGTGAGTGGCAGAGATTAGCTGTTTGTAAGTAAACTAGTGACAGTGGGCAAGAACAGGTAAGAACAGGTAAGAACAGGTAAGTGTGGGTTTTCTATTGAACTTGGCACTATGGGGATTCTGCTGGGAGAATACTAAGAGCCTGGCCCTATAGGAAATACTATGTGCATTGTTAAGATCGTCTTGATGATGAGAGGAGTAATTTGTAATGGAAAACCCCTTTTAAATGTAAGGATGGATTGATAGCCATAGAAAGAGTGCCATTACATATAATAGTTGGGGATATCACATCATTTAACAAAGGCATTTAAATATATACACACATCGCCACATGAGCACTGTTTGATTTTATTGCCGTACATTCAGTACCATTAGTTTCAGTACTTAGATTCAGCCATTATATTCAGTATGGATCGTGGCTTTCTAGTAGGTGGACCTGTGCTTGAGGAAATAGCTCGGCACCAGTGGTGAATTGTAATATAGGGGATTTCGGCAGTAGCCCCCCGTCTTGGGGGTCCATGGGTCCTGAAAGCAGGTAGCAGGGACGCATCCTCCATTCTCCAAGAACCTTAATTCTAGTACAATATGTATGGGGTGAATTCCAGATGTATAGGGGCTATAATATTCATACAGCCCAGCGCCCATGCCAGTCCTAATCCACAACTTCTCTGTGCTTACATATATGGAACTGTAATTAATGATGCGATAGTTCACAAACAGTGGGGGCCAGAGATACATTTCAATGTTGTTGGATTCAGTGCAGTGGGTGTAAAAACCCTGATAAAAAAGGTCTTTTTGGTTTACACATTCCCTTAAAATGAAATTTGTCCCCCAAAATGCCCCCAACCCAAAAATAACATTGTCCTATAGTGTACATTAGTTGGCTAATCCAGTATCTATCTACAAAAAGAATCTATTCTCACAAATTCTCCCTCAATTCCTCTTTGGTCAATGGTTTGAGGAACCGCTTCATAGCACGAAACCAACCATAACCTGTGCCGTGTACTGCGTCCCCCATGAACCGCTAATGCAATGAAGTAAAGCTTATGGATTTTACTCAGCGAGCGCCACTGCTCTTTCTTCACCTATATGATCTTCTTCAATCTCTCTACATTGCTTCTCTTTGCCACTCAACACCACTCCTATAAATGTACTTCACATGTGCAACCTCTAGGTGGTGTTGGGTGGTAAATGAGTAGTATTGGCAGTGACTGTTGTAGTACTCAGCTAGAAGCCTGCTATAGCTGTTACTCAGAGTAGAAGGGTTCATTGTTTCATCTTATTACAGAAAGCTAAGAGCACAGCTGTGTGAGGACAGTCAGATGGAAATGTTCAGATGGACTTGCTCTGAACTATCAGTGGACAATGGCATTTTCTTTTATTAATGAAGCTCAGTGCACTCATCTCTATAGAGCTGCAGGAAAAAATTGCTTAACAACTTAAAAGATCATTACAAGCGTGTAAGTTATGTAGTATACATACAAATGTGATCACTAGTTTTCACAAAGCAAAGACGACAGGCGTTCTCAATAACTGGCATTGCCCGACGATAACCCAAGACCAGAGAAGAATCTGGTTTCGGTAAGACACAAAGACAATGCTAAAAGAATGTATTAATCGGCTGGTGGCACATTAGGGGTTAGCATACATTGTAACGGCAGATAACACTGGAGGCTGTTTTCTGTATCCATTTAGAAAGTCATTGCAGACGGCAGCAGACACAACATGGGACGTAGAAATGTCATTACAACACAAACTCCGTCATATCCATGTCATACAAGCCCCTTGCATACATTCTGGCACCGTGTAAGCAGACGTGAGTGGAGATGGTGCTATGGTAACCAAGGCAGAACCCTTTAATTGCTTTATCAACTTTCCTTAAGGCTTAGCTACAGGGATTCGATTTGCTAAGCAGGAAATGATGGCTGTCAGGGGCGGTGTGTGACATGCAGCCTGCGAGCGCAATGCATCTCCAATCTGTTTCTAATCATTAACCATCTTCCAGAGACACATGGAGCCGGCTCACGTCCACAGCAGAGATCCTCAGCTTATTAGACGCTCCTCTACAGGTCAATAGTTCATAAAGAAATGGCCTTTCCCAATAGTTCTGGATTTACATATTGTTTTCTCATTCAGACCAGATCAATACCTCATTTTAAAAGAAAAACTTCAGTAATTAAACCATTTAATCATCTCATTGCCAGAGCTTTGGATCCTCGAACAAAAAAAAAGGAAGTGTTACTTACGTAGGGGGTCACAAAAATAACAGCCGGTGTCTGGTCTGCATCAATGGCCCTTCTCAGAATGAAATAGATTGGTTTACTGGTTACTACTTATATACTTTTCCCAATACCGTAGTCTTTCATCCATAGATGAACGGTGGTGCATTATAGTATCATAGTGGATAAGGTTGGAAAAAGACACAGGTCTATCAAGTCCAACCCATAAGGTTAAAAAAATATTTTTTTTCCAAATAATGTGGTATTTTCATTCTCCAGAGAGTCATCCAGGCCTTTCTTGAAGACATACATAGAGTCCGCCATAACAACCTCCTGCGGCAGAGAGTTCCACCGTCTTACTGCACCTTTGTCTATGGCGATGGTAGAACCTCTCCTAAAGGCCTCATGCACCCCTCTGTACAAACTGCCCCACCGCACCATTAATAGCACATTCATGGCCACACAGTACATTAAAATGCAGGTTTGAACCCTGAGCGTGTTGGGGCATGGCTGTTCTTTTTTAACCCCTTTTTCGTTTTTGCATTTTCATTTTTCACTCCCCACCTTCAAAAATCTGTAACTTTTTTATTTTTCCATGTACAGAGCTCTGTTTAGGCTTGTTTTTGGCGTAACAAATTGCACTTTATAGTGATGGTATTTATCATTCAATGCCGTGTACTGGGAAGCGGGAAAAAAATTCTGAATGCAGTGAAAATGATGAAAAAACGCATTTGCATGTCTATTTTATTCTTTGATTCAGTACGATTACAGGGATACCAAATTTGTACAGGTTTTATAATGTTTTCATACATTTAAAAAAATTAAAACCTTCTGTACAAAAAAAAAATCTTAATTTTGCCATGTTCTGGCACTAATAACTTTTTCATACTTCAGTGCACGGAGCTGTGGATGGTGTCATTTTTTGTGACTTCTGATGAGGTTTTTAATGCTATCATTTTGAGGACTGTATAGGCTTTTGATCACTTTTTATAGAATTTTTTATATTTTTCAAAATGGCAAAAAAGTGGCATTTTCGACTTTGGGCGCCAATTTCCGTTACGGGGTTAAACGCCAGGAAAAATCGCTAATATATTTTGATCGGACATTTTGGGACGTGATGATACCTAATGTGTTTTACTGTTTACTATTTACTGTTTATTTATATTTATATCAGTTCTAGGGAAAGGGGGGTGATTTAAACTTTTACTTTTCTTACTATTTTTAAATTTTTTTTTTTAACTATTATTTTAGATCCTCCAGCGTAATTTAACCCTGCAGGGTCCGATTGCTAATACTATATACTGCAATACTACTGTATTGCAGTATATAGCTATTTTACTATGATTTTTAACAGCCTGCCCTCTGCTGGCTATTAGAAATCATTGCACATTGCAAGCCTACGAGTCTCAATGAGACTCTAGGCTGCCATAGAAACCGATCGGGTTCGACCGCGGCACTTAACAGGTTGACTGCCGCGATTGGTGCCAGCACCGACCGCGGCAGTGACAGGCGGGTGTTGGCTGTTTTATACAGCCAGTACCCAGTGTGTATGGAGAGAGCTCAACTTGTGAGCTCTCTCCATACACCCTTTGCCGCACGAGGATGATATAGTTCGTCCTCAGTTGGCAAGGTGTTAATAGACATTGTATTACAGTCCGCCCATTCACCTAATAATCTTTGTTGCTCTCCTCTGCACCCACTAGTTCTACTATGTCCTTTTTATACACTATTCGGAAGCATCCAATCAGGGTGCGTTTGTCCTGTCTTCCAATTTTGGGACAGGAATCTGAGGAAGCGCTTAGATCAAGCGCGAAATGCATCATTCCGTTTTTAACTTTTAACTACCTTTTATTGTCAAAACATTTTTTGCCGTTCATGGCTTAAATAAAAGAAAACCTTTTTTTTAACAAAAACTTCCCGACTGAGCAAGCGCCTTTTTCACGTCCCAAAATTGGAGGAGAGGACAAACGCACCCTGAATGGATGCTTCCAAATACTGTACACTGTCTACAGGAGAGCGAACAGTGGGATTGGCAAGCAGCAATAAGTCTCATTACAGGCTTCAAGTGGAGTTGTGCCCTTTGTGCACAACCCCAAAAGGTTAGTGTAACATCACACCATTAATATTTATTTTATCAAGGGTAATACACTATAGGAGCGCTCTCTGTCTCTCCTTGTCTCTCCACTCTACCTCTATACCTTTTTATACACTGGTTCCTACAACTGTACACAATATTCCATGTGTGTCTGACCAGGGATTTGCATAAGGGCCAAACTATGTCCTTATCATGACAATCTCTTGATACATCCCATAATTTTATTTGCTTTAGCAGAAACTGCCTGGCTCTGGTCACTAAAATTAAGTTTACCGTCCACCAATACCCCCAAGTCTTTTTCTACTGAAGTTACCAAGAAATTGAGTATTTAGAACATAATTGTCATTTTTGTTTTCCTTGACCCAGGTGCATAACTTTACATTTATCTACATTAAACCTCATCAGCCATTTCTCCAGCTCCCACAATCCCTCTGTAATGTTATACTATCGGCCTCAGTATTAATTACTTTACAGAGCTTAGTATCATCTGCAAATATGGAAACTCTACTGTATTAATGCATTAAGAGGTCATTAATAAAAATATTAAAAAGAGGTTGTCGCAATACTGACCCCTAGTAACATAAACCCAATTTGAGAATGTTTCATTACTATCCAGAGCCTGTCATATTCAGGGCAGCTTTCAAAGATAACGTTCCATATATTCCATGTATGTGTGGGACTTATTGGACCAAACCCACAACTGATGAACTGAACTCAAATCAATTTGGTTCAGTAGTTGTAGGTTGTTTGAACAAACCTTTTTGTGGGCAGCAGGCTGTAGGGCAGAATTTATCAATAGATGTTCAACTTACTTGAGGAGCGATTGTTGGGGTAGTTTCAAAATTTTTGTTCACCTGCAACTTTTTGGGGACTTTGTTTGATTTTTAAGATTGTAGATGCATTATGATTGATGGAAAGTAAATATTTCCTGTAAAGTCTTCAACATGTCTGTGGTTCACTAACGTGCAGCGTTTATCAGGTGCTATATTTTATACGTCACATCACAAATGCATTCCATCACCACTCCTATTTTCCAAAACGTACCATTTCTTTGCATCTCATGCAACATTTTAACAAACTGTGCAGTTTCCCTGAGAATACCAAAAAGTCTGGAAAAAGGAAGCGGAATACTGGTTCCTTTAGTTAGTTTGTATTGTGCACCACATTCTTTAAAGGAAACCTACCACTTGTAGTGGCAGGTTTCCGATGGCAATATCGGGCACCAGCTCAGGGTGAGCTGGTGCCGGAGCTTATTTTAGTTAGTGTTTCCCGTTGTAGCCGGCGAGGCAGGTACGCGCTCGGCCGCTTACCGTGCACGCGCTACATAGGAAGTGAATGAGAAGCCGCCGTGCACGGTAAGCGCCGAGCGCGTTCCTGCTGCGCCGGCTACAACGTTTAAAAAGTGTTTTAAACCGCGATACCGCGGTTTAAAACACTAACTAAAATAAGCTCCGGCACCAGCTCACCCTGAGCTGGTGCCCGATATTGCCATCGGAAACCTGCCACTACAAGTGGTAGGTTTCCTTTAAAGAGTACCTTTCACCACCTTCTGCAATAACAACTTTTTGCATCATGTAATGGTCATTGTACCAAAGATTTTGGCATTGTTGGAATTTTTTCTATCACCCCCATTGTTCCTGAGCATTCAATTTCAATTGTTGAAAATTTTAATTACTTCAGAATCAGTAAAGCATTGTCTATAAATCCTTACCTGACAAAGCCCTTTTTTTTTTTTGCATTTCTGCACTTTTTATTTTTCTGTTTCCAGAGCCACATGTCACAGGGCATGTTATCTTCAGGACAAATTTTACATTTTTATTGCACAGTATTACAATAAAAAGCCAATTGCGCCATTGTGTAATCTATTTATCTCGTTTCATTGTGCGATCCAAATGACACCGGTCCTTTTATTCTTTGGGTCATTAAGATCACAGAGATACCAAATTTATGTTGTTTTGTTTAAAAATATGTAAAGATTTTTCCATTAACATCATTTTCTGACATCCACAAGTTTTCCAAACTTTGGCATATGGATCTGTATAAGGTATATTTGTATTTTATGTGTGATGGGCTTATCTTTTCATTGATACCATTTTGGGACCTGTGTGACTTTTTGATCGCTTTTTATTCAAATATTTATGGTTTGAAATATAGCTAAAAAGTAGCAATTAGGACATTTGAACATCACTATCTGCAGTTTGCCCGTGTAGTATGCAGAGGGTGCACTTTATTTATTAATCTGGTGCCCTCTGCACTGCTCCGACAGAGTTCACCAACTTCTTTTTGGTGCACCTTTAGCATGGGGCATGCAACACACTTCTGTCGGCCTTTACATGATTATTGTGGCGCATGGTCCGACTGTGTACCGAATCACCCTTTTCAGTGACAAAATTTGTGTTGCATGAAGAATAGAGCAGCCGTGACACAAAAGAGTCTTTTGTAACACATATGTGGTGCATACACTTCTAAAATACTTGTGCAAACAGTTTGGACTGAAAATAATGTGCAAAGTCCAACAGAAAACTGGCGGAGGCACCTTAGTACTTGTTCCCCTGTGTCTGCTTGCTCCTTCCACCTGTGCCAGGGCCTAGCCTCCATACAAGTGTCCAGCACAGGCTGCACTCCTTGTTGCTCAAACTGCTGTCAAGCCCTATTTAGACTAGTTCTACTATCTCTAACCTCCTTTTAAAACCTACACATTTATAATGTGTACTTCCTAGTGATCTGTGGACACAAATTGTTGTTGGTGTTGGTAGATGAAGTCCTAAAAGATGTCACAATTTAGACAAATAGGTGCATTTTCTTGTACCAAGAGACTTAGTACTCAGGGCCGGATTAAAGGAGGGGCTCATGGGGCTCGAGCCCCGGGCCCCCACCACTTTCACTTTTTAAGGGGCCCCCACCAGTTTCGGACAGTCAGCGACTTAGCTCAGCTCTGTGTCTCTGTGCACAATGCGCAGCGGCCGGTGGCCGCTCGCAATGCACATAGGGGTCTAGGATGACAGCTATGTCAGTGAGACACCGCTGCCTTCGCTGGGGGAGATCGCCAAGATCGCCATTTTCTACAGGGGACTGGCAGCTATAGTCTACAGGGGTCTGGTGGCTTTATACTACAGGGGTCTGGTGGCTTTATACTACAGGGGGCTGGCAGGCTATATACTACAGGGGGCTGGCACTCTATATACTACAGGGGGCTTGCAGGCTATATACTACAGAGGGCTTGCAGGCTATATACTACAGGGGGGCTGGCAGGCTATATACTACAGGGGGGCTGGCAGGCTATATACTACAGGGGGGCTGGCAGGCTACTAACCTCCAAAATCATTGTTGGAAGGGCCCCCACCAGTTTGCGCCCAGGGGCCCCCACCACCCTTAATCCGGCCCTGTTAGTACCTACACCTCACCTGGCCACCTATGGCAGCCAACTGTAATTAAAGGCATTAATTAAAGGTAATTAATTAAAGACTTCAAAAGTGAGGCACACAAATGTGTTTACACCTCTTCTTTGATTGATAGAATTGTCACTTATTGTCAAATTTCTTTGTTTTATGCTGTCCAAATGTAGGAGAATAATAACACAGCTTTCCAAATGTCCACTGAAAGGCTTGCATTCTAATATTTCTGTATCAGGAACATGCATGCGTTTCATAGGAATCCAATATTATCCAAAATTATAATTTACCGAGTGTGAGGTCATCATTGATCTGCTCTTTCTGGCTCCAGATGTATATTTTCTATGTGTTTAGATGTCTGTAGTACATACAGTATAGAATTATTAGTGAAGTACTTCATGTAAACAGTAAGTGCTCATAACAATAATGTGCTTTGCTTTCAATCAAATATAAGTAGCGAACCTTGTTATGTGCTCAGTGGTATGGTAATATGTAGCTCTCATTAGGTTCTGTGAAGGTAATATGCAGTCCATGAGCATTTCTCCACTTGGAAGTAACATATGTTCTGTAGATAATGAGCGTTACGTGGAAAACGCTAATCTCATTTTCTGTGCCATGTAGCTGGATAAAAATAAAAGCCCCTGCTCTTTCTCAGAATAAAAGTACAAAAGCTAATGAATGTACTGTATATATAGGAACAGACACCATCTTGACAATAATAACAGCATCTATCATCAGAATAATTTTCTCAGCTAACTCATTTTCAGATGTACTTTATACAGTGGGTACAGAGAGTATTCAGACCCCTTTATATTTTTCACTCTGTGTTTCATTGCAGCCAATTGGTAAGATTTTTTTTGCTCATTAATGTACACTTTGTGCCCCTTCTTAACAGAAAAAACCCTGAAATGTAGTTATTTTTGTTAATTTATTAAACAAGAAAAGCTGAATATCACATGGTGATAAGTATTCAGCCCCTTTGCTCAGTAGTGAGTAGTAGCACCTTTTGAACTAGTACAGCCATGAGTCTTCTTGGGAAAGATGCAACAAGTTTTTCACAATTGGATTTGGGGATCCTCTGCCTCTTCCTTGCAGATCCTCTTCAGTTCCCATCGAGTCTGTTAGCTGCCGGATTTCTCTGCAATAGGTCCAAAGCAGCCATCTTCCCCGGCTGGGACTCCGGTTCAACCCCTGCAGAGGACCCTCTCCACTATTGGTGTATGGGTTCCGTATGCACCAGAGGGTTTTCGGTTTTATTTGGGGAATCTGCCGTAGCCAGCCCAAGCGGCGACTAAACCGCTGCTATTCCCCTGGGCTCCCTTCGCCCTGGAAGCTATCTTAGAAGAGCCCAACATTCCTGTAGCCATTGCTGACCGTCCTGCTGAGTATCCAGGACCATCTGCTAAGAGGCCCAGGCCTTCCGGTGAGAACGCCCTGCTAGCTACAGAGGTTGCCACCGTCAGTGCAACAGCGCCCCCAACAGCTACAGGTCAGTTCAGGAACAACAATCCTTCAGCTGTCATCAATGGAGAAGTTCCAGCTCCTGCGGTTATCATCATGCGCTCTACAGCGCCCCCAGCTGCTGAAGGTCAGTCAGAGAAATGCCTGCCTCCTTTCTTTGCTGAGATGCCTGCCGCCGCAGATGACCTCCCTTCTGTTCCAGCTCCAGCTCCTGGGTGCCATATGTCAGCAGTACCAGTTTCTACCACCAGATGTCTTCAGGTGACAGATCTCAACACTGCTGTCTTCACCCAGGCTGATGATGTCCATGCTGCAGTTCCTGCTCCCATGCCTGCAGCCATTGTTCTTGAGCAGCAAGAATAGTAACCCTGATGGGCTGTAGCCCTAACAGGTACTGTACATATTGTAAATAATGTTCTTTATCTGCTACTATTCCCAGTTGGACTGAGCGCCTCTAACCCATTGAGCCAGAAACTTTCCTGAGTCTCTTTCCCCCATTTATTTCTCTCAGTCAAGAGACTTTCCTTGAACTGCACAACAATATTATATTGTTATTATATAACAATAATATTATATGCATACCGCTAGCCACTCCGGTATTCTGGGCCCCGGCTGTCTCCAGGCCCCAAGAAAAGGCTAGGCCCCGGTGGGGGATGTTTATCATGGTTTATCATGCTGGATTTTGATGGTATATTTCCTTTAAAGAAAGAAAGTTCACAAATTTCAATCCCGTAGTGATGTTTTCACAATAAAGATCATTTTTAACCCTTTACCACTAACCACTTTAAAATTTTACTCAGTTTTATTGCATTTTTTTAGCTCCTATTACTCAGTGGTGGTCAGTGTAATATACCAGTGTGGGCAGGGTCTCTCTAAGCAGACATTTCATCCTCTGTCCAATGAGGTGCCGTGTGCTGACAATCTGGTTTGGGGTTTATCTACACTTTTATTTAGCTTCTCAGCATTTTACACATAGAAAGAGAGGTGAGACAGATCAGAAATGAGATGAGAGACGATGAGATAGATATAATACACAATGGCACTATCTGCTCTGCTAACTCACTTATAACACACACAGGGGGTCATTTACTAAGGGCCCGATTCGCGTTTTCCCGACGTGTTACCCGAATATTTCCGATTTGCGCCGCTTGTACATGAATTGCCCCGGGTTTTTGGCGCACGCGATCGGATTGTGGCGCATCGGGGCCGGCATGCGCGCGACAGAAATCGGGGGGGCGTGGCCGAACGAAAACCCGACGTATTCGGAAAAACCGCCGCATTTAAAAACCGAAAATGTGTCGCATAGGGAGCGCTCACCTTCACCTTCTATGGGATGGTGCATTCCGGGGCGTTAAGATTATTTTCGGCGCTGCAGCGCCACCTGGTGGACGGCGGAGGAACTACCATCTTAAATCCCAGCCGGACCCGAATCCTGTGCAGAGAACGCGCCGCTGGATCGCGAATGGGCCGGGTAAGTAAATGTGCCCCACAGTGTCAGCTCTGCAATATGCCTCCCTACTGGATAAAGACAATGGGGTAGATTTACTTACCCGGTCCAGTCGCGATCCAGCGGCGCATTCTCCGACTCTGATTTTGGTTCTGCCGGGATTCACTAAGGTCGTGCGCCCGATGTCCACTAGGTGTCGATGCTGCACTGAAGTCCGCCGGTATGTGCGTGCTATTTTTGCAACACAATTTGTCGGGTTTTCCGACAGCCACGCCCCCCAATTTATGTTGTGTGAAAGCCGGCGCCGATGCGCCACAATCCAATCGCGTGCGCCGAATTGCCCCAGGATTTTGGAAAATCAGAAAAATTCGGGAAACCCGGCGGAAAAATGCGATTCACACCCTTAGTAAATGAGCCCCATTATCTGTCTGTAGCTAGTAGAGTAAGTCTCTGCACGCTGTTTGCTGGTAGGTAGTGTCTGTGTCAGAGCTGGTCTTGAAATGCAGGATGAAAGGGCAGGAGGCAGCAAGCACTGCCTTATGCAGACAAGAGAAGCTATTCATGAGAAGAATCTGAACTTCTGAATCTGAATCAGAAGGTTAATGTTCGGATCCAGGGGCCACCAAACTTGTGTAGACCAGGACTGATTGAGACAGGTTGGAATTACAACTGTAAAATGCTAATTTATTTATAACATTAAATTAGAGAATGTGTTAATTTGTTATCCTGGGTATATTTAAGAATCTTGTCTTCGTTGGAATACCCCTTTAATGATACACCCCAAATTTGTCTTGGAAAGTGGAAACTTTTTTTGTAGTTCAATTAGGTTCCCTACAACTGTCATGTGCAATATAAGTGTCACATCACAAATTATCGCAGATATTCCCCCCCCCCCCTTGTGTGATATTTTGATAAATTGTCTCAAAATTAAATGAAAATAACCCCAAAGCATGTCAAGCAGTAAATTGTCCATCGTTCACCTGTAGCTTCCCTTCCTATTTCAGGCCAGTTCCTATAGCTTATACTTTAACTATGAATATATTGTTTTAAGATGAAAATATCTTTGTACTTTATTTGTCCTACTGCTGACTGAGTCTCAACACATTTGTTAGGGTGACACTTACTCGATTTACATTCTGCGGTGACTGGCTAAGTATGACAAATGTGTTGTGTATGTATCATTGCTTGACCAGAAAGCCATTATAAATGATGCTGTCAGGACATTTTACTTCTTGAAAATATAATCCACTGTATTCAGAATATTTTACACTTGGCGGTGCTGCAGTAAAACGCTGCTTTATATTCCAGGCTGGAAGGAACTGCCTATTTATAGAGTAAAATATAGGTTATTACTACAAGGCAAGTTATTACCATCTCTCTTTTATACAACCTACAAGTCTGAAACGCCTTGAACATGATAATGCTATTAAGTTACGTTTTGTCAAGGAACAGACTTAATAGCGTGATGCCTCCCTAAGAACATTTGTATTTTGTTTATGACGTGTATAATAGCATCTCATGAGTCACAACGCGCCGAGGTAATTACCGATTCCACAAAAAACAACTATTTCTATTCATTGTTAGATGAGATTTCAGCTGGAAATCGGAATGAACACAAGACTCAGATAGTATGTTGTATCTCCACTATTTACCATGGTCCATTTTATCTTATCTAGACTTTTTTCTGCAATATTCAGATCCCTATAACCCGCAGTTTTCTTATTTTACTAACTTAATATCCAGTAATTCCGGCTTGGTAATTTATAGACTACTTTAACAAAAGACGCTTATCTGCTTCTCTTCTACCGCGTCCAAGTATAAGAATTTGTTCTCTCTTTATGCTTTTTATTTTCCCTATTTTGCTGTAACCAATTGCTTTCTAATTCTATGGTTAAACGATGCTCCATTTAGCAACTTTATATTTACTGTGTTCTCCTTCCACATACTGTGGGATTTTATAGTCGCTCTAAGTTAGTGATAAGTACTTTTATATTTTGAGAGTGAGAATGTACATTGAAGAAATTGCAAAGAAAACTATTAATAATAATAATCTTTATTTATATAATATAATATTACATTACTGAGTACAAACATTCATATGGAACAATGGGAGTGAGGACCCTGCTCGCAAGAGCTTACAGTCTATGAGGATGAGGGGGTGACACAAGAGCTTACAGTCTATGAGGATGCAGGGGTGACACAAGAGCTTACAGTCTATGAGGATGAGGGGGTGACACAAGAGCTTACAGTCTATGAGGATGAGGGGGTGACACAAGAGCTTACAGTCTATGAGGATGAGGGAGTGACACAAGAGCTTACAGTCTATGAGGATGAGGGGGTGACACATAGCTCATGGACAGCCAAATATCTTGATGATGCCTTTTACTTTGTAGCTCAGTTTAAAAAATAAACACAGAAGTTTTTTTTATTTTTCAGAGAATTGCTCTGCCATGTAGGGGCCTTGTTTCCTTTTCAGTGTTGTCTGAGACTGTAAAAAAAGCCTTGGTGGCTGGGAGGGGCTGCTTTTAAATAAACATTTATTTACCGCCCGGCGCCCTGCACTCTCATCTCTTCGGTCAGTGCCCAGTTTAAACAAACAGGGGCACGTAAGTCGCGAGTAGGAAAGGATGAAAAACATTAGGGACACTTAGATAGCATCTTTAAGACTAGCCCTAAGCCAAACTGGTTATGTGGTGCTGTGGGTCACCACATACAGCATTATACTTATAATACCTGAGAATTTAAATATAAAGTATTGTCACATTTGACATTTATGGCACATCCATTAGATATGCCACAAATGTTTTCTAGCTGTTAGTTCATAGTGGCGCCAATTCTAAGAAATGGCATCTAATTTTGGATGGTTGTCCTAAAAAGGGTTTTACAGTATTCGACATGTAATACTGATATTTAATAAGCATCTGGGAATTATTCATCAAGTGTTTCTGGTTAATATGTTGCACTAAATTGACTGTACTGTACCAAATATAAAACTGGAATTCCTAATTGCCTTTGCAATGATCCCAGTAATTTCCCCTGAATTGTGTATCCTCCTGCATATGAGATAATCACAGACTCATACTGTTTATTCTGCTTTCCAAACATTAGTCATAATTTCTATAAAAAGTCAGTAAGCCGTTTGTATTTCAAAGCAACCAAAGCAAAAAAATGTTGGGAAGCACTTAAATAGGTACAATGTAATTTTTTTTTCACTCCATGGCTATTATGAACCCTATCACATGAAATAAGGATGAAAGAAAACCTACATTCAGGAATCTACCTTTTAAGGTAAATCCAATATTAAGTTCCTCCTTCCATCCTTAGCCCTAAAATATCTTTCTCTAGTCCTATGTATATTAGCAAACAGCGACAATACATGCCTGCACTCTTAGCATATCGACACTTCCTCCCGGAGCTGGAGCCAATGTACATGCATAGAGCTCCACAGAATCCAGCAGCATGACTACAGCTTGTGTGCAAGTGCAAGCAAAGTGAAGGGCATGACTTGGACAGGCGGGACAGTAGAGGCTGTCGATGGAGGTTATACTTCCTGTACAAAAAAAAAATTCTTCATTTTGCCATCATCTGGCGCTAACAACTGGCGCTAACTTCACAGGGTTTAACACCCATAAATGGTGCCAGAACCAACCTTGTTGATACCGGTGGGTGTTTGCTGCAATATGCATCAAACGTCCGACCTTGTATGTAGACTGCTCAGCCTGTGAGCCCTCTCCATACACTCGCAGCCGACATGTGACATACAGATACATCACACGTTGATAAAGGGTTAAAGAGTAAAATAGTAAAATTTATATTATTCTTTATTGGGAAAAATAAATCTCTGAGCCTTGAAGGTCTAAATGTTTATATTGCGTATTAAATAAATTCAAAGAAAATATTGAAGAAAACCTCTGTTGTGTGCCGTGTTTCCACCCGTCACCGACCAGCAAGTGTGCTGTACCTCCAAATCTATCTTCTATGTGAAGAGTTAAGTCATTAGACACTTTATCAGGTTCCTTTATTTCTCATTTATCAGTAGATACAGGATAGAAATATTTACACAAACTGCTTCAATAAGGAAGAAAGGCACAGAAAAATAAAGGACACAGGAACTTACCGTATATACTCAAGTATAAGGCAAGTTTTTCAGCACAAAAAATGTGCTGAAAAAACACTCGGTTTATACTCACTTCTGTAAAAAATATTCATTCTGTACTCACCTTTCTGACTTTCCCCACAGGTCCTCTTCTTTATTCCGGTGCTCTGACTTTGGCTCCACCTCCCTGAAGGCAAGAAGATTCCAAAATAGTTTCTGGTTACACGGTTGTTATTCTCAATGCAACACATTGGGGCTTATTTACTAAGGGTCCTGCGGCCACATTTTTTCCAGGGATTGTGTCGCAAAAGCGATCGGATTTTGGCGCATCGGAGCCAGCTTTCAAGCAACTGAAATCGGGGGGAGGGCCGCTGGACGTTCCGACAGATTCGGACTAAGCGAGGGATTTTAAATTTGTGTCGCATCCTTTTACATACTTACATCCTCTTATGCACTTGCATACACTGGGAGGAAGATGGTGACCTGATCAAGGAAGCAACAGAAGCAGGAAATCTGGCGCACAATCTTCTTGAATCGCGGCAGATTTGCATTCCGGCGGACATTCCGGATCAGGGATCGTGCAAGACTGGGAAAGTCAATGGGGCAGATTTACTTACCCGATCCATTCGCGATCCAGCGGCGCGTTCTCTGCGGTGGATTCGGGTCCGGCAGGGATTCACTAAGGCAGTTCCTCCGCCGTCCACCAGATGTCGTTGCTGCGCTGACGTTCGCCGAGGCCCGTCGGAATGCCCTGAAATTCGCCGGCCTATACCTGGTGAAGATAAGTGCAATTTTCGCGACACATTTTTTTTTTTTTAAATGCGGCGGTTTTTCCAAATCCATCGGGTTTTCGGTCGGCCACGCCCCCCGATTTCCGTCGCGTGCATGCCAGGGCCGATGCGCCACAATACGATCGCGTGCGCCCAAATCCCGGGGCAATACAGGGAAAATCGGCGCAAATCGGAAATATTCGGGTTACACGTCGGGAAAACGCGAATCGGGCCCTTAGTAAATGACCCCCAATGTGTCCCATTATGTTATGCTTACAATGGGCACAGTCCTTACTTTGTCTTCATGTCAGTCTATAAGTTAGTATAAGCAATACAGAATATGTTTCAGCCATAGACCAGAAGGTTATTACTTTTATTATTCACATAATTGAATATAGTGGGCCACATTCACTTACAAAGTCTCTGGAGTTCACTAAGACTGCATTGCCTGTCTATAATTCTGCGTGCGGTGATTCACTAAAATCGTGCGTCTGAAATCATGAATCTGTTGCTTTCGGGCTCAGGTCCAATAGAGTTCACCATCTTTTTTGTGGGGCATGTTAAACATAGGGCTTGTGACACCATTTAAAAGTTAAATACGGCGGTCAGTAAATGAGTCCCTATCTTCTTTGTCAATTGTAGAATGTGATATGATATTTCTTTAGAAGGGACGTGTTAACTCTTTGTTAGCAAACATAATAGACCAGATTCACAACAGGTTTTAGCCCTTAATAAGTTATCTACCTTTGAAACATGTTCCAAAATGTGATGCAATTTTATAGCAAGTGATTTTTGTTATGGATTTGTCAATGAGATCTGCCCAAAAAAGTAAAAGCTTGACATTCTAATGATCACAGAAGTAAACTTTTTGGCCTTTTAATTTTTTCAAAGATACAGTATGATATCAAGAAGTATAGAACCATCCTACATGTTGGATATATTCCCCATTATGCCAAATGGAGACACATGTCCCATCTTTCTATAGTTCTGCACAATGATGGTTGCATTGTCATGTCTGTATTGCAAAGTAATGGATATTTCTATTTGGTTTAATAGTCCACAATATGACACAGGACAAAGGCAAATTTAAGGCATCTATATACTTCAGTATATTCTACTAGAAGACATTTATTTGCACTTTGAATAATAGAGCAAGACAATGACATATGTCATACAATAACAACGTCGGATATACAATATAAATGCACAAAGTGACATTTTTCCCCCAACATGAAAAACCCCCCCCCCCCCCCCCCCCCCCCAAAGATCTGAACTTCTATCCTAATTGACATAACAATTTATTCTCCTAAGGGACATAGCACCCATATTATTATATTCAAACTCCCAGCAGCCCTACAGATTGCCACTGTTTTTATCCTGGACATTCAATCCACTTGCTCCATTGCTTTTAAAAATTTTTAAAAGCTCCCCTTCTCTATACACTTTCATTTCAAGTTTAATCATATTGTTTAGCTTCTGCTTCACCTCTGCAATAGCCGGCGGTTCCGCATCCAGCCAATGTTTGCCAATCGATTTCCATACATGGTGAAGGATTGTGGCCACTGCTAATTGTTCTGGCCTGGTTATATCTAGTTCCCCTACACATCCCAACACACATACTTTAGGTATGTTAACCAGAAAAACTTTATATATCAGCCTACTAGCTCTTTCCCACAGGGGTTTTAGCGTGGAAGACCTCCAAAACATGTGCATATCATCAGCGCCCTCCTCCCGACATCTCGGACAACACGAGTCCTCCCGTAACCCCATCCTTTGCAATACAATTGGAGTACGATACATCTTGTGTATAAGAAATAATTGTGACCTTCTCCGCACCATATTCAGTGACAATAAAGATGGTGACTCCAACACTTACCCCCATTCCTCATCCATAACATCTTCTGCTGGCTTTTACCTGTATATAACATTTTACCATTGGATACATAAGCGTCACTCACAACCAAAGCAGTGAAGAAAACACAGCTGCAGATATTCCATCGAGGATCTTTCTATATATACAATGATTGCATTCTAAATCATGCTAATAATATTAGTGTATTCTGCTATGCAAATATTTATTTCCCAGGTGAACCTGCACCTCTGTCCCTGACAAGTCAATATGATGTGATATTCATTGACAGCTCACATGTACTGTGAACCTGAGGGAGAGAAGACAGCCAGCCAAGCCTTACACCATCTGTTCATATACTATTTCTAGCTTCATCGTCACGATAGAAAGGATTCATATCTTCTAAATCGTTACTAGGAAAAGAGGCAGGAAAAACCTTAAGTATAAGCTATAACTTACCTGAAGTCCCAACACAAATTGGTTTCTAAGAAATCTCCAGTAAATAAGAAAACTTCTGTAGATAATGACAAAGCATAGTGAACCTCTCATCATAGTAACAAAGGGAGAGCAGCTACCGAGATAACGTGAATAATTACATAAATACAATGGAAGATTGTAAAGGAAGCCGAGTCTAAACTGTAGTATTTCATTATTATTATTCTGGCATTAATTTGGATGCTTAGAATTGTCTGTACTGCAGCACCTGGGTGTATACTGTAATATAATGGTCAGGAGGTAGTAAAGGGGTATTCCATCAATATCAAGTTGTCCTCTGATAACTTAGGGGTCAGTGAGCTAACAGGATCATGATTTTTTTAAGGAATCCCATGGAAGTCTATAAGTCCGCAAAAAAAAAAAAAAAGATGAAAAGTCCATTTTTTTCAATGATGAGGCTGAGATGTTTTTAAACCGTAGCGCACAGAGAAAAAAATGGAGGCAAGATGCAACGGATGCGCAACAGAAGCTGAGCACATACGCCGATGAGAAAGAACCAAGACAAGAAGGTTCAGGATCCAGGTATAAAGAAAGGACACCGGGGTGCACAAGATACATTTACAGCTTGCAGGATACCCACATTGGGGTATATTTATTATACGTTGGCACTCGGTCGCGCCCCCTCTTCATGCCCCTCCACACCCCACTGGCGTGAAGGTGGCGGATTGGGGCAAATAATCGCAAAAGCTAGCAATAGCGATTATTTCAGGGCCTGATAAATATGCCCCATAGACTTTCTTACAACCTTTGTTTTTGCAAATTTCTCTTTGAAGTCCAAATGGCACATTCCCTTTATTCTTTGGTCAGTATGAACATGGAGATAATAAATGTGTCTTTGTATATCCTTACTCATCAGCATACAGAGCTGTTTAAGTTGATCATTTAGTTTAACTATTTTGAGAAGTATACAACTGCCATATAGTGTCGATTCTGACTTTTGGAAATTTGTTTTCCATTATTAAGTTCATCTTAAAGGAAATTTACCATTTGTATTTTTGCATTGAGAACCAAACATATCTTAAGAATGCTGTAGCGACACTGATGAAGAAACAGATCTTGTTTGATCCCTGGACTGAATGGTTTTGCTCAAAAAACGATTATAAAATTCAGGACCTTGTGAAAGCTGGGTGCAAGCTGGAAACCATACATAAACACATTACTTCCACATACACAGGAGCTGCCTGAACTGTCCAGACAGGACTAATCAACCTGAGCATTCTGGGGAATGGTGATTGATTACTTCTGCCTGTCAGGGACAACACAGTGATTATGTATTCTCAGAGTATGCTGGGCAGGACAAGGCTGGAGGAGTGCATAATTAGGGTAAGTGCTGGGGAAACCCCAGTTTACCCTAGTAAACTCTACTGAATATTAACATACAGATTCCCTATTATACATTGCTGCCGACAGGGTGTAAAAGGGATTGGGACATGACAGACCTGGGAGCTTTTGAGAGTTCATGGGGAGCATCGATCTGCATCAATATGGTTGTGCCCATGTAATCATGATGATTAGCAGGGAGCAGTGTAAAATGCTTTGTTAGAGGGTTCCAAAATATACACATGGTCAGAGATGTAGCTAATAGAGTATTTGATATACAAGTAACTGTCCAAACTCTATGATTTGATTTTATTGAGTTATTTTTCTATACACAGCAAGTTCTTGGTAGCATAAGTTTAAATGTGTAGCATAATTTTCTTTACAATCGGAATCTATGTGTATTTCTACCATGTATATTGAAGACTAAAGAGCAATAACTAGAAGGACATTTACCGTGTAATATAACAAGCTTGGGAGATATAGATAATAATCAATATCATTCCACATTCCAATTACATTATCAATGAATCCCTTTTGCATTCTTAATTTATAGAGTTTATGTTCAGTTCTAGTTACCATTCCAAACCAATAAATATCGCTGGTGTCTTGAATGATTGATTGGTTAATAAGGAATGAGCTGCAGAGTCATATTTATGTTCATATCCCTACAGTTCTAATCAATGAATATTAGTAAATCTGCTACTTTCATTTCAGTCAAGTATAAAACATTGCAGAGCCAGTAAATATTGAAGGATGAGCCAGTCAGCATTCCCGAAGCTATAGAGCAGATAATAGTATGTAATAACTGTCAGGGTTTAGATCAAGCCTATTAAATGCATAAACAGAAAGAATTCAGGTATTAATGGAAAGTTAAAATAATAAACGTAAAAAAATATCAATATTAGTATATTTGGTCTGAGCTGGCTGTGCAAGGAAGATACTACCGCACAAGTAGAGAGATGGGTGACGCCACCAATTCTGTGCCTGGGGCCAGGTGCGGGATGAGGAGTGAATAATTTACATGGCAGAGCCATGAGGGGCTCTGATGATGCCCCCAGAGAAAGTCAATAAATTTCATGGCTTACATTTATAGGTGCATTCCCTTTGGGTTGTAAATTGTGTTTTTTAAAGGAATGCATCACCAATTATTATAATTATATATATTTATATAGCGCACACAGATTACGCAGAGCTACACAGAGTTTGCCAAATCGGTCCCTATCCCCAATGGGACTCACAATCTATTCAACCTACCAGTATGTTTTGGAGTGTGGGAAAAAACAGAGGACCCAGAGGAAAGCATTTAAACACAGAGAGAACATACAAACTCTTTGCAGATGTTGACCCTGGGTCAACCCAGGTCCCCAGCGCTGCAAGGCCGTAATGCTAGCCACTAATCACCACTAATTATCTTTTTTACTTATTTGTTTTCTAATCTGTATTTATTTTCTAATTATATAATTATTCTTCTATTTAACCCCTTAAGGAAGCAGGGATTTTTCATTAATTTCTCGCTCTCAACCTTCAAAAATCCATAACTTTTCATTTTTCCATGTACAGAGCTATGTAAGGGCTTATTGTTTGTGTAACAAATTTTACTTTTCCATGATTTTGTTTATTATTCCATGCCGTGTACTGGGAAGCTGGAAAAAAATTCCAAACGTGGAAAAATAATGTGACATGCGTAACATTCTTGTGGGCTCAGTTTTTACGACTTTCACTGCATGCTCCAAATAACAGCTCTGCTTTATTTTTTGGCTCAGTACGATCACGGTGATACCAAATTTATTAAGTTGTATTGTGTTTTAATACATTTTCAAAAATTAAACAAATGTGTATGAAAAAGAAAGAAAAACATTTTGCCATCTTCTGATGCTAAAAACTTTTTCATACTTTGGTGCATGGAGCTGTGTAAAGTGTCATTTTTTGCAAAATGAGACAACGTTTTCATTGCTACCATTTTGAGCACTGTGAGACATTTTGATCACTTTTTATTACATCTTTTATGTCATGCAAAATGGTGTAAAGTCACTTTTCAGACATTTTTCATTATGGAGGTCACCGCTGGCAATAACCGGTTTTATATTTTGATAGATCGGGCATTTTGGGACTCGGCAATACCTAATGTGTTTGTGATTTTTACTTTTTATTATATTTTTATATCAGTTCTAGGGAAAGGGGGTTGAATAGAATTTTTTATATTTTATTGATTTTTTTAATTTTTTAACCCTAGATGGTGTGATTGTTCCTACCATATACTGCAATACTACTGTATGAATATGGAAAATTGCATGGGGGTTGGGGATATTGTAGGAAAAAAAGAACTTATCTCTATCATACTCCATCTCCTGCTTCTTTCAGGTACTTGTGGTTTTCAGGCCAGAAGGTCCCATGGGTGAGGGACCTGCTCTATACTATGATTGTCTTCCTCAGACAATTGACTTCCTGTCTTGTCCCCTGTTCTGAGGAGGCCACTCATTGGATGAAGCAAGACTCTCTGGAACTTCCAACCAGAAAACCAGGAAGTACTGTTGGGATGCAAAAACTTTGAGCAGGAGAAGGGTAAGTAAAGTATATGTTCTTTTTTATTCCTACACCAGCCAGTCGGAGTTTTCCATGTATGTTGAACTTGAGAAGGAGAGGCTTGAGCAGGAATCTTAATGTTCTGATGGGACCCCCTTTTCAAGAAAATGGACAAATATTTGTGGAATTTCAATTAAAGTGTAAATTGAAAGATAAATCAAACAATTGTAAAATATGTAATAAAACAGAAAATAGGGCAATGTCATCCATAATGTTCTATGATATCATCATCATCATAAATTTAGATGTTTGCACTGGAACAGTCTTTGCATGACGTGAAATGCACGTTTAAAGGTAATCTGTCACCACATTTGCACCTATACAGCTAGTGACGTGTTCCTAGAGAGCCCTATTAAGTAATTGAACCTGGAATCAGAGGCGTCTAGCCCCTTCCATCTACTTCTCCCTATGCCTTATGCCTCCTTACTATTCAGCAGTTCATGTCATGTGACCAGGGGGAGGTCATCAAAGCTCTTGTGCCTTTTAGATTTTTGAAGTGTACCCCATGTATGTATCTGATTACATGAAATCACAGCAGGGCTTCTACTCATCTCCATTCTCCATTAAGGCTGCTGTGATTTCATGTGCTCAGATACATACAGTGCAGTACAGTATGGGTACCATTTGCTAATTTTAAGAGGTTAAAGGACCTGAGAGGATGTCACTCTGGTCACATGAAATGAATGTAACACAAGGCAGAGATGTCAGTCAAAATAAGGGGGCATGGTTCACTGGCAGCCCAGGAGAGTCAGAGCCAGCAGACATGAGTAAGGAAAACTAATTTGCATCTCAGAAAAATGTCTGTAATTAAGGTACAGTGCCCTACTGGCAGCTAATTTTAGGTGATATGGTGAGGACTTTTAACCCTTTATCAGCAGTCACGGTGGTACAATTCTGGTGACAGGTCTTCTTTAAATACGGTTCAGAGAAGGGTGCGGAGCAAATGTGTCAGATTAGAAAAGTAATGGGACTACAGGTACAGTATATTGTATCCAATTCTGCTAGTACTTTCATTCTGTATAATATTTCGTTCATATCACACCATATAAAGAGGGTCAGTGGATCATCTCTAGATTTGATTTAAAATTATACTTAATGGGAGAAAAGTTGCACCACAGTTATTGTGACTCTATAGCCTAATTTCTATGCTTTTCATGCCGTTCACTCCACTTTCTCAAATTGAGCGGATAAGTGAAAGGGCTTAGCCTGGCTTGCTGAAGTATTCCCGATTTATAACATGCAATTTTTCACAAAAGTCACCAAAAAAATCACAAACATCAGAACAATTTAACATCTCAAGGCTGAAAAAACATTTAAGCAGAGAAACATATAACTTGATGGTTTAAAAGCTGTGATAAACTCTACACGAATTTCTGCAATTCAGAATCCACAAAATACAAGTATAGAAATTCCCCTGATGAAAAATATTCCTCTTTATATTTTAAGGTCTATAAACATTAAAAGATGATGCCAGATCACTGCGAATAAGAGCCTTTAACATCTGCGGGCCCAATCATAAAGAAATTTATTTCATGCTCGTAGTAATTAGTCTTTGAGCAGTACATTTTCCATAATTACTGTAACATTAAGACTGTGCTTTCTACAAGATTGGAGTTTCAATAACACATACCCTCAGGCGCTTATTAAACTTTAATGTAGCAACTGAGCAAAAGAACTATTATTACACCAACACAAAACATTCACATAAAGCATATAAAGTATCCAGGAAGTGTCAAAAACAAGTTTTGGCCATGTATTCTTTTTATTTTGAAATATAACGGCAATAAGATTTTATTTTATCTTTAATACAACTAATACTAACTAAGGAAATTTTTTTTTTACAAAATTGTATTGACTGCCTATCCTGAAGATGTCTAATTGATGGGTCCAACATTCAGCACTTTTGGCAATCAGCTTTTGTGTCCTTGCGAAGTCAAGTATGGTGGTGGAAGCCTATGTCTTTGCTGTCTATGTACCATTCACTTCAATGGGAGTTATGACTTAAAGGGGTTTTCCTATGAAACAAGTTCATCCCCGTTCAGCTCGGCAACCTCCATTAGCTCCATAGAGATGAACCGGGCAGTCGGACCATGTGCTACCAGCTGTTCCGGCCTTTTTGGGGAACGACGAGGGGTCCGCCTGGGGTATTTTGGGGTGTTTTTTTCTGTGTGGTTCACTTTGGCACAGGAAGGGAGTAGGATTGGCAAATAGGTAGGAACAGCTGGGTGAGTTCACCTTTAGGGCTCAATGTTTGTTTGGTTATATTTCCCTAAATTTCTATCAACAGCCAAACAAAATAGTTGATCTTAGTTAATAAAAGTAGAAATACTTTCTAGTAGCTCCCTGGGGTAAGTAGTTTTGTAACTTCAAGGGCACCCAGTGGCTTGTTGTATTAAGACACATAGAAACTATTAAAACTGGAGCCACAAAATATTAGATTTCTTTCAATTTATAAATTTCTCTAATTTTTCCAGCACCATTCATCACATGTAAGTCGGAGATGTGAGCCAACTTCCTTTAATCAGCAGACAGATTTCTCTAAAACTCTTTATCATCATAATGTATTCTCTGGTGAATTGTTCCTGAAGTGACCCTGTTATTCTACATTACATACAGTGTCATTATCATATTTCTCTTTACAAAAATAATTGGAGTCATTGATTTATAACGTGTGCTCTCAGTAAATCCTGAATATCTAATTAATCATAATTATTGAATGTAAACTGTTGATAGCAAAGATACATGGTCTATTTATTCTACAGTGTTGCTGCTTTGTATTATTATATGAAGTTGACCTGATCCAAATTTAAACTCATTTCATGTAGAATGGCTATGTTTGTTATGGACATTATATCACGTCATGATCATATGTGTTATTCATCTCAATTATCATATTATATGGCTTGCTATTTAAGTAACACAACCATATAATGTATAAGTAAATCTTGCAGTTTTTATTGAATTCCCCCTGTGTATTCAGCTCTGGGACAAGCAAAAGACGTTTGGGGCATAGTACCCAGGATTTGGTATATTATATTTGAGTGAAGACAGGTCAGAGAGGGGACAGGTTATGTTGGTGGGTGGTGAAGTGGGTGGTATATGGGGGACTAAGACAGTGGATAAGGAGTACAAAACAATATTGAGAATATATGTGCCAGTAAAATGACTTTAAATCAGATAAATAACTGTGGAAAATTAAAGTGTATGTTCACAAATGCCAGAAGTATCACAGGCAAAATGGGCGAGCTTAAGTCTCTGGTATTAGAGGAACAGTTAGATGTTGTTGGTGTAGCAGAGACATGGCTCGATGCATCGCATGCTTGGGGTGTTAATATTCAAGGTTTTACACTATTTCGGAAAGACAGGGCAAAAAGGAGGGGAGGTGGTGTATGTCTGTATGTCAGAAGAGACTTAAAAGCGATTGTGAATGAGACTGTGGTCTCAGAAGAGTGTGAGGAGGCTGAAACTTTGTGGGATGAAATTCAAAACCAGGAGAGCTTTGAAAAAATTATTTTTGGTGTAATTTATAGACCCCCTAACATCTCTGAGGAAATAGAGGGTCACCTATATAAACAGATGGCACGGGCTGCACAGGAGGGGACCGTACTGATAATGGGAGACTTTAACTTTCCAAAAATAAATTGGGGTCAGGGCTCTTCTTCTTCTGTGAAGGGGTGACATTTTATGGTGCAGCTTATAGAAGATCCCACAAGAGGTGGCGCATTGTTGGACCTTGTGATTTTTAGCAAAGCGGAGATTGTCCAAAATTCCAGTGTCCGGGAAGACCTTGGGAACAGCGATCATAATATAATTATTTTCCTCTTAAACTGTAAAAAGGAAAAACAGGTGGGAAAATCGAAAACTTTGAATTTTAAATGGGCGAATTTCCAGAAATTTAGGGCAGCAATACAGGATAAAGACTGGTATTAAATTACTTTTATGTGATGATACTAATGTTAAATGGGAGAAATTCAAATCTATCCTGGGTCATTATACTTCTGAATTTATTCCAATAGGTAACAAGTATAGACGGGCAAGATTACACCCCGCATGGCTCACAGCTACAGTTAAAAAGTGCAAATAATCATAAAAAGAGGGCATTCAAAAATATATAAATCTAATGGGTCACCTGAGGTTTTCAATACTTACAAAAAACTTACCAAAATCTGCAAAAAGGAAATCAAATCAGCCAAAATACAAAATGAAAGACAGGTGGCTAAAGATAGCAAACAAATACCAAGAAATTTTTTAAGTATATCAATGCAAAAAAATGGGTCAGAGCAGGTTGGACCCCCTTATTCTGAAAATGGGGCATTGGTGACTGGTGACCAAGAGAATGCGGAGATACTTAATAGGTTTTTTAGCTCCGTTCATATGAATGAACTTGGGTGGTGTCAGTGCGGGTCATGCATCCTGTAATATACTAGACTGGCTGAATGTCGGCATTATCCAATCTAAGCTTAATAAAATCAATGTGCACAAGGCTCCTGGACCAGATGGGTTACACCCCAGAGTTCTTAAAGAAATCAGTTCTGTTATTGCTGTAACGCTGTCCAAAATCTTCAGGGATGTCTGGTGCCAAGTGACTGGCGCAAGGCAAATGTGGTGCCAATAAATAAAAAGGGCTATAGAACTTTGCCAGGCAATTACAGGCCTGCAAGCTTAACTTCCATTGTGGGGAAAATATTGGAAGGTTTACTAAAAGACTATATACTGGAGTATGTGACATCAAATATTATAATAAGTGACAGCCAGCATGGGTCTACTAAGAATAGCAGTTGTCAGACTAACCTGTTCTGTTTCTATGAAGAGGTGAGCAGATGCCTGGACGGAGGAGTGGCTGTGGATATTGTTTTCTTGGACTGTCCCTCATTGACACTGTCCCTCAAAGATGCCTGATGGGTAAAATAAGGTCTTTTGGTTTGGCAGGAATCATTTGCAATTGCAAACTGGCTGAGAGAGTTGTGGTCGATGATTCCTACTCAGAATGGTCACCAGTTATGAGTCGTGTAATCCAGGGTTCTGTGCTTGGCCCACTACTATTTAATATATTTATCAATGATATAGAGGTAGGAATTAATAGCACTGTGTCTATTTTTGCAGATGACACCAAAGTGTGCAGTGTAATACAGTCTATGGAGGATGTTTATAGGCTGCAGGGGGACTTGGACAAACTGAGTTTGGTCATCCACATGGCAAATGAGGTTCAATGTGGATAAATGTAAGGTTATGAACCTGAGGGATAATAATCCAGAGGCAAAATATGTCCTCAAGGGAATAAATCTGGGAGAGTCCCTTGTTGAAAAGGATCTGGGGGTACTAGTGGATTATAAATTGAATAACAGCATGCAATGTCAATCAGCTGGCTCTAAAGCCAGTAGGATCTTCTCATGTATGAAAATGGTATGGACTCTCGGGATAGGGATGTAATGTTACCACTGTACAAGGCATTGGTTCAGCCTTACCTGGAATATGCTGTCCAGTTCTGGGCACCGGTCCATAAAAAGGATGCCCTGGAGGTGGAGAGGGTTTGACGTAAAGCCACAAAAATGATAAGGGGTTTGGAGGGTCTCAGTTATGAGGAAGGATTAAAACAACTAGATTTATTTAGTCTGGAAAAGAGACGACTATGAGGGTACATGATTCATTTCTATAAATATATGAATGGTCCATACAAAAATATGGTGGTGAGTTGTTTCAGATTAAATCAAATCAAAAGACGAGGGAGCACTGTCTCCGCCTGGAGAAATCAAGGTTTAATCACCAGACAGGACTTTTGGAATAGCTTGCCTCATGCGGTGGTCACAGCAGGGACAACAGAGAGCTTCAAGAAAGGCCTATGTGACTTTGATGGTTACACCTAAATAACATTGATGGTTATGTGATATAGAATTGTTTCCCCTAAATCTCTTCCTCATCCAATCCCTTCCCTTTCTTAGTTGAACTTGATGGACATGTGCCTTTTTTCAACCGTATAAACTATGATACTATGATACCATTTGTTTCTTTCTGTACTTTATTTTACTAGGAAAGTTTTTTTAGTTTAGTTTACTTCTTCAAAGTTTTGTTTGTGCATTTTGTGGCCAATATGTGATTGTTACATTTAAATCCCTAGTAAAATATTAAAGTAGATGTCAGGATTCGGGATAAGTGGATATGCTGGATCACCACAGGAGGTGGTACTAGCCGACACCTGGGACTGGAATCTAAGTGGTACCTGTTCTTCATCAGAGCCCGCCACAAAGTGGGATGGACTTGCTGCATCAGGGTACCACCAGGTCGCTCCACAGTTGTGACTAGCCTGCGGTGGCAGCTGATGTCGAGGTACCTTAGCGGAAGACAGTCTTGTGGTCAGCTTTAGGCACAGGGTCAGGGCAGGCAGCAGAGATGCAAGGTCAAGTCCAGTCCGGGGTCAGCAACAGGAGGTCCAGGCATATGGGAACAGGAACACAGGCACCCGGGACACAGGAAAACAGGAAAACAGAAACGCAGGAACATGGAACACAGGAGTCAGGAAAACACAAGAACGCAGGAACAGGGGACTAAGGAGCAGGAACACACAGGAACACAAAGATCCGGTGAGGCAGGAAGGTAGGTGCCGGATTATAAGTAGATGGAGTTCAGCCAGCGTGGTGCGCTGGCCCTTTAAATTCCCGACAGCCGTCACACACACGCCCTAGGAGGCGGGGACATGCACACACGGCAGTCCGCTGCAGAGCATGAGTCGGGACAGTTGAGTCCGTAGCCCCGGCCGGAGCTGGGTCACACAGAGGAACATAGGTGTGCCTGCGATCCAAGACAGGGATCGCAGGAGCACCTGTGACAGTACCCCCCCCTTTCCCCCCCCCCCCTCTTGTTGTGCCTGAAATATCGCTGAAGCAAGCTCTTGTCCAAGATGTTATCCTCTGGCTCCCACGATCTCTCCTCAGGACCAAATTCCTTCCAGTCAACAAGAGAGAAGCATCTACCTCTCACCGTCTTCATGTGGAGGATCTCCTTCACCTCGAAGACAGTTGGTGGAATCAGTCTGAGGCGTTGGAGGAGGAGGAACTTGCCGGGCGATGTGGTTCAAGTTGACTGGTTTGAGGAGAGAAACGTGGAAGGAGTTGGGTATGCACATGCTGGGAGGCAGCCACAATTTGTAGGCCACCGGGTTGATGCGAATTGAGGACTTCAAATGGACCCAAGAACTGGGGTCCCAATTTGTAGCCTGGGATTTTCAGCTGGAGATACCTAGAGGACAACCAGACCTTGTCACCAGGAGCGAAGACAGGAGGAGGCCTGCGTTTCTTATCGGCTTGGAGCTTGGTTTGGGCCAAAGCCTGTAACAAGGAAATACGAGTCTGCTCCCAGATGGCCATCAGGTCCCATAAGAGAACAGAGTGGACCAATCATTTTGAAGGGCAGAAACGAAATGGTGTAGATAGCGATCCGAGATGCCAGATTTTCGGTACCAAATTTCTCATTAAGGTAGAGTGCATAGATTTTTTCAGACTATAAGGCACACCTCACTATAAAACAGATTTGGACATCAAATAAAAGAAAAAATATATTTGACACCAATTGAAAATTTCTTGGTGGTAATACACACGCAGCTCTGCAATATACGGAGCTCTGCTACATGCACACATGCAACACCCCTGCCAACGCATGGGCAGAGGAGTTTTTACGAATGAGGCCCTTTTTCTGTAGCTCCCCAGCAGGTGAGCCTGCGCAACTCACCTTAGGGATGATGCAGTCATTATCAGCAGTGTAGATACTGCCTGTCCAAGCAAGGGTTAACTTATGTGAATTGACAACCAATTGTATTCCTTTATGTACACTGGAGTGTGGTTGGAGAGTGAGCCACCACCTGACAAGGTTTAACAAAACCCCTTGACAGGGACAACGTTGCCTCCGTCTGATCCATGGATACGGTTGTTACCACCAAGGGCTCCCCATCCATCACCCAGGGATATATATTACAGACACTAAGGGGTTACCCCATGGAGATTCAGTACATCAGCCTCTCCCTTCATATTTCTTGCACACACCACCTGCTGGAGACCTGCCAAGCTGTAGGTCAGCCCTCCGGTTCCCATACCAAGCACCGTGACATCATTGTGCCTAGACCACAACTGCCAGCCACTCTGGTGGCTGCCTCCAGGCCCCAAGAAAGGGTTAGGCCCGGTGGGGGATGTTGCACACAGAAACATTGAAACTCTGCTACATGCACAGAGAGAGCTCTAGACTAACATAACCAGCCTACATTTCTCCTACAAAGCCCCCTCCAGCAAATCCTTCCCTCAGTAAAACCAGCCTCCACAGGCCCCACAAGCTCCTCATCCTCTCTATATTACCAGCCTCCACAGGCCCAAACAGCTCCTCATCCCCTCTAAATTACTAGCCTTCACGGACCCCAACAACTCCTCATCCCCTCTGTATTACCAGCCTCCACAGGTCCCAACAGCTCCTCATTCCCACAGCATTACCAGCCTCCACAGACATCAGAAGCTCCTCATCCTCTCTGTATTACCAGACTGCACAGGCCCCAATACCTCATCATCCCCTCTGTATTAGCAGCCTCCACAGGCCCCAACAGCCCCTCTCCCCCTGTGTATTAGCAACCTACAAAGGCCCCAACAGCTCCTTATCCCCTTTGTATTACCAGCCTCCACAAGCCCTTCAGCTCCTTATCCCCTCTGTTTTACCAGCCTCCACAAGGACTCCAGTGTCTTATTCCCTCAGTATCACCAGCCTACATTTCTCCTGCAGAACTTTCCAGTTAGCCTCCATACCCACATCTCCTCAGTCTTAGTTTAGCAGCAGAGTAGAGAGCAGGCTACTGCTTTCTGGTCATGTGACCTGATGATGTCCCTCAAGGTCATGTAGAGGTTTATGTCGGTATGGTAGGGAGAGGAAGGTAGTGGTGCAGACGCCCTTTTCACTCAGAATTTGGGTGAAGTCCTTTATTAGCATTTTACCCAATTTCCTAGTCAGCAGTCAGGGGGGTCTGGTACTTCTGGATCCTTCTTACTTTGGACCATAAGATCCAGGCACTTTTTAGCAACATTTTCTCTTGCAAAAAGTGTGTCTTTTAGTCCAGTATCTCTTTTATAGACATCGCCCACTGTCCCTAAAATGTAAATTGATGAAAACATTGAGAGAACAAACACACTACATAGAGATGAGGTACTATGGTCAGGATATATTCTATAATGATAGAGATCTCTCAAACCCAACAGTTTTATTAGCACTCTAGATTCTTGTTAGGTATAATTCATACATAATATAGTATTACGATACAAATCATATTACAGGCAATGGTCCAGGCATCTAGAATATACATTTATCTCTAAACTGATAGTTTTTGTAGAGAATGTATAATTTATCTATATTTGTTTGTGACATTTCCCCTATACCATTAATAGGTCACAGTAATTTAAATGCAAGGCTTGTGGTATTGCTCTAAAGGGTTTAAGGTGAGAATGAAGACTAAGTAATTGACTGTGGAGACACAGATAAAATGTGCGCACGTTTCAGAATGAAACAGTATCCATGGCAACCAGTTTTCACATTTTCTTTAACAAAAGACAAAACGGAAATGTAGAATTGTATTTCTGATAACCATGACTTTCAGAAAATCGCATATCTCCCTCATTCTTTAATGCTACCAAACAGATGTAGGAAAATGATTATTACTTCATTGAATATAATACACTATTCTTTTGATATTACATTGAATATCCATAACTATTAATATGTAATATTGTTGGATAAGATAACTTCTTATTACTGCCTGTATATAATCTATATGACAAGGTTGTGTAATATTAAAACTGGGTCAATAAAGTATTGTTGGATTCTTTGTTGAAATAAGGTGCCCAGGACCCCTGGAGCCCACATTCACTGCTTCATACAAATATTACCTGACCCCCACTGACCCCCATTGATACGCGATAGTGTAACAATGTCTCATCATATCCCACCATCCTCTACAGTAGGGGTCCCAAACTTTTTACATAGGGGGCCGTTCACTGTCCATCTCAGACCGTTGGAGGGCCGGACTAAAGTTTAAAGGGAACCTGTCACCGCTGTTTAAAAAAATTCAGTTGCGCGCAGGTTCCCATAGAGCCCTTATAGCATGAGGGCAAGCTTTCTTCAGCTAATAAAATCTCTGTGCAGAAAAGGAAAATAATTAACATAAATTCTCTGCCTGGTAACCAGAAAGAGAGTCTAGCAGATACGTACGTGCGAGTTCTGTGGCTTGCTCACACTTCCTTCCCCTACATCATCTAACTATCGGCTGAATTATAACACAAATGCCTACGGCGCATGCGCGGCTTTACTGCTTAGGGAAAGGCTTTACTGCTTAGGGAAAGGAGGTGTGAGCAAGTCGCGGGACTCGCACGTATGTATCCGCTAGACCAGTGGTGGCGAACCTATGGCACGGGTGCCAGAGGCGGCACTCAGAGCCCTTTCTGTGGGCACTTGGGCCATCACCCCAGCACACCATACAGGACTCAAAGAATCTTTCTGCAGTTCCAAGCAACTTAAAAGATGCTGCTTTTAGTCATATATTATAGTGATACTTCGCTACTTGGGAATGTAGGAAGAGGGAGAATGAGTAGACAGGGCCAAATTATCTTTGGAGGACCTTCTGCTGCCCCACAATTCTCTGAGTACAGAGGGACACTGGAAAGGAGCTAAAATGATGCAAATTTTCCATCTTGTCCTCAGGAGGCCAATATGATCAAACGTTGTTGAGGAACAGGGAGCAATAAGTTACTGCTTTAATTTTTGGTTGGCACCTCACAATAAATAAGGGGGGTTTGGGTTGCAGTTTGGGCACTTGGCCGCTAAAGGGTTTGCCATCACTGCGCTAGACTCTCTGCCTGGTTACCAGGCAGAGAATTAATGTAAATTCTTTCCTATTCTGCGGAGCGATTTTATTAGCTGAAGAAAGCTTGCCCTTATGCTATAAGGGCTCTGTGGGAACCTGCTTTTTTTCAAACAGCGGTGACAGGTTCCCTTGAAAACACAGTGCTAGCGGTACTTGTGACCACTTACTAATACACCCCCCCTGAAATAAATTATTTAATATACTGCACCCCCTTGTGAACTATTTTATATATTGGCCCAATTGATTAATTAATTGGGTCAATTAATTATTAAATATACTGGGACCCCTCTCCATTAATTATTTCCTATGCTTCCCCTCATAATTAATTATTTCCTATGCTGCCCCTCCACCATTATTTCATATGCTGCCCCTCCACCATTAATTATTTCATATAATGCCCCTCATAATTAATTATTTCCTTTCATGGCCCTCATAATTAATTATTTCCTATGCTGCCCCTCATAATTAGTTATTTCATATACTGCCCCTCATAATTAGTTATTTCATATACTGCCCCTCCACCATTATTTTTTTCATATACTGCCCCTCCACCATTAATTATTTCATATGCTGCCCCTTATAATTAATTATTTCATATGCTGCCCCTCATAATTAATTATTTCATATGCTGCCCCTCATAATTATTTCATATGCTGCCCCCACCATTAATTACCGTTTTCATATGCTGCCCCTCATAATTAATTATTTCCTATGCTGCCCCTCATAATTAATTATTTTCTATACTGCCCCCCACAATTTCCTATGCTGCCCCTCCACCATTAATTATTTTCTATAATGCCCCCACAATTAGTTATTTCATATATTGGGCCCTCGGCCGCCACAATCTTTTTACTGCTGTTTTAAAAATTTTAAAAATCCTATACTCAACTCTGGCTCCCGCATCTTCTTTCTCTTGGCTGCTTCCAGACAGGAAGGGGTGCATCCAGGTTCAAAGAGCGATGTGCACCGGGATTGTCTTCTGGCCACATCGCTCCACCTGCAGTAATAGTGCTTGAGCAGCCGTTTCCGGCCACATTGAGCACTATACAGTGACAGTAAGCAGGAGCTTACTGTTCGGTTGGACGGAGGCCCCTGCCCGACTGCTGAAGGCCACAGCCTATGATTAGTTTAATCATTGAGGCTATTGGTGCACCAGCCCGGGGGCCCCCAAACAATAAATCCCCGCTGGCGCTCCAAGCGCTCGATGCGACGGGGGCCAGATAGAAACACGGGCCGTAGTTTGGAGACCCCTGCTCTACACCTTTGAACACGACACCACCATTGTTTTATAGACAATCATGATGGTTTTCTCATACTTAGATTTGACTTGCAACTACTTAGCTTATGCTTAGTTATGCAGATTCTTGCCATGTAACTGCATTGTGATTGTTTTGCTCCTGGTTGTAGAACATTTTTTAATTCTTGTATATTGCAAATCACAAACTGTTCTCATATTCCCCAATAGCTCAGTGTGTTATTAGGTTGAATGCCCAAATAAAAGGTCTCCAGTTCAAGTCGAGGAGTGGCCGTGAAGATTTCCCTAGAAAAGAGAAACAGCATTATTCAGCTCATTGATAGCGATATCTCACCAAATAAAATTGCCAAAAGTTAGTGCCATGATAGTTAGAAGAATACAAAATTAAGCCTATTCATTCCAAATCCAAGCCAAGCCAAAAGGTAGACATGCAGGGAAAATAGCCGAGTGAACAAGTCAGGTCATCAAAAGTTCTGGCATCACAAACACAGAAGTGGAGGTGGCCTGTATACTCTGTAATAGTTATAATGGAAATAGCATCACAACGCGCATTAAACAAAGCTGAAATGGTGGTACAAAACAAGGCGAAGGAGCCTTGACTGAAATATAAAAAAATAATTACTGCACAGTAGAAGATTGGATACCAATGATTTGGACGGATGAGACAAAACTCAATCGATTAGGCTTTGATGCCGGCAAATGGGTCTGGAAGAACCAAGGGAAAAGAGAGATAATGGATTGGAATGGAACTGTACGGTAGAGAAAAGCTGATGGTATGGGGTTGCAGCCAAAGGCGTTAGATAATTGATGGTGGTCTCACTGCTAAGCTATTTCTGAGTATCCTTCAAGATGAGTTTCTTTGTGCACATGAGTACTATTGGAATGAAACCGGTGACATACTGTTCCAGCAGCACAACAACCCATTGTACGCAGAAGAAATGGTTCAATAACAATCAAATAGAGTTGCTGAATTGACTGCTACAGCGCAAAAACCTCATCCCAAACCAACATTTGTGGGTAAAGTTGAAAGAAAAACTGTATTGGTGCCCAATTGATAAGTATGCACAAACATTGCATATGTATATAAGAGACCTGGGATCAGATTGCAGTTAAGACAAGCTTGAATCTGATGGGTTGCATGCCCAATATGATTGGTACAGTGTTTAAGGCCAGAGCTGGATTTCCAATTACTAACAAAATAGTAAAGATTAAGATGTACATTTTTATAAACACTGCATTTACATGACAATAATCTGCATAACTAAGCATATGCAATATATTTGCAAGTCAATTTATCTATGAGATAGATGAGTGTCTATAAAATAGTCATAGTTTTAAGTTCAAAGCTGTAGAGGATGGAGAGATACCCTGTTTCCCTGAAAATAAGACTCCTCCTAAAGATAAGCTAAAACTTTTTTCTAGCTCAGAAATATAAGGCCTCCCCTCCTAGTCATTGTTACAGCTCCCCCCCACGCCATACATTAGTATTAGCAGATCATGTAGATGCTCTAAGAGGGTTGTGACATGGGTAAAGAATTCATGGGATAAAATCACTGACTGTTGTGCTGCAAATGTGATCCAAGCAGCTACGTGGCCAAGAAGGGATCATGCTAAACAGGAGAGAATGGTGCTCATATACTAAGGGTCCGAACGCCGCACACGATCGTGAAGAAAATGAACTCCGGCGGACCTCAGGGCAGCAGCGACACCTGCAGGATATCGGGCGCACGATCTCAGTGAATGCCGGCAGACACGAATCCTCGGCGGAGAACATGCCACTGGATCGCGACTGGACCGGGTAAGTAAATGTGCCCCAATGAGGCCAATGATTACAATAGAAATGGAGTCAACTTGAGTCAACTTGGAGAGTAAGAAGGATGTTAGAGAAGTAAATTTTTTGTTCAACAATAAATGTGAATTCTTCATGTCAAAATAAGAAATCCCCTAAAAATAAGACCTAGCTCTTTTATAGGAGCAAATATTAATATAAGACACTGGGGCATATTTACTTACCCGACCAACTGAGTTCCTGAAATACGGAGTGTCCGACAATCATGCACTCCGGCGCAATTCATAAAGATTGTGCGCTCCAATTTCCTGCATCTGTCGCTTCCCCGCTCAGGTCCGCCAGAGTTCACCTTCTTCTTCCCGGTGTATGTAAGTGCATTGGTTGCGACACAATTTTAATCTTATATCCTGCGCTCAGTCCGAATCAGTCGGATTGCCCTCCCCCCGATTTCTGTCGCATGAAAGCCAGCACAATTGCACCACAATCCGATCACATGCGACACAATCCCCAGTTAAATACCTGTCACAGCAGCGCAAAAATTTCTAATATCCGGCGTAAATGCGATCCGCAGGACCCTTGGTAAATAAGCCCCACTGTCTTATTTTCGGGGATACATGGTATGTAGCCTGAAAACCAAAACATTGTTACCATTTTGCTTGTCAATAAAAAATAAATAAATAATAATCTAAAATGTAAAAAAACGGGCTATGTTGGTGTTTGTTCTAAATGGACACACTTTATTTATTCAATGTCTTAGTATAATGTTTGATTAGTAGCAGCTCGTGGCTGTTGTCTCTATAACAGGAGATAGCTAAAGGGACATCAGACTTAACAGTCATGTGGGGAAAAGATCATTGCTAGCAGAGGTTGGAAGGCATGTGATAAAAGTTGTGGATGCTAAAGGGGACCATACCACTCTATCTGCTGTAAAGGTATTTAGATACAGATACACACAGCTACTTGTGATAAACGGGTCTGAAGTGTAAAATTCAAGTATGTTTCAAATTTGGCAGATTTGGCCAAGCAGGTTTTATGACTGTAGAACAGCCAATTTCCAGCTTGCAGCCACTTAGCAGTCATAGGCATGCTCTCTCTGGGAATGGCTGTGATTGACTAGGCTGAACATGTGACTCTACTTTTTAAGAGCAGGGCCACATGTCCAGATGCCAATACAGACAGGAGACAAAGCTTGGGAGAGGTTGCTGCTATTAATATGGTTAGTAAGAAATGCAGGGATTTCTCAAATACCAACGATAGCCTTTTTCAGGGCACTTGGTATAGACAGATGCCAAGGCATGCAGCACATACTGGTAGTCCCCAATAGCCAACACAAAGTTGAGGCTTTGGTAAATTACATGGCAGACAGTGTCTCAACTTCCATGGGATTATCACTACCACACTCAACCTCTCTTGAAAGTGCAGAGTCCTCCACTTGCTCCTTCAAAACAGCAAAGCTGTCTCATAGAAAGCAGTCACTCATGTTGTATGATGACTCACCTAGCTGGCAACTGGCCCTTCCACCTGCCCCAGACATACAGTTGTAAGTCCCAAAGACCCTGGGCCAGATTTATTGAAGCTTGTAGGCCCTGTAGCTGGGAATTGGGATTTTTATGAATTGCTGAGGGGGAGTTGCTGGGCAGTGTATTTGGCAACACCCTGTGCATGCATACTGCTTATAGACTATGCCTGACCTGGCGCAGAAGTGCCCCGGCAGCGCCGGGATTTATTAGATGGCCGCAGCTTTCTGATAGATCTAGTGCATGGCAATGGGTGGTGGATAGAAATGAGTGAGCACTAAAATGCTCGAGTGCTCGTTACTCGGGTAAACCTTTTCCCGATGTTCGAGTGCTCGTATCATATAAAAACGAACCCCATTGAAGTCAATGGGTGACTCGAGCATTTTTCACTGAAAGAACACTAAAGAAGAACACATTGCAGATGTTTTCACTGAAAGAACACATTGAAAGAACACAGTGAAGAACACATTGCAGATGTTCCGTACATCTGCTAACTTATCCGAAGACACGCTTGCCGAACGGTGTTCTTCACAATAGTATATGAAGAACAATATGTGTGAAGAACACATTGCAGATGTTTCCATAGATCTGAAGGCACTGATATTTTGGATGAATAGGTTGTGATCACAAAGCCCCAGGCAGCGAGCAGAACAAGCAAAAGGGTGCCAGGGGGGACGTTGTCAAGTTGTTGCCTGCTACCACACCCGCCCAGGGACTCAGCAAACAAAGGTCATTCCACACACTTGTGTTTGTTTATTTTGATAGATACGCCAAAATGTATATTGCATCAATACATGGCGAGGATGCTACGTGGCAGGGCTGGAATATAAAATTACCTTGAATTCTTAATATTTCTATGTATTTAACATTCATCTACATGGCTGTTTCAATTCATAGGAGATGCTATGTGTATTTCTTTGCTGTTCAGTTGTATGGTGTTCAGTTGTATACTTGTATGGTGATGAAAATTTGTCTGTATGTTTTTATACAGTTTATTGTAGGTCACTATCCATACTTATTAATATGTTTAGCATAGCATCCTTCTAACCTCCTAATTTGTTATAAGAGCTATCTGGTCCCTAAGACAATGTACAGTATGCCAATTAATTGTTGGTTTTATGTAACCCTTACGTGAAGTCACAGATGAAAGGTTCTCATAGCGACATGTGATTTTATGACCAGGTCGATCCCTTGTGTGATGTCACAGGCAGGCCTTTTAACTAAGTGTAGATGAATAAGACATAAGTAAATAGTACATGTTTGCTGCATGTAGTTTTTTATTCAACAAAGATCCATTTATTGTATTCCCTGTGATGCTTTGGTGTGTCGGACATGCTTTGTTTATTTGGCATTAGTGAGTCCATGGACTTCGGACTGTATCAATAACATTACTTGCAGTTTGAAGTTAGAACAGAATCAAGGTCTCCATGGGTGAGCTGGTACATCCACAATTTTTATTCTATGCATAAATGAGGGAGCATGAGCTTGAATTGGTTCAGGCACTACTGGTGGAGCTCTCATCCAACATTGATAGCTCAGTGATAGCAAAGGGAGGGGGAGGAGGCCAACACAACTTGAAAACCAGCACCACCAAGGGAGGGAGAGGGGCATGGTAACAATGTGGAATGTCCGGCTCAATTCTCTTCAACCTCCACCACCAACGTATATGGCATGTAGTACCTGGAGGAAAACTGTGCGGATGATCTGTCTACATGTCTCCTGGTACTCATGGATGGGTCCTCCCCATTCAATTTCTGGGTGGAAAAATGTCACACATGCCAAGAGCTTGCATTCTATGCCCTGCAGGTGCTGTCTTGCCTGTGGCAAGTGTTACGATGGTGTCATCACCGACAAGAGGATATGGCAATTTACAGACGATTTAGACATCCACATGTTCATTAAAATGAACCAGACATGGATCCCACACGACTTGGCTGCGTCAGTGTTTAAATAAACTGAAACACTGCAGTGCCTGAAATGAAACTTGAAATTGACACATTCTGGAGTACCGGAAATTTAACTTGAAATTGTGAAATTTTGCAGTGCCTGAACACCACAGTAAAAGAAGGGTGTTTGGTTTTTCCATTGCTTCTTTTAATGCTGTGAGAATAACTGGGTCTTACCACCCAAAGCGCCTTAAACTCGCTGTCATTAACTGAATTTTTTTTTTTAATTATTTCTTAATTTTTTTATGTGATACTTTAAGTACTTCTCCTAGCCCATTTTTATTACTACCATTTTTTTTACCCTCCACTTATACTACCTCCAATTTACATTTTTTGGTGTTAAAATGTAAAACTTCCTTGATCATTGATCTTTCCCGGTATTTAGATAATGCCCTAGCTTCTTTGTGCATGTGCCGTACCTACAGTGCTTGCACAGTGAATCCAGTGTGTACTATGCTATACTAGGCTTCACTAACCACAATTTTTTTTTTATGCCCCCGCTTACAAAAAAAAATCATACAGGACGATTTGGGACAATACACCACATAAAGACCTGTGGTTGGTTTAGTGTCCCAAATAGTACTGACAGGTTCCCTTTAAACACTTTTGTTTATCCACATACTTCATGTTCAAACCTCTATGTAGCTATAAAATAATAAAAGCCTGCTGAGTGACAATGTGATGCCAAGACAAACAACCCAAAGCCAATATTTATTATCCTGAACTTGAAGTATATTTTGAACATGTGATGTGTGATCAAAGTCTGGCTTATTTGCAGGTTGAGGGTATGTTCGGGTTTTGTGAAATAAAAATGTCTTCATTGTATAATAAAAATATATGCAAACTTTTCATATACTGTGCATTATAACTCATCACCATTTAAATTGTGTTGCGACTATCCTTTCCTCGAGGTAGTACCATGGTGAGCACCCAGCCTTTTTACACCTTGTACAACCAATTAATTTTTCTTATTGGGGACTTGAAATTAATGAATAATTCACCACATTTTTAAAATATTTTATTGTGTCTGAACAAGTTCTATTAGACCTCTTTCTAGCACTGGTCGAGGGCAAGAAATAAACTCTCAAGCATATCTGCAGATTATCTATTTAACCTAAATGTGCTAGAATTCTGTCTCAAATTCATTGCTGTGACATTTTCTGACTCATTTGACAAGGGATGTAACTTAATTGAAAGAGGTGTAGCTTCAAATGCACCAAAAAAGCAGCGTTATTAATGTGTACAAATTATTAGCATGTGGGAGGGTATACAAGTATCTATAAATACACCAGTTTTATCAGCCAGCATAAGCTGATAAGGTCAAGCATATTGAAAAAATGTATGAAGCTGTGGCCACTCCTGGCTAACCCAGTAGCTGGACCACTGCGGGAGATGGTACGAGCCAACACCTGGGACTAGAATCTAAGTGGCACCTGCTCTTCACCAGAGCCCCCGCAAAGCAGAATGGTCTTTCTGCGGCAGGGTACATAATCAGCATTCCTGATCGAGGTCAGGAACAGGCATGTAGACAGAGCTGGCGGCAGAGATGCAAGGTCACAGGTCAGGTCTGATGTCACAATTCAGGCAAGGCAAAACGGGAACAACAGCTATGAACATAGGAAGCTTTCTCT
The DNA here is from genome assembly GCA_019512145.1 of Engystomops pustulosus. Lineage (NCBI taxonomy): Eukaryota > Metazoa > Chordata > Amphibia > Anura > Leptodactylidae > Engystomops > Engystomops pustulosus. The sequence continues at coordinate 273,199,199 of CM033641.1, forward strand.
AAGGCTAGTGAGCACAAAGGAAAACCCGGAAGTGGCCAACGCCAATCAACAGTGCACTAGCCCTTTAAATCGCCGAGTGCCGGTGTGCGCACCCTAGGTAACGGGGACACGCGCGCAGCCAAGACGGGAGCGGGATCGGGATGATGTAAGTGAGAGCCAGGGGGTGCTGCGTGATGGAGAGGGGCACAGGTGTGCATGACATGGATCGCGGAGGCACCTGTGACAGTACCTCCCCCTTCTTTGGCCTCCCCCTTTTCTTGGTCCCAAGAAACCCCTGGAGGAGACTTCGATCCAAAATATTCTCATCGGGCTTCCAGGATCTCTCCTCAGGCCCGAACCCCTTCCAGTCTACAATCAAGAACCGCTTACTCCTCACGGTCTTCATGTCCAACACATCCTTGACTTTGTAGACATCAGTCGAGTCAGCTTCAGGAGCAGGAGGAGGAATGTTGAGAGAAGCGGTTTAATATGACAAGCTTCAGGAGGGAGACGTGGAAGGAGTTTGGGATGCGCACAGATGGAGGAAGGCGGAGTTTGTAGGCCACTGGACTGATACACTTGATAATTTCAAAAGGACCAAGGAAGCGTGGACCAAGCTTGTAGCTAGGTATCTTCAGCAGGACTTATCTGGAAGATAACCACATCTTGTCACCTGGAGAGAAGACAGGAGGAGTCCTATGCTTCTTATCATCCTGAGTCTTGGTGTGATCAGTGGCTCAGAGGAGAGACTGGCGGGTTTGTTGCCAAATGGATTTGAGGTTCTGGACAAGAGCCCCTCTAGCAGGGACATCAGTGGAAGTGGGTAGCGGAAGAGGTGGACGAGGGATTCGTCCATAGATCACAAAGAAAGGAGCTGCCCCAGCAGACCCAGAGTCCAGGGAGTTATAGGAAAACTAAGCTCATGGTAGCAGATGAGCCCAATTATCTTGACGGGCTGAGACAAAGTGCTGGAGGCAACAGCCCAAAGCCTGATTCACTCTTTTTACTTGACCATTCGACTGAGGGTGGTAGGCAGAAGAAAAGCTGAAACTTGCATAGTGCGGGTACCATCACTGAGAAGCACATGAACTGTCAGGCGTTGAGAAGCTGTATTCACACCCAGGGACGCTTTTCCCACGAACCGTAGGTGCTGGCATTTCCTGGACGCTGGGGGCGGATAGGACAAGCCCCAATGAAGTGCTTATGACTGGAAGAGTGCAGGCACAGATTCTCCCTGCAACGTCTGGAACGTTCCTTGGCAGAGAGACAGACCTTGTCCACTTGAATCGGCTCCTCTGCAGACTGTGCGGATGGAGAATGGAGCGGCCTTTGGAAAACCAGAGTCAAGTAAGGTAGACTTGGAAGCCATGCCTGCAGTTGCTTGTGACGCAACTCTTCAGCACACTCCATGAACCGCACGTCTATCCTAGTGGCAGCCTAGCCGAGACAGAATCAGGATGGTGGAGAAGTAAGTGAGGGCCGGGGAGCGCCGCGACATGGAGAGGGGCATGGGTGTGCCCATGATCCATGACATGGATTGTGGGTGTATCCGTGACAGTAGCAATATAGTAGATTGACTGTGCGGAAGGCAAAAAAAAAAAAAAAAAAAAAAAAAAAAAAAAAAAAAAAAAAAAAAATATTGAAGGTGTGCTATTAAGAAACTTTGTAGGTAGAAATACATGTTACAAAATTTCCATGACGAAAATGTAGCATTGTGCCTGCCATCTGTGACCTCTTCCTAAGGTAACTTGTGCTACAAGTTGCAGACAGGATTAATAAATCTTAGCGGTTGTTCTTATTAGCTTGATGGCATCTCCTTTGAAGGAACTTGTACTGTTTACTCTAGTAAAGTGTAGGTGTGTTTCCACACAGGATATGAAAAGTTATGGGGAGAAGAGATTGGCAGAGATGTCTGAAAACAACTAACTATAAACTGGAGATAAAAATTAGAGAACTACACTCAATTTCAATGCCAAGGTCCTTGTGTGGTCCTATATGAATATATCCTTACATGAGTAAAATAGCAGTATTAGAAACTTATTTCATAAATTGTATACATTCTAAAGAACAGAATAAAACTGTAAATGAGACGATTGTAAAAGACCATTGATCAGAATTAGAGAACACTTATTATTGGTGTTAATCTGCAACCTAATTTCCTTAATCTGACAAACCCTATTCAACTTCTGCTTAAATTTCCAGTTTTCACTGACTTTGCATAAATGTTGTGCCGTTCCAAAGTGACTGAAACCCTCTGCAGGTTGTCCATATGAAGGTCAAAGGGGTGACCCGAATAGCCATAGTAAGAGGAGTTGTCGTTCCAAGTCTGCGATTTCTAGATTGTTGCATCCTTACAACATCACAAACTCATTCAAGACCCCCAAGAAAACTGGTTGCCCTCAAAAGACAAATGCAAGAGAGGACAGGATAATGCAGAGAATCTTTATGGTTTCCACACTGCTGCTGGAATTGCTCACCCGTTCATCTCTAAACAGGATCGTTTTCGTCATACAGTCTCGTCTCCAGATTTGAGAGCACTTCGATTGAAAGCCTGCTCTGCAGTGACAAAACCTCTCATTAGCAGAAAGAATTAACTTTTGCTGAGGAGCATGTAGTATGGACAGCGAAGTGGTCCACATTTTAGTTTAGGAATGAAATGCGGATCTGATGGGAAACATAGGGGCACATTTACTTTTACATTAACACAAGAGTGGTGCAAACTGCACTAAATGCGGTTTGCTGTGTACAGTGCTGGGTGTGCCAGATTCATGAAGAACCAGAAGTCATAAATCTGGTGCTCCCTGCACCAGCCAGATAGAGTTCACCAACTTTTTTGTGGTGCACCTTTAACATATGGCTTGCAACACACTTCTGTCTGAGTTTGCATGATAAATCTGTTGCACGGTCAGACTGTGGTCCGGAAAGCCCCTTAATGTGTGTCACATGATGCCTACTGCAGCTGCACCACAAAATGGTTGCGTGTGCACAAAAGTGTCTGAGACACTTCTTAAATACCTGTGCAAGCAGTTTTCACTAGAAAGAACATGCCAAGTCTGACAGGAAACTGGTGCAAGGGCCTTAGTAAATGTGCCTCATTGTGTTAGCCAACAAACTGGGGAAAGGCTGAACCCACAGTGTGTAAAGAAGTTAGTGAAAGGTGGTGGAGGAAATGTCATGGTTTGAGGAATGATTTCTGCAGTAGCCGTTGGACCTTTTATACAGCTACATGGCAGAGTGAAAGTCTGTATCAGAATCTTCTTCAACAACACGTGACTCATACCTTGCATTTTACACTCAATCAGCCAGCAATTTTCATGCAGGACAATGCCCATGTCAAACAGGAAAATGGGTAAAACATTGGCCGCAGATGTGCTGAAGTCATTGGTGACTGTTGCAACCTTTACAACATTTTGTTAGAATCTTTCTCTGTGCTACAGCCATTGCTGTTCCCTAATTCTGATCGGCATGTTTTTTTCAAAATTAAGGCTTTTTGTTGATATACTTTGGTAATTTTGTAACGTTCAAGGAACATGGTGTACCATCAAATGTTCAATATTTCTGAAAAATTATTTCGAAAAAAAGTGATCATACATTGGGCCATTGTCATTGCTTAACTTTGCACTGAAAAGAATATCAAAACTTTTCGCACAAGTATTTACAGTATGAAGTGTTTGCACCAGTTTTGTGTCACTGCGCCACATTTATTACTGAAATGCGCCACAATTCTATTTGAGCCACAATTTTACTGCATGAAATAAAATGGTGCACACTTCCCGATCAGTGCAGGGGCGTCATATTAATGGACACCGTGCCCCAGTTTTGATTAGTCTGGCGCACTCTCCACACTCCACATGCAAACTGCACATAGTACCGTTTACAATAGTTTTGATAAATGTGGGCCATTGTTCTCTAATTTTGATCTCCAGTTTATATCCATTTTTCAAAGGGACTTAACTACAACAACATGGAGCACATTTATTAAGGGCTGTGCACTAGTTTTCTTTCGGACTATGCACTTTCTTTTAGGTGCAAACTGCTTGCACAGGTATTTAATAAGTGCATGCGCACGCAACCATTTTGTGGCACGGCTGCACTATGCTTCACACGCCACAAATTTCTGCATTGAAGTGGGCGTTCTGGTGCTCAGTCGGACTATGCACCAGATTTAACATGCAATGTCCGACATAAATGTGTTGCTTATCCTTTGTTAAAAGTGCACAAAAAAAAAAGTGGTGCACTCTGTCGGGACAGAGCAGGGAGCGCCAGATTCATGAAGAATGGGCACCAGACTGCACATAGTAAATATGTAAATATGTCCCTATATGTTTATACTGGTAAAGTATAGTAGTAGATTAAAAACCTTGTCTAATGCCTAATTAACTGATTGTACACAACAGTAGAACTTAATGGGGGTTATTTATATTTATTTTTCTTTCTGTTTTTTCCATCTTTTTTTAGACATTTTTTTGGCACATTGTAATTTTTGCGCCTTTTTGGGGAAATTTTGAAATGTCTGCCAGACATTTGTTTATCGTCAGTAAGACACATTTATCTTCCATTCCAGATGTGCCAAATGTCGCAAATGACATTTATAATTTCAAATTGTCTAAAATTTGTGCTATTTTTGGGCATAAAAAACTCCAGACAAAACCATACTCAAGGAAAATGGAAAGAAATTACTTGAGACATTTGAGCGACAGTTTTGAGACATTTGTAACAAATGTCTCAAAAAAGGCATCTGAAAATAAAAAACATTTAACACAAGGAAAAAGTGAGATTGATGAATTACCAAAGAAGCAGACAGAAAAAAGACAGGCAAAACTAGCCAAAACAAACAGAGATTAGACAAATGGTCCCCAATGATACATGCATGGAGTATAAGAAACATAAAAATCAGCATAGACATGATGGACCACTTCCCACTGATAACACGGAAAACAAGCATACAACAAATTATCACTGGTGGAGAAATTGCGCTCTAGGACATTTTTTTATTGCTACAGTGGAGAGGTAGCAATGAGAAACTAATGGAGCATTCATTCCTTACCTGGATCCACTTTAGTCCCGGAAATTCGTCATTTGCCCTGGAGCATCTGCTGTGCAGAACACTCTGCCTTCTGTACCTCATTATTTCTTAAGTGTCTTTCTATTGTTTCTTTATATATTTATTTCTATTGTGTAATGGCTTCCTTAAGAATAGTCAGTTACTTTATATGCCCTAGAATCTGACTAAGGTATTGAATGGCATGGACATTTTTATAGTTTAACTTGCATATGTGTTCTTCCACCTACAATTAATGATATACAGTTAGGTTAGTGTTACTTGTCTGTTGGGATATCCACATTTTCTGTTCCATCTAACAGCAAAACCACAACTAGACTTGGGGCAAGCTGTCAGACTAACCCTGCAATGTCTCTGCAGGCTATGGTGCTGCCTACAGCAGATAAGAGCAAGTGTGGACCCACTATCAGGAACCTAACTTACGGTCCCTGAGTGACCCTGAAAGATGACAGGGAAGGCCTACTTCGCCTGTCAGCTGCTGGATGGTGGAGGGGACAGGTAACAGGAAGTCAGAGATAGACCAGTGTTCACACAAGTATACAGAAAACTGTCAAGCAAAACCAAACACTAGTCAGAATCAGAGAAAGCAGGGTCACACCAGGAGAGACACAGAGGCCCAAACAACAGATAATAGTAAAGTAAGAGAAAACCAGGTTAAATCCAAGATGGTGGCTAGACACAAATGTATAGTGAGAGAATGGTTGAATAAACATAGCTGAGGTTGGATACACAGAATAGCGAAAAAAGCTACACAACAGCTGTTTCAGAGGCTGTAATACCCAGGATGATATGGCCCAGATCTGGTGGCACTTTCCCAGGGTTGCCTCTTTCTGTAACAACATTAAGACCCTTTATTAGGTATTGCAACCCCTGTAACCCTAGCTGTACTCCTTCTAGGGTATAAACCAGCAAGGGTCAAGAATAAAGCCCATCGCTTGGTTCAGTTTATAGCTTTAGCAACTTGAATCCAAAGAGCGGCAAAATGTAAATCAATGGACCTATCGTTCACATCGGTTAAGAACGGAATCAATTTACTCATGTTGTTTGAAAGGATAGAGGCAACCAGGACAGACACCTTACCCCTACTTGAAGGCAAGGTTTGCCTACCCTTGACTGGGCTCTAGCTTTATCCCCCTAATAACCTTTTGTAATCTCACTTGTCATATCTGTATACATGGCTACTCCAGTTATCTATAATGATCATGTACTAATACCATTTCCAGGTTTCCTACCCCCCCCCCCCCTGTGAACCTCCCCACCTTTTCTCCCCCCTTCTGTTTTCTCTTTTTTTTCCCCCTCTCTTTTTTTGATTGAAAAAGTAGCTGGCTATGTATCATACAAAATTCTGTGAATTCCCCCTGCGAGGGGTATGTGTTTTGCCGTGACCTATTCTAAGGCCCCATTCTGTTTTCCTTCAATAAAATTTTGTTGAAACTAGAATAGCGAAAAAAAACCTCTAATGGGACTGGTTCAGCCATCCATCACTCTAGCCCCAACTGCACAGCTTTCCCCAAGGAAAAAGTCCTGAAAGGAAGCTGTCAATCAAAGGCAGCCCTGGGTGTGGTTTTCAAGCAAGAAGCCTAAATCTGATACAGTTTAGAGCGATTCAGGGGGTTCTGACGAAAAAATGAAATTTCTAATCAAATTGAGCCATGTTGTGAAGGACACATGAAGGGTTTCTGTTATGGTGTCCGGTCAGCATGACATAAGTGATTTTTGCCTGTGATGTTTGTTTGAGGCTCCTACCAGAACCTGGACTGCTGATGTAAACATAAGTTTCCCCATGTTGACTGTACTAAAAGAAATAGCGAACTTTAAATTCTTGAAGTTGAGGTGTACTAAGTAAGAATAATGGGCAAATTAATGGATCTAAGCAAAAAGGACCAAACTGTGATAGCTAAATGATTAGTGAGCTTGCCTCCAGAGCAACATCTTTGTATCTCCAATGCTTTGTAGGGGACTTCATTACCACACAGTGTCCATCCTGCCACTGGGCATGTGAACAACACACCTGGAAATTGGGATTATGCAAATGAAGAAGATGAACTGCTGGGAATTACCATATATACTTGAGTATAAGTCTAGTTTTTCAGCACAAAAAGTGTGCTGAAAACCCTTATACTCGATTAAAAAAAATATAGGTTTTATCAGGCTTTTGTGGTAAAATTACACATATACTTGGGTCGCTTATACTTATACAGTACTTTTTCTTTGTATCATATGGTAGGATGGTCTGGAGGAAAGAAGAAATGCCTGTAGGGGCACTGTGATATCATGGGCAATGTTGAGTTGGGAGAGTTGGGCCTAGGCATTATTGTAAATCCTACTTAAACACATATCACCTACCAAAGATCTAACATGACTCAAATATATCAAAACTCGTGCAGTTTGCCTCACCAATGTGCACTTTGCGCCATATAATCCAATAGTGGCGCATGATCTTAGTAAATATGTTCTGTTTTCTGTATGTGCACAAGGCTGCACCTTTTTTTTGGGTGTCCTTTGCCTAAAGCGCAGTAATAAATGTGTCACAAACTCCGATTAAGCACTATCACTCCCCTCTAGGTGCACAGTGTCGGACTGACCCTTCCAGTGCAATATTAGACAAAAAAAACTAGTGCAGACACAATTATATATTTGGGCCAGTATGTGTTCCAATTTTCAGTAGAGTTCCTATTACTTTCTATGTACCCAGTACAGCTTCAATATCATGGAAATTTACGAGAGGCAATGACGTAGCTTTTTCTCCACTGTCCTGAACTAAATAAAAAAAATTCAGGGGTGGAGCATGCATGGTAAACATTCTGTTTTTTATCTATTCCCTTTGACTTGCATGTCAATGTCATGCAAGTATTCCCTTCCAATAGGCATCTGTTATTAATAGTGACAAAAATAGTGCAGCAGTGAGCATTATTATTGGTGATGGACTCTACAAACTTTAAAGGGGTTTTTCCCTGGAAATACAGATCTCAAATTGCAATCCCCTAGTGATGTTACACAATACAGATCATTTTTAACCCTTTACTTCACAATCTACTCAGTGTTATTGCTTTTTTTTATCTCATATCCCTCCCTAGGCTGCTCAGTGCAAAATTCCAGGGTGTGGGCGTGGACTCAGTAAGCAGACACATTATAATCCATCCAGTTCTGAGAACAGACAATGTGGTTTGTCTGATGAGACAGATGAGAGATAATGAAATCCATTAGATGCCTATTGCACATAATGGGGCATATTTATCAGGACCTCTGCCAGTGGCACAGAGGCCCTGAAATAATCGCAAATTGGTAGCTTTTGCGATTATTTGCCCCGATCCACCACCTTCGAGCCAGTGGGTCATGAAGGGTCGTGAAGGAGGGGGGGGGGGGGGCGCGGCCGGCCGGCCGAGCGGAGGGCGCGGCCTCCTGGGAGTGGGCCGACGGGGGGTGTTACTGTCCCCACGCCGGTGCACTCGCTGCTACCTGGCGTTGGGTAAACGCTGCGCAGCCGGCTGCCCCGATACAGCCTCTTGATGTTTCCCGCTGCGAACATGCACGAGCGCCAGCGTATGATAAATATCCCCCAATGACACAATCACCACTGCTATTTTACAGCACACTAGATCTGCTGTGCCCAGATAAAAACTTAGATGTGTGTAGTTTGCAGCTTCTCCTCTGGCTGCTGTTGCCTCAGGAACTCAGATTCTGTGTCTCAGTGTGCAGCAGTGAGTGAGCTCCATGCTGACTGCAGGTGGGCCGAGCTACAGTGCAGAGACCAGAGACACAGAAACTCAGCAGCACGGCCATCACACACAAATCCAAGATGGCGGCCCGACCCCAAAGTCAGAAGTTACAGGGTCGTGTCTAGGGACAACTGAAATTGTGCATAGCTGGGCTGAAATGCTGCATTTTTGTAATCACAGTGAATTACAGAATGTGTTATTTTGTTATCCTGAGTACAGATAAGAAACTTGTCTTTGTGGGAACACCCCTTTAAATGTGCTATGCATTATACAAAATGGGGGCCCCCATTTGTATAATAAGATTTTATTGGAATCCAAGCGGAAGGGGTTAGGTAAGGGTTAATTGAGGGACTTGAAAACTTAAATGAAACTTGAATCTTGCTTATTTTTAACATTGTAAAATGATTTTATTTACTTTGCTTGTTACTTATTGATTCAGAAAAGTTAAACTTCGGTATATATGTTATATAGTTATAAAGTACTGCTGCACATTGGAGTGAATACAAACTGTAGCAATAACTGCTAGAAGCCTACAGTATTTAGGACCAGCAGGAACCTGGGGGCTATGGCAGACTTTGCATCTATTATTTATTTGGATTCATAGCTCCATACAATAGCCAGCTTTTCCATCTAGAAATATCAGTGGTTTCATCTCTTTTCACATGGAGAAAATAATAAATCTACTGTAGTGTTATAGGATTGTACTCTCTGCCAGTCTGAAGGGCTGCCTGACATTGTGAATTGTGGGATGATAGGAAAAAAATGAAAGCGGGAAAAGGCTTCTGTTATAATAAGAGAGAATGGGAAATTAGTGTTATTCTACTATAAAACACTCAATGGAGTTTCTCCAATGACATATAATCAGAATACATCCAGATACTGGTGCCAATAATACAAATAAGAAGGGCACCCCCTACTGGCAGAAACTATCTGTTTCAGATCACCTTAATATCCTCTAGAATAAAGAATGGAATGACAGCTTCTAGCACAGTATAGGTGAAAGAAGGTGAGATGGATATGCAGTATGTCCTGTATTTTATCCATTGGGGGCATTGTGGTTGGCCTGACATTGTATATCAGATCTGGCTAAAATATATCAAAGTGTAGAATATTTGGGTGACGATATGTATGAGTTTCGGTGTGAACTGAGTCATATTTTCAAGATAGAGACAGCCTGAGTTGTTTACCAATAAATCTGTAAAAAATCCCTTGCCAAAAGTATACAAAACTGAACATTTTTTAAGGGGTTATGTGTGCTTGGTATGGGGACCGGAGGGCTGTCCTACAGCCTGGCAGGTCTCCAGCAGGTGGTGTGTGCAAGAAATTAAATGAGGAAGAGGCTAATGCACTGAATCTCCCTGGGGCAACCCTTAGTGTCTGTAATATATGTCCCTGGGTAGTGGATGGGGTGCCCTTGGTGTAACAGCCATACTTAGGGAACAGACGGAGGCAGCGTTGTGCAAAATAACTCAAGGTTCTTTATTCAACTGGGAGTGGTCATGGAGAGTGATCCTCAGGAGTAGTTCACCAGCCTGGTAGTAGGTGCAGGCTGGAAGGTAGCTGTGTCCAATGCTGGAAGCTGCAGCTTTGTCCTGGGTGTTCTGTGTATCTGTTCTAGTGGTGCACTGACACTGTCTCTCTCTATATGCTTGGGTGGATAATCTGCTAGGTGTGCTCTCCTAGAGAGCTGGATCCCAAGAGCTTGTGCTCTAAGGTGATGCTCCTCAGTCAGGAGCTAGGTTCCAAGAGCTCCTCATGTTGTGAAAGCTGGGTCTAAAGAGCTGCCCCTCTGTCAGGAGCTGGATTCTAAGAGATGCTTGTCATTTCCTGTTCAGGGGTTTTATTACACTCTGGTCAGGTGGTCTTACTCTCCAATCACACTCCAGCTTACAGATTGGAACATCATTGGATAACAATATTAAATACAGAGGCAACTACCCCCACTGGGGCCTAGCCTTTTCTTGGTGCCTGGAGGCAGCTGGAGCCCAGAATAATGGAGTGGCTAGCGGTTGCGGCCTAGACACGCTAGTGTCACGGTGCTTGGTATGGGGACCGGAGGGCTGTCCCACAGCCTGGCGGGTCTCCAGCGGGTGATGTGTGCAAGAAATTAGATGAGGGAGAGGCTGTGGTACTGGTTTACCCTGGGGCAACCCTTAGAGTCTGTGGTCCTGGATGGTGGATGGGGCTACCGTGATGGTGATACAGCCATAGCATGGACCAGACGGAGGCAATGTTGTGCATAAAAGTAACTTACAGTTCTTTATTCGAACCAACAGCAGCAACAGGCCAAACGATTCTGTACAAGTGCAGATTACTGGAGTGATCTTGGAGAAGGAACCTCAGGAGTTGGGTCACCAGCCTGGATGCAGGGGCAGGCTGGGATGTAGCTGTGTCCAATGCTTGAAGCTGCAGCTTTAATCCTGGGTATTGTTCAGTAACAGCCCTGAAGGTGGACTGTTAGCAGGTCTCTCACTCTTGGCTAGTAGCAGGTGTGCTCACTGTCTCACTCTTCTCTCTGAAGTTTCTGGAACTCTCCCCAACTTTTCCCCTGACTAAGGGTCTAGTTAATCCCTGGTCAGGTGATCTCCTTCTCCAATCACACTCCAGTTACAACCGTGGAACATCAATGGATGATAAACATTAAATAATGTTAACCTTTGCTTATCCAGACAGTATCTACCGCTGCACTATTACCTCTGAATGTATCAAATGGTACGAGGGGCTTATTCGCAACTACTCCTCTGCCATGTGCATTGGCAGGGGTGTTGCATATGTAAAAAACAGCACTCTGCTGACATCTGTTTGCAACCAGAGGTTAAAAGTGAGGCCATGTCATTACGACATTACGTGCAATGTTACAGCACTATGTACAGGATATAATGGACGCGTGGCTGTCACCGATGGCCTCTGTATACAAACACAACCCATCAGTGACAAGCAGCACCATGGCTGAACTGGAGCGCCAGGCTAGGTGTGTATTAGTTCTTTGTTGTTTATACAAACCCAAAAGGCATCTATAAAAAATAAATTAATTCCACAAAACCCCTTTGACGCAGCACACCAAAAATTAAAGTTATGACCCTTAAACCACTACATACTCAAATATTCTAAAAACGATAATGCTGATACAACCAATTAAATGACATGAAGACAAAACCCCACCCACAGGCTTAGGCCAATGGCAGCACAATTTTGTAGGTTAAACACAAATTCATTGGCCAATCTCCAGTAGGTGGAGCTTCAGTCATAGTTGGCCCATAGATTCTTACATATGAAAATTTTCCATCAATCTTGCAACAAATACGTAATGATTCCTACTAACAATCATGTTTTTGTTCTTGGATTATTCATTTTGCTTCCAGCCTCTTTAACCTGTGCATAAAATGTTACTTTGCATGTAATTCTTCTTTCTTCTGATAGATTGCCTGTTCTCATTATACAGAAACTGAAAGTGTAGTAATTCATTATAATACGGATGCTAAAGAGATCCGCTCACAACAAATATAGCCGTGCTCCTGGATGTTTCAATTTTCTGAGTCTGTTGCTATGGCAACTAGACCTGACTACGATACCCTACTGGGTTAAACATGAATTATTCCAAGTCACAGCATACAGAAAGACGATTCTAAATTTAAAAGAAAAACCCAGCCATCTCCAAATGCATGACAACAAAATTCATGCAGTTCCTGTTGAAATGAAAGAAAAACTTAATTAGATTTTCACTGGAGAAAATTAAAATGCTTTCGCCTCCGTACCTGACGCCTTGATTTGCTGTGTTACAATATTATCGAATGAATTCATAAATCTTCATTATTTTTTTTATTGGATTCTTATTGATGATGTCCCGAAAAATATCCGGAGCAAAGACCCTTGACTTACATGTAACCTATTGTGAGCGTGAAAAGACTTGTTCAATTATAATGAGATTTCTGTTTCTATATCTTTTCTATTTTTGATCGATTGTATTATTTTTTCTTTAACCCCTTACTGACCTTAGGGAAAAGGCTTTAATAACTGGGGCATTTTAGTGAATTTTCGTACATATTGGTTGAAGGGCCATAACTTTTTTTTGTGTGCTACCATGTTTTTCATGACCCTATTTGTAACTATGGCTAGTCAAAAATAAGCAAATGAGTTTGTGTGTTCTGTATCAGTTTGGTGTTTTAAGATATTTTAAGCTTTTGCACAAAATGTGAAAATGCGAAGATACATAAAAGGCTTGGGATACATGTGATGTAATATGTACAAATGCAAATGTATCTATTGGAATGGCTTCAGTAGAGTTTACTTAAAAAAAAATAAACTAATGTAAAACAATTTTTATTATTTTTAACGGGTTAAATTTACAAAAAGTATAAAAATGCTTTTTTGTAATGTATAGTGCTGTGATTTTCAGACTATAAGGCGCACAAAAAATCCTTTGATTTTCTCAGTGCGCCAGTGCGCCTTATATATGAACTGCACTTACAGACAACACGTACTGCCTTGAATTGTGCACAGGTCTGCCACCTGCTGTTCATTCATCCTTAAAATCATGTGCGCCTTATAATCCGATGCGCCTTATATACGAACCTAGACATTTAAGCAGGCATTTATTGATGGTGCGCCTTATAATCCGGTGCACTTTATAGTCCAAAAAATATGGTATATATTTTTCAAATGTTCAAATTAATTCAAATCATTATAAATGAATTCCCTAGTGTGTGCTGGTCGTTTTTATGAATAATATGCATAGTTCTGGGCCAACTGGCGACTATGCAATGTTTATTATAGTGTACATTTATTTTATTGGAAAATATTCACGTTTATTTCTTGTTTATTTTTAAACATTTATTAATATTATGTGTGTTACAGACTGATGCTTCTAAAGCCACTGTGCAATCCAACCAGTGTGATTTTGTGTTGCAACAAAGGGTGCTACTCTGGACCATCTCTTGTTACATCTCTTGGTGGTCAGTGGCCCAGTGGGGACAAAGACACTGGCACGTTCCATCAAGCAAATAATCAGGAACAGTGTATAATTTGGAAAGAAAACCTTCACTAGGAACCTGGATGCTCAGGCACCTCCATTGCACAGGGTACCTTTTATTTCCACAGGTGTGCACAGACTGGCACATTAGCAGTGAGCTCACTATCACTTAAAATCTTAGGGGGGAGAGTGCTAGCTCATGCCCTAGGACCAAGAGGTCGCAGGCTGGCAGCAGCAAACAGAAGCAGCTGCACAAAGGCATCTGTGCCCACTGGTGCCATAGAGGTGGGCATGGACCACTACTGTTACATCCAGGGTTTCCCAAAGTCTAGAGATGATTTCTTGGTGTCCAGGCAGGAGAACACTGTGTGATCAACCTTTTTCCATGGACATATTAGTAAAGATTGTTAAAGTTTATGAAAAAATATTTATTCGTTCTGTGTTCAAGAAAGAAAATGTTGTGTTTACTGATACTATTTAGATAAAGTGATATCATTTCTTATTAGTAGGAAATTCATGTGAATAGAAAAAGGAACGCCCATATTCCCTACTGCTTAGATGTAGCCTGCCAGATGGCAACAAATAGGATAATGTGACTGCATGTAACAAAGTCTCGGAGGAATATAAACTCCTTATGGAGATTTTGCCTGTTCAGACGCCCTTTACAGGCATTTGGAAACTTATAAGCCATATGTGTTCTGCTAGAGATTCTGGTTAAGAAATATGCAAATACATTTTCCAGCTATCCATACATCTAGTAGACACCTAGTGACATGACCTGTGGGTTATTTCCATCTGGTTCTTTCTCAGGACACAACTTAAAGGGGTATTCTCGCCTGGGCATTCACATTCAGTTTGATAAATCTGACATATATAAATATTTCTTCTATTAGATGTCATTAAAAAAAATGTTCCTGTGTGAAGATAAATGTAGTCATTTTGTCCCTTAGAAACGAGATAGCTTCCTCGGCTGGAGGGATTGGACAAAGAAACAAAAAGGTTTTGTATGTGAAATGTCCGGGAGTTACTGCAGGTCGCACAGCCGTCCTGTGGTAATGATTGCTGAATCCTGGTGGTCCGGCAGGACTCTATAGCGCAAGTCTGGCCACCGCTGCCAGAGTGTGACGTGGTCGTAACCGAGGAAGCTATCTGGTTTCTAAGGGACAACATGGCTACATTCATGAGAAATTATCTTCACACAGGAACATTTTTTTTAATAACATCCAATTGAAGAAATGTTTATGTATGGAAGATTAGTGAAACTGAATGTGAGTGCCCAGACGAGAAGACCCCTTTAAACATGGTCCCTTCAAGGTGTGCATTGGCCTCTCCCATCACACATTGGTCAGCCAACACTGGCACTATTCCAGGAGGTGGCAGCTTGGTGGAGTCCATATACCAACACAATGCTTGAGAAGTGGAGGCCAAGGATGCTAATTGGGCAATGTCCTTAGTAGCAGCCCAAAGTCAAATCCGTTAAGTAATTCAGTTTGGCCTATTGGATTTATCAATCTAAGATCTGTCTTGATTGGCACAAAAAGCTTTCTAAATTAAAGGGGATGCAGAAATATGCAAATGTAACTACAATTACAAAATAAGCAAAATAATTTATTCAGAATTAGGCACTTTATTAAATTTGGTCCACATCCACTGCATTATAATGGGGGATATTTATCATGGCCTGTACCCCTAAAAAAACGTATAAGCAGTGATTTAGATGTAATTTCCAGAGCAGAGACATGAATTGCTACTTCTCTGCCCTTATGCCAGTTGGGTTGGGAGGGAACGGTGCCCGGCCATGTAGAGGGTTACTTTCCTCGCACCTGCGCCAGTATATTATAAATGTGCCCCCATGTGTCTGGGAGCTAGTGGCATGCCTCTGATGGAGGTAGACCGTACTGCTGCTATGGGGCCACATTTGTAGTTAATCGCTGACAATCTGTTTTACCTTGTGATGTCCTGAACTCCCTTTAGACAGTTTACAACTTTAACCATTGGTTACAATATTTTGGCTGTAAATAACAATATCTTATACCTCATTTTTCTTGACAATAATATTTCTTGTCCTCCCTTATTACGTCTTGGCATCCCCAGCTCCTGTGCTAATATGATAGATGTCCTATGAATCACCAGCTAATAGATGTCTGACTTTTGAAGGAAATGCAGCCGAGCTAAGACTCGGTAAATTTAATCAATCAGTTTTATAGAATTTTCCAATTTTGTTCTGCTAAATGACATAATCAGTGACAGAAAGCCATATCTTTTGAGGCTAGAAGGTAATTCCCATATTGGCAGAGAAAGCTCTGAGGCGTAAACCTGCATAATTGATACATATGTTACCGTCACCTTCTGTTTAATACATTTTTAATAACATATAATAATCACCATTTAGGAATAAATTGTACTACATTATAATGAATTGACAGAATTTTCACTACTGCTTCAATGCTTGGGCTAACTAATAATCTGCATGAAGACCAAAGCAAATTGTATGGGCTGCGCACACAACTAGGGCCAACCATCCTTACAGAACCCTTTCATCATTTCCTTTCCCAACATCAGGACACTTCTTTTCTCTTCAACCTACACTAGGGGAGGGAGGCAATATCCAACCTACCAACTGCCCAGAAAACTTTCCATTCATACCCACCACCCACCACCAACAACCCCAACCTCCTTCAGAAACTGCCAATACCCCTTAGCCGGGCCACATAGTCTGTTTTGTTCTGGACTAAGTTTAACCCATTATGAGCCACCTACATGTACACAAGAGCTCAATGGAGACCACTATCAACTTCCCCAACCCATCCTTGTCCTGTTTTTCTGCCTCAGCATCCTCATACACAGCACTATCTCCCATACCCACAGCCGAGCTACCTGAACCAATGTTAGATTTGGGGACTTTATCATTTATACAGTTGTGTGGGTGTTTGGGAAGCCAAGGCTCCTCCCTGGAAGCTCAGATCTCAGACACCCACCCAAAGGAGGATCTACTACTGCATCTTCTCCCAATGCAGATTTAGTCTGACTTTCTAATGACCACATCAGCATCAAAACTTTATTCTCGACTTACATCTGAGCCAGTTAAGATTTTTTCAAAAAGTTTGTCAAAAAATATGTGCCATTTGCCTTTTAGTTGTCTGCTCCTGGACACTACCGTATGATGGCCATTAAGATTAAAATGTAAGTAAAGGTGCTGTATGGCCACTAATCTAATAGTTACCTACCATTCCGAGTGATTTCTGTGCATCAGGAAAATCAGCATAGAGTGGTGGTAGACCAGGGTGCGTTATGTAAATTTTCAACCTTGTGGCCCCTTCTGGGGCCCTTGTACATGTAATTTTTTCTTACAGGTCACCCTCATTAAAGTGAAAAGTCTATACAATTCTGTCTTGAATTGGTTTTTCCCATCATTTTTGGAAACATGACCAATGTCTACTTGCTGGCTTTGGGACCAATGGCAGCGCCATTGAGTATGAGAACAGGGGTCTTTCTGTTAATCCTCTGTTATCTTCTATGGGAGCTTTTGAAGTGCTATCGGAGTGAAGTTTTATTCATGCGAAATACTTGTGGGAACGCAGGTTCCCATTAATTGCTTGAGGTCAAAATGGTTGAATACCATCAATAAAATATATGTTGGAAAACTGATTTTTTTTCTTAATAAATGATTATGACAACCAAACTGCCCTTTTTCTTTTTAATACTATGTATAGATGTGAGAATAGGCCTTAGAACAGCCCATCCTTCTACATTCACGATAATGTATATAAACATAATAGAAGTAGAATAAAATCAGTTATTTCCATTTAGCAGCAGATGATTTTATAATATACCATAGAGCAGAGTACATGAGATGCTCAGAGGTAATGCAGATATAATACTAACATTGGAATTGGAAGCTACAGTATATTACTAATAGGGTGAAGGTTTTATTTTAACATAAGAACATTGAAATCACTGACTTGTATTGAATATATTGTGAATATATCTCAGGTATATAACTAACAAAGGGTAACTTTTACCATTATGTAAGATGTCTAATCTAGGACACAGTCTACAATGAAGGATAATACAGAATAATACATATAATACACTGACATTAAGGCGTTTCAGCTCCTCACAAAGAACCCACGCCCCCGGACCCCGCGCCTTATAGTCCGATGCGCCTTATATATGGAATTATTACATATATAAGGCGCATCGGACTAATGCGTCTTATATTCCGGTGCGCCTAATGGCCCGGAAAATACGGTACTTAAAGTGTGATCTGCTTTACAAATCAGGTAGCAGAATATATGATTATTACCGAAACCAAAGAGTGGGATGTATTTTCATATGTGAAATGGATTGATGAGACTCATGTGCATAAACTCAAAGAATATCTACCATCAAAATCCATCATGATAAACCAGGGACACTTACCGTATATACTTGAGTATAAGCCGACCCGAGTATAAGCCGAGGCCCCTAATTTTACCACCAAAACTGGGAAAACCTATTGACTCGAGTATAAGCCGACTGTGGAAAATGCATTGGTCTCAGCCTCCCAGTTTATAGCCAGCCAGCCCCCCTTAAGTATACCGCCTGCCAGCCCCCTGAAGTATACAGCCTGCCAGCCCCCTTGAAGTATACAGCCTGCCAGCCCCCTTCCATACTTCCATACTCACCTACAGGCGGCTCCCTGATGCTCCGTTCCCCGCGGCCGGTCTCTGGTCTTCTCTGTGTTGTATCAGCTGGCAGATACGCGTCCACGCAATCGGCCGGCTGGCGTACAATATCACATGGCGTATCTGCTGGCTGATACAACACAAAGAAGAGAGAAGACCGAAGACCAAGTATACACAAGTATATACGGTACTCATAGATCCAGGCACCGTGACTGTGATAATCTTGCCTTCTTCTTTCTAAAATCAACATTTAAAATTATGTTGAGCAGGAGCACTTGCCCCCTCTACTTCTGGTAAAAATAGACAATATTATGTAGCAACTTTCATTAATGTATAATTGAAATTTAGAAGTCACGCTCCCCCTCTAAAAGTGACTCAGGGAAAATATGACTCTTCTCTGTTCATTTTCACATGGCTTTGGTAAATAGGCAAGATTTCACATAAAAGGGGAAATTTTAGAAAGGACATTTCATACCTTGCCCGAGAGGGCTAGTACAGGCGGTTCCCTACTTAAGGACACCCAACTTACAGACAACCTCCAGTTAAAGAGGGACCCCATATGACCACTGTATCATCTGGTGAAGCTCTCAGGATGCTTTACCATAGTCCCAGACTACAATGATCAGCTGTGAGGTGCCTGTAATGAAGCTTTATTGATAATCCTTGGCCCAATTACAGCAAAAAAATTTTTAAACTCCATTTGTCACGGGGAAAAACATTTTTTGTCTGGAGCTACAATTATAAAATATATAGTTTCAACTTACATACAAATTCAACTTAAGTAAAAACCCTATCTTGTATGCAACCCGGGGACTGCATGTAGTATAATGTGGTAAAATATGGTGCCATGTCTCCAGAACATGTCTTTATCGAATACATTAATGTCCACGTAGGCTTCCATTAAATAAAACACATCTTTGGAAGGGTAATTTCCTAAAGGAGTTTTCCCTCCAAGCAAGTTAGGTCCTGTCCATCACTGAGACCCCACAGATTATGAGAACGAAGGGTCTGATGGGGGCCTCCATTCATCTCTATGGAGGTAACAGAGATTACAGAGCGCAGCACGGCTCCAGCTCCATAAAAATGAATGGAGGAGAACGCTACCTGTTCTATTCATCTTGCGGAGCGACAAGAGGTCCTGACAGAGGTACCTGAAACCCCATCAGACCCCTCGTTCTCGTAATCTGTGGGGGTCTCATTACTGAGACCTGCACCAATCAGCAAGTTAGGCCCTATCCTGTGGATAGGATCTGCAACATCCTCCACCGGGGCCTAGCCTTTTCTTGTGGGCCTGGAGGCAGTGGGGCCCAGAATACTGTAGTGGCCAGATATTGCGGCCTTAGGCATGCTAGGGTCACGGTACTTGGTATAAGGACCGGAGGGCTGACCTACAGCCTGGCAGGTCTCCAGCAGGTGGTGGGTGTAAGAAATAAGGAGGGAGCGGCTGATGTAATGGTTTCTCCCTGGGGTAACTCCTGAGTGTCTGTAGCATGATGAGTCCCTGGGTGATGGATGGGGCAGCCCTTGGAGTCGTATCCAGAGATCAGACGGAGGCAACGTTGTGCAAATCAACTTACAGTTCTTTATTGAACTCCAAACAGCAGGCAACGGCCCTAACATCATTAAAGGGGTATTCTCGTCTGGGCACTCACATTCAGTTTCATTAATCTGTCATATGTAAACATTTCTTCAATTGGATGTTATTAAAAAAATGTTCCTGTGTGAAGATAATTTCTCATAAATGTAGTCATGTTGTCCCTTAGAAACCAGATAGCTTCCTCGGATACGGCCACCTCTGCTGGAGCGATCGCACAAAGAAACAAATTGTTTTTGTATAAAAAATGTCCGGGAGTTACTGCAGGTCCTGCAGCCGTCCTGTGGTATTGAACACTGAATCCTGGTGGTCTGGCAGGACTCTAAAGCGCATGTCTGGCCACTGCTGCCAGAGTGTTAGGTGGTCGTATCCGAGGAAGCTATCTCGTTTCTAAGGGACAACATGACTACATACTCAGGTAGGCTGTGGCATTGTAACGATGCTCAATTGGTACCAAGGGGCCCAAAGAGTGCCAAGAAAATATTCCCTACACCATGACACCACCACCACCAGCCTGAACCGTTGATACAAGGCAGGATGGATCCATGCTTTCATGTTGTTGACGGCAAATTCTGACCCTACCATCCGAATGTCGCAGCAGAAATCGAGACTCATCAGACCAGGCAACGTTTTTCCAATCTTCTACTGTCCAATTTCGATGAGCTTGTGCAAATTGTAGCCTCAGTTTCCTGTTCTTAGCTGAAAGGAGTGGCACCCGGTGTGGTCTTCTGCTGCTGTAGCCCATCTGCCTCAAAGTTCGACGTACTGTGCGTTCAGAGATGCTCTTCTGCCTACCTTGGTTGTAACGGGTGGCGATTTGAGTCACTGTTGCCTTTCTATCAGCTCGAACCAGTCTGCCCATTCTCCTCTGACCTCTGGCATCAACAAGGCATTTCCGCCCACAGAACTGCCGCTCACTGGATGTTTTTTCTTTTTCGGACCATTCTCTGTAAACCCTAGAGATGGTTGTGCGTGAAAATCCCAGTAGATCAGCAGTTTCTGAAATACTCAGACCAGCCCTTCTGGCACCAACAACCATGCCACGTTCAAAGGCACTCAAATCACCTTTCTTCCCCATACTGATGCTCGGTTTGAACTGCAGGAGATTGTCTTGACCATGTCTACATGCCTAAATGCACTGAGTTGCCGCCATGTGATTGGCTGATTAGAAATTAAGTGTTAACGAGCAGTTGGACAGGTGTACCTAATAAAGTGGCCGGTGAGTGTATATATATATGTGTGTGTATTATATGTGTATATATGTGCAAGTGTGAGTCTTTATGTATATTCTGTATATATTGTATATGTGTATATATGTATGTTTTTATATTTGCTGTATGTATGTGCAGTGTGGTATATGCTGTATATACTGTTTTTATATGTGTATATATCAGTGGTGGCGAACCTATGGCACGGGTGCCAGAGGTGGCACTCGGAGCCCTTTTTGCTGGCACTCAGGCCATTGTCCAAGGACGGAGTTCACCAAACACTGAACTTAAGAGATGCTGCTCTCAGCGCTATTTTAAAGTGACACTTTATTGGCTGTTTGGAACTGTGTAGAAAGTAAGAAGGTGTTGACAGAACTGCATTATCTTTGTGGGTCATCTTGCTGGACCCATCATTTCTTCCTGTACAGAGAGAGCCTGGAAAGAAGCTACAATGATAGTTTGAATTTGACTTCCTTCTGTCAACTATATTGGTGGCCTCAGACGGCCGATACAATTGAAAGATGTGGAAGAACAGGTAGCAGTAAGTTACTGTATAAAATTCCATGCTGGCACTTCAAGGTAAATAAGTGGATTTTGGATGTAGTTTCGGCACGTTGTATGCATTTTATACTACATGGCAGCACGTTGTATGCATTTTATACTACATGGCGGTACGCTGTATGCATATTATACTACACGGCGGCATGCTGTATGCATTTTATACTACACGGCAGCACACTGTATGCATTTTATACTACGTGGCGACACGCTATAAGCATTTTATACTACATGGTGGTATGCTGTATCTGTCTTATACCACATGGCAGCACGCTGTATCTATTTTGTACTACATGGCGGTATGCTGTATGCATTTCGCATTGCTTTATTTTCACACTAAACCAATATGATGGATCTGGTCCTGACACTCCCTGATATATTACATATATGGGGGGGCGTCTCTCTATGGCTCTCCCCAGCAGCAGACAGGCTTGGTTCACCCTTGGATGCATCCTCCATTCCCCAAAAAGCTTGATTCTAGTACTATATGTAGGAAGTGAATTCTGGGCTTGTAAGGGCTATAATAATGTTTATATACAGTTCCGGGCCCATGGCAGTCTTCATCTGCCCCTGGCACTATGGTTGGCACTTTACCTGGTCACTGTAGCTGCACGTTCAATTGAGACATCGGTCCATCATGTGTGGTGTAACTGTGGCTTTTAATGAGAAAATGTGACTTTTCTATGCTTATGTCAGACTAGATGTACTGGAAATGTGTAAAAAATAAGCAGAGGAATGTCCATACCTAAGGGAATTTTAATAAAAAAATAAAAAATAAGCAGTATTCTCAGTTACCTTACTAGTTTCATCAATGGTTCGAATTTCAGAACTACATCCTGCATAACATGCTGAAAAATACTGCACCCCATCGGCACCACACACTGGGTCATAGAACGAGCGAGCACATGAACAATTGCTGTTACAAGGAGCATTCAAATCGATTTTCTCAGTCCTAATACACGAGACATGAAAAATTATAATTCCAAAATTATTCCAATTATTATTCCAATTTATATAAATACAATAAAGTTCTGTTGCAACAAATTATTATAAACATCATTATATAACAATATATTTTAGTAGGAGGAAAACTAAATGAGGAATTCTAGGAATTTAATGTTCTGAACTGTAAGAATGTAATGTATAATATAATAATATATGTGATTTGTATAGAAAATAAGTAAGTGTTTTGTGTAAGGATCCCTCTCCCAAGCATTTTGATACATATTGTGGATTTTAATGCAGACTATAGCAAAAACCTTCCCAATGTTTCTTTACGCAATGATGTGTAGGATTTTAAGAAAGATCTGCCTTTTGGCGGCTAGTTTTTGCACCCTATGTATGATCCTGTCTTTTTACTTGTGATACATGTTCAGTTTTCCTATCCTGGCAGGCGCAAATTGTGGCTTCTTTTTGAGACATTTTGTTGCAAATGTCTCAAATCCACATGGACACAAGCCATGAGGGGGTTATATACAGGAGAGGACAAAAGACATGTGAGGGGGTTATATACAGGAGTGTACACAAGCCATGTGAGGGGGTTATATGCAGGAGAGGACACAAGCCATGTGAGGGGGTTATATGCAGGAGAGGACACAAGCCATGTGAGGGGTTATATACAGGAGAGGATACAAGCCATGTGAGGGGGTTATATGCAGGAGAGGACACAAGCCATGTGAGGGGTTATATACAGGAGAGGATGCAAGCCATGTGAGCGGGTTATATGCAGGAGAGGATACAAGCCATGTGAGGGGTTATATGCAGGGGAGGATACAAGTCATGTGAAGGGTTATCTACAGGAGAGGACACAAGCCATGTGAGGGGGTTATCTACAGGGGAGGACACAAGCCATGTGAGGGGGTTATATATAGGAGAGGATACAAGCCATGTGAGGGGGTTATATACAGGAGAGGACACAAGCCATGTGAGAGGGTTATATACAGGAGAGGATACAAGCCATGTGAGGGGTTATATACAGGAGAGGACACAAGCCATGTGAGGGGGTTATATACAGGAGAGGATACAAGCCATGTGAGGGGGTTATATACAGGAGAGGATACAAGCCATGTGAGGGGTTATATACAGGAAAGGACACAAGCCATGTGAGGGGTTATATACAGGAGAGGATACAAGCCATGTGAGGTGTTATATACAGGGGAGGATACAAGTCATGTGAGGGGTTATATACAGGAGTGGACACAAGCCATGTGAGGGGGTTATATGCATGAGAGGATACAAGTCATGTGAGGGGTTATATACAGGAGTGGACACAAGCCATGTGAGCGGGTTATATACAGGAGAGGACACAAGCCATGTGAGGTGTTATATACAGGAGAGGACACAAGCCATGTGAGGAGTTGTATACAGGAGAGGACACAAGCCATGTGAGGGGTTAAATACAAGAGAGGATAAAGCCATGTGAGGTGTTATATGCAGGGGAGGAGACAAGCCATGTGAGGGGGTTATATGAAGGAGAGGACACAAGCTATGTGAGGGGGTTATATGCAGGAGAGGATACAAGCCATGTGAGGGGTTATATGCAGGGGATGATACAAGTCATGTGAAGGGTTATATACAGGAGAGGACACAAGCCATGTGAGGAGGTTATATACAGGAGAGGACACAAGCCATGTGAGGGGGTTATATACAGGAGAGGACACAAGCCATGTGAGGGGTTATATACAGGAGAGGATACAAGCCATGTGAGGTGTTATATACAGGAGAGGATACAAGCCATGTGAGGGGGTTATATACAGGAGTGGACACAAGCCATGTGAGGGGGCTATATACAGGAGTGGACACAAGCCATGTGAGGGGTTATATACAGGAGAGAATACAGGCCATGTGAGGGGTTATATACAGGAGAGGATACAGGCCATGCGAGGGGGTTATATGCAGGAGTGGACACAAGCCACGAGGGGATTATATACAGGAGTGGACACAAGCCACGTGAGGGGTTTATATGCAGGAAAGGACACAAGCCATGTGAGGGGGTTATATGCAGGAGTGGACACAAGCACCGAGGGGGTTATATACAGGAGTGGACACAAGCCACGTGAGGGGGTTATGTGGAGGAGAGGACACAAGCCATGTGAGGGGGTTATATGCAGGAGTGGACACTACTGATAATTTGGGATTTAACATGTTGCACCAGCTGTGGAGAGGTGATTTTACTAATTACATTACTGTTAACATTTGAATTTACAAAACGCATAGTAAACCCAATGTTAACGTGGCGTTTATATTGCGTTTTGTGAACGCAAATGTTAACAGTAATGAAATAAGGCAAATCACCTCTCCTCAGCTGTTTCAAAATGCATTAGGAACGCAATTAAACCGCTACATGTGACCTCACCCTTAAAAATAACCAATTTTTTTTTAAAAAGCAAAAATTTAAGAATTTTGACAAAAGAGATTACTGTGCAAAATGTTAAACAGTTAACACATGTGAAAAATTTCCAATTTACATGTTAAAATCGGGTCCATGAAAAAAAAACTTCCAAAAAAGGGTAAAAAAAAGTGAAATGTCGCACGTACGACAAGGCGTACTTGAAAGAGAACAGAGTTAAAAGTCACAAAAAATGGTGCAAAAACGTCAAAAGTCGCTAAAATTTGACAATTTGTTTGGCTGAAACTATGATACATGTGCCCCAGTGTGTGTATAGGCTTTATTATCTATAGTTTGTATTTGTTTCAGCAGACATTTTATATGGTTTCGGTAAGGAAAAATAATTCAATTTTCCAATATATATATTTTCTGTATCAATTACTCACAAGTTTTTTTAATCTCTGCTTGCTGTGCTTCTATAGGAAGCTTCTATGTTTACTTCCAGTGGATAGAAATCTGACCGTGGTCACACAGGTGCACAAGCCATTATTATCACAGAGAGCAAAAGGAGCTGTGTGATAATAACGGCTCCTGCACCGTCCTGTCCATCACATGACCATGGACAGATTATATATCCACTGGAAGTAAACCTAGAAGTTTTCTATAGAATAACAGCAAGCAGAGATCAAAAACAGTGAGGAATTGATACAGAAAGTATATAGGAAAATTGGATAACTTTTCCTTACACAAATTATATCAATTATTTGCTGAAAGTGGACAACCCCTTTAAGTGAATCTGCAGTGTGAATTTATTTAGCCATGGCTCTGTAATTCAGGAGACCCTACACATGGCTGTATGCACAAGTGTAATGCTGTATCCAAGAAGTGGAAAACCAATTATCGCATATACAGTATATATATATATATATCAATAGACAAAAGTATAAGTAGAAAACCAATGTAGAGTAAGCAGATTTGGTATAGGCATATTAAAGCTTTTGATTACTTTTTCAGGGAATATACTAAATAAAAGAAGTCAAACTCACCCATTATAACCAACAGAGACACCAGCAAATGGGTCGTTGCCACATTTGGCAAATACAAACACGGTTGCCAAGGCCAGAGATATAAATGATAATATGATGGAGAATTTCATGATAGTTTTACAGTCAAATTTACATTTTGAGACAATTATGCCACCTATTATTTGTCCAATGGCTGCTGCTGGGATCAGTACACCGCCTAGAATTTACAAAGAAGTACAGTAGATGTTATATAAGACCTTACAACTCTGCTCTCAGTGACAAATAAGTAACATTTGTACAATAATAATGTACGGTGTTCTGCAGGGGCTGTGCACATGAGTCTATGTGTATAGGCCCAAACTCTCACCCGCTGTCGTCTTATGTCCATGGGTGGACAGGGACAAGGTTATAGATGTATATAGGTAAATAGCCTCATATCCTCCTCCCCCCACAATTACACATATATTACAAAACACTTGAAAAATGTGAATTTTAAAAAAATGAGTTGTGTGGCTGGGATAACCCCTAAAATAATGAAAGATTTATCACTAAGTTACATTATTAAAATTCATTGAGCCGAGCTCCATTTCCTCCAATCTATTACAGGCAGTCCCCGGGTTACATACATGATAGGTTCCATAGGTTTGTTCTTAAGTTGAATTTTATGCAAGTCAAAACAGTATATTTTATCATTTTAGTTCCAGACAAAAAAAAAATTTCCCCAGTGACAATTGGCGTTTCAAATTTTTTTTACAAACACCTTACAGCTGATCATTGCAGCCTGGGACTAAAGTAAAGCATCTGGAGAGCTTCACCAAAGGTCACAGTGGGCAGAGGGGTTCGTCTGTAACTAGGGATCGTCTGTATGTCAGGTGTCCTTAAGTAGGGGACCGCCTGTACTAGTTCTTTCACACAGATTCATCTGTATTTTTGGCTTACCTATCCATTATATAACCATTAAGCCTTCTAATAGTAACAGACAAGATGGCCATGCTGTACGGATCAACGGCTCATTGTGCAGATACTTAAACTTGACAATGGTTATCTTTAACAGGAACTTAATGAAAGTCTATAAATCCTTAGTGTAAACCCTGCCAGCATTTGCTGCAATACATTTTATTGTTACTTCTCTGTTGACCAGCTGCCAAAAAGTAGTAGTTGCTATCACATTTCTTAGTGTTCTTTTCAAATTTAACACATGGATAAACAAGTGTAATCTGAGAAAAAGCTTCAGCTTAGAAAAGGGCAGATAACAGATCTGTAATTTTCCCACTGAGCTCGGGCCAGTTTTAGTAAGGACTCACGTAGACAAACTTGTGCGTGTCACCGTCCTTTGTTTCATCTGTATGTGAGGTCCGCTATGTAGTGGATTATAATATAGGTGGTTTGGGCAGTAGCCCGGGGCCCAGGCCTTCTAGGGGGCCCATGGCCACCCAAACCACCTACCATATTTTACACTGAGAAGGACCTGCATACATACATCTTCCTGCTCTCAATACACATGTACACAAGAGACATTTCAGGACCTCTGATTGTCCTCCAAAGGTCCCAAAACGACAGATTGAAAGGACACATCCTTCATTCCCCAAACAGCTTGATTCTTTTATGTATAGGGCCTATAATATTCATACAGCCCAGGGCCCATTGCAGTCTTAATCCACCACTGGGTTTGCTCATGCCTCAATGACAGTAGACAAGACTGTTGAGACGCACACAAGTGCAGGCATAGGACCTGCTATAAGTTTTGTGGGTTTGGCAGATGACTCACAGAACAGGCTATGGAAACCAAAGGCCCTATGTATAAACCCATTGAAATACTGTATATGGGGCTGAGTGCTAGTTGTTAGGACCACCTGTACCCCATTTTTATTATCACCAAAGTTATTGGGGGTCATTTACTAAGGGCCCGAATCGCGTTTCTCCGTCGGGTTACCCGAATTTTACCGTTTGGGGCTGATTTTCCCAGAATTGCCCCGGGTTTTTGGCGCACACGATCGGATTATGGCACATTGGCGCCGGCATGGCCGGGGAGCATGGCCATAAGAAAACCCGACGGATTCGGAAAAAACGCCGTATTAAAAAAAAGTGTCGCTTGACACGTACTTACCTGCGATAGCTTGGTGAACTCCGACGGACTTCAGCACAGCAGCGACACCTAGTGGACATCTGGTGCACTATCTTAGTGAATCGCTGGAAGACCCAAATCCTCCACAGAGAATGCGCCGCTGGATAGCGAATGGACCGGGTAAGTAAATCTGCCCAATTATGTGACATTTATGGCTCATGTGTCTGCTCAATTAATCACTGGACTCAGTACATCACTTTAAAAGTACAGTTTCCTGAATGGACAAACCCTTTATTACATTGTAGATTAATACTTAATAGCGTGCTACATGAGCCTTGTGTTACCTAAGAAATTCTAACGCGTGGTAAAGATTTGTTAAACAAAATTGCCACATTCATGTATGTCGTATTGTGACATGTGAAGAAACTAGTTTTTGAGAAATGTTTCTTATTACAGAAGAAGTAAACCAACATGTTTAGTGAAGAGAGGCGGGGGCAGTTAGAGGGGATTTTGCACAAATGACACTCGTCCCCTATCTACAGAAACCTGTGGGCATAATGACTCGAGAATGGGGTAGTGGAGCACTTATATAGGACTGCAGTATCAAATAAGTGAACCTGGCAGTATGTATAGGTTTTCACCATTTAATACCCTACAATGATAGAACGGTTCATTAGAAGTAATTGGAGCAATGGTCTCGCATGTCCTCCAAATATCCATTTACATGGGGCACTTGTTTTTGTGATTTCTAGGGTCATGGCAGTGGAACCCAAGCAATCAGACACTTATCCTCTATCCTACACTATTTGAGATACATGTTATTTGTAGTAAGAGAAAAAAAAATAGGCGACCACTTTATAACAGCAATGAGCACAGTAACAGTTCATCAGGTTGCATAGGATATGCTGCTCTCCTTCTATGGCCACTGTGATATTTGGCTTATACAGTATAATTATATAATATAAGGGACTGTTGCTGGTTCGACATCAAGTCTCCAATTACAGAATGCATGTTTTTTAGTGGTTAAATGAATATTTACGCATATATATCCATACTGTTAGTGAAGCCCAATTTATTTTTTATTTGTATTGATGGATCAGCACTAAATCCTGGAGCGATAAACCACTGTCTGATAGAAAAATGAGTATGCATGTATATACTGTAATGGTTAGAATGAAGAATAGCTGTCTCGCGCATGCGCAAGAATTCCATCGTTGCGCAGCCGCACTTTGGCTACACAAGTGAAGGAATTCTTGTGCATGTGTGAAATTTGCAGATAGCCGGTTGACATCACTGGCTGTCTGCGAGCTGGACAGAGGGGTGACTATTGAGTGGCCCAGGAGGAGACGTGCATGAGGCGCTCAAGTGACTTAAGCCTGAGCGCCTCAGGCTCTTTTACATATTTTTATAAAGTTCTTTTCTCCAGAGTACTGATGTCCTGGAGTTAGCCAAAAACAGTGCAACCATCTCCTAGAGGTAAGGAGACTTGTAAGGACAGTCTACTACCAGTAATCTGGTGGTAGATGTCCTTTAAACACAGCATTTCATTAGGGTTCCCTAGGGACTGCAGTATTTAAGTACTTATCCACTATAACAGATGTACATGAAAACAAAACTTTACTTACCTCCAAGAATGGCAGCGAAACTTGATGTTAGTGAGAACTGGTTTTCAATAAATTTGGGAAGAAATGTTGCAAAGCCAGTAGTGATTAAAGCATCTGCACAGCTGGCAAATGTTAAAGCCATGAGAACAGGATTTTTCACCATAAGCTAAAATAAATGAAGGTGAATTATTTGTTAAATAAGGCATTACACATAAAAATAGTAGTTAATTAAGTAGTTACTTTCAATTTGATTTTAGTATATCTTATCCTGGTGTCACCATAAGAAAAGAATAGAAAGCAGTTTAATTACCCAACAAGGTGCAACTGCATATATAAGACCTATCTACCAAATCTGTATGAGAGGTAATTGGCATAGTGGGGCAATAGTGTAGCTGTGGCTGGTGCTTCTCGACACTAGTTTCTTATGGAGGTTTAATGGAGACATCATTTGGCCAAGGCTTAGGTAAGAAAATAAAAGCATACTCAAGCCGCCTCCAGCTCCCAGTTGCTGGGTCATTTCAGAACTGCTGGTTTTGAGGTCTGAGCCCAACCAGAGTTTCTGATGGGTGGGGGTTCCTGCCTCATCCACTGAATCGCCTCCTTCCTTTGCAGGGGACTTAACTTTCTGTGTTGTCCCCTGGTCTGAAGAGGCCAATCATTGGATGAAGTGAGACCCATGACCTCCTGAAGTTTTCCAGAATCGGTAGCAGTAATGGGGTAAGTAAGTGTTCTTTGAGGACAAATGGAGGGTGGGGACCCTGTTACAGATTTGTCATTATGGCCCAAAAATGTTATGCAAATTTTGTATGGAGTGGGAAAGCACAAATAGAATGTGCAAAACTCATGACACCCTGACTTTTTAATCTCATAAGGTCTCATAATGTGCCTGTGATAAAAAAGCAGCATACGTTTTCAGTGAGAACATATTCTCTGCGTACACAAAGATGTATACAATTATTATTATTATTACCAGAAGGGCCAAAGGAAAATCTTTAAAATTTTTGCCAAGATTTTTGGACTCAACAATGTCTTCACTACCGTTGTTATGTGCTTGTGAAATCCGTTCACACTGTATCGCCGCTGTACCTGTAACACAAGAAGGATCAGCTATTTTATAATATGCAGGGAACACAAGGGATTACACTGTAGAATATTACACAACTCCAAGTTCTGTTGCAGAATGCGACTCTTTTAGAAATACATTATAAATTATGAAAGGCAAAGTAACACATGTGAAAATTGTAAGGAAATTCTAAGTAAAATTTGGACAAAATGCCAACATTGATTAATATAAACCTACTTAAACATATCAATAAATCAATGTAGAAGGTCTCTAGTTCATGTCTCTTTAGTGATATCATATGCAGTAACTTTGCTGAACAAACGTCTTCTGATTACATTTCAACGTACCAGGCAAGTGTTTGGGGAAGCAGGAAAACGGAATAATTAGCATCCAAGTAAGTAGACCCACAATTACAAAGGCAATCCACCATGCTCCAAGCCATCGGGGGTCAGTGGGAGACAGAGGAACACTACATTAATAAAAGAAAAATAAAATGGTCAATAATAGGCAAGTAAATAATTATTTTATTTATGTAATTAGGTAAACTAAGATGCTTATGTACATTAATAATCAATAAAGTTCAAATAGAATTATTCACAGTATAGGGTAGTGCACTTCTCCCCAATATAGAACGTGGTCCACATGAATTGAGCACGAGTGGGCTCTAAGGATTCAAGAAGCTAGAAAGGCAAAGGTTACAGGACCAAATGGTTGCCTTTGGCAAAACTGTGCCTTGTAACATACAAACAGTGCAAAATTTATTTTGTGATTTCAAGGCTAACCAGTTTTTAGCCACTACCAGTGAAAGCTGTAGAAAGGGGTAAGAAGGTTGAGACCAAATATGGTACATTTATCAGAGCTTCTATGCCTGAATTCTGGTGTACAATCGCTAATGCCATTTAAACTACTGAGGATTTACCACTAGCCTGTACTAACTCGCAGATAATGCTGCATGTAGTAGTCAATCCCAATGGCGTCATCAGGGAGCAACGATCCACGGGGCTCGGGGTCAGATCTGGGGTAACCGAAGTTGCAAAGTTAGGTATGCACCTTAACTTTGCTGTTTGGGTCTGCTCAACATTACTTCTGATAGATGCGGCGGGGCAGGGATTTCATCATAAATCTCCCCCAATGACACTCAGTGGAAATAGATATGAGTAGATATCTGTCAATCACAAATTAGCACACCACCACTAAAATGATCAGTGGATATGGCTATCCACACACCTTGTAGAGGGGAGCACCTGAAGAACTGACTACACCACAGGTTTTTCTTTCTTAAATAAATTGTCATCTTCATAAACAAAATTCTTGTCCTTTTGTGGATGAATATTTCACACTTGATCACATGTACAAATTAAGAGGGAAGTAAATGTTATAAAGCAATGCTGCTATCACGTCTGTGGGTAATGTTCAGTCATAATTCAGAGCTCTAAAAGGAAGCTCCAAAACAAGTAACTTTAAGTGCAACCTAATAATTTACTAAGAGAGACTTGGGGTAGATTATCAGAAGTGGCTGAGAGCAGAACAGTTCCAGTTACTAGTAGTAACCAATCAGAGCTCAGTTTGTATTTTCCCAAAGCTGTTTATTAAATTAAAGCAGAGCTTTGATTGGTTGCTGGGGATAACTACAACAGTTTTGCTCACAGACACTTCTGATCTTCCCCATGATTTCTATTTACTATGCACTCCTTTCATCTACAAGATATTCCATGTCATATCTATGTATCTACCAAAATTTTAAGCCCCATTAGTATATTTCTTATAAAATACACATATCTGTGATACTTACCTTTTCAATTTTTC
This sequence comes from Engystomops pustulosus, assembly GCA_019512145.1. NCBI lineage: Eukaryota > Metazoa > Chordata > Amphibia > Anura > Leptodactylidae > Engystomops > Engystomops pustulosus. Next base: position 273,231,846 of record CM033641.1, read on the forward strand.
AAAATCAATATAAATATTCAGAAGTTGTCCTCCCATTATATATCCAACAGCAGGACCAACTACAGCCATCCCATACGCAATGCCTAAGAGAAAGAATATACCATATAGGTAAATGGCAATCTTAACACAACAGAAAGGAAAAACTGTATATGCATCTCCAAAACTGACCCATGTACTTATTGTACACTTCATCTTTCCAAAAAAGTTTGTGCAAATCAATGGTCAAGTGGAAAAACACTGGGGGAGATTCATGAAATTGTTATTGAATAGACAAGTGCAGAGCTGGACGGCACAGTTGAATTTTGTGCCAGATAAATCATTCTGGATGGGACTTTAGATCAGCTATTATGCATTTAATACTCTAGAGCACAGGCATGGCCGCGCACCCTTTCCCCAGAGGCCACACCCTTTTTCAGACAAGTCAGAAATAGTCTGAAAATGGTCTACGGCGTTAATTCTCAGACCTTGCTGGTTATTCAGTCTTCCGTGTTTTCTAGAGCCATTGCTTTTTTTTTTTGCTACTTTTGATATTTGACCTCTGCTACATTTACCGACCATTCTATTGCTATACGATTCTGTACCTTTGACTCTTTTGTTCAACTCCACTTGTCTATCTGTATTTGTTGTTTGTCCCTCAGTGTCGTGTAACTCCCAGTGTGACCCACTTTCCCTTTCTCAGTCTTTTGCTGCACCTTCCAGCAGCTGCCAGGCAAAGCAGGTCTTCCCTGTTACCTTGTAGGGCAACTCAAGGAGCTATAGTTAGGTTCCTGATAGCCCACAGGGACATCACAGGGTGAGTTCATCACCACTTTCCCAGTCTGACAGCTAGCGCCAAGCCTGGCAAAAACAACTCTTAATAAATGTGGTGAAAGTTTGTATCTTAAGTGCAAATTATTCCAGAATTGTGGTGTAGACAGATTGATAAATCACCCCCACTGCTTCAATTCTTAACGAGACTTGCCATTTTGTAGCAGCTTTGATCTCTGTGTTGGTAACTCTGCATTGAGTTATCTGACACCCTACGACCTTCTGTCAGTCACGCTAACCAGATAGAATTGGGCAGAGACTTCAGAATGAAAAGCATATTGGGAAGGAAGAGAACAGCTAATGGATGTGGCTTTATATGCTTTAGATGGGGTCAGGGTAGACTAGTAGTTGTCCAAGACCATTTAGATGAACTATTGACACCCACTTCAGGTGGTAACATTTACTGTCAGGATAGTACGGCATTTCACATTAACAGTTGACAGATCTGTAGGTCATCGGACATATTCAATTAGTTGCTTTCACAATGAAAAAATGTGTAAAATAACTAATCATGGTATCACAATGTCTACTTACCTATGTATAAAGAGGATTTATGTGTTGGAAGACTGTCGTCAAAAAAAGCTGTTCCCAAAGTATATAAGGGAGTTCCACCCACTCCCATTAGCAGCTGACCCAAAACAAACACATACAGGTAGTTGGATAAGGTAGAACCTGCTTTCCCAGTGCAGTCTTCTACATCTGTGGCATTTGCGGACGTTTTACAAAAATCTAAAATAGAATACAAAGTGTAAGGCAAGTGTATTTTAAACAAACCTGTTACTAGGAAAATTCAGTCCAATTTGACAAAAGTATGTTATAGAGGTGATTTGTTATAGGAGGTGAGTATGTTATAGGAGTATGTTATAGGAGGTGATTTGTATATACTTTATTTTACTTAATTGTTAAAGGACTTCCGACATAAATGTGATTAAAACTTTGCCTTTAGAGAAATATCTTCCAACTTACCAGTGCCCCACATTCTTCTTATGTACAGTTTATATAGACATGGGGGATTTATCTGGTTTCTTGTACTACTTTTGGATACTATTTGGTTACAGTTGAGACTATTTTGTCTCAGTTGGGACTTTTTTGAGATAAAAAAGTTTACTTTGCAGTAAAGAAACTCCCTATATATAAATTTTATTTTTGCATCTTCGTTCCCCAAATTAGCTTGTCACCTATTATAAAGACTAAATTACCAATGACTAGTGGTCTACATTCAATTTCCACAGACATGTAGACCCTCTGGAAGGGTTCGATTTCACTTTTTGTTAGCTTGTAACTTACCATTATATCTGTTTCCATACTGATATCTTCCACTGGTAAAATGTGGTAGGGAAAAAACGATTGCTCCTACGCCGATCATGAGAGCAGAAAAGGCAAGCCATCTTGGTTTGTGTCCTCTTTGACCATAAAATGAGACAAAAAGTGACAGAAGACAGAATGCAATGTCGTAACTGGCTGATATCAGGCCTGTGAGGGAGCTGTTCAAGTCATAACGCTTCTCAATGGTTGTAATGACCACATTCACCAAACCGTTTACAGCAGTACCTGAAAATAAAAAACAGAAATATATATTTGCTTTTTTTTCTTATTTACAGTAAGTATAGGAAAGCTTCAACTTCAAGAAGAACCCAAAATCTTAATTCACAGCATCTGCAAGTCCATACTACAGTACCAGGCATTTAAAGATTAGAGATCTGGTCCTCTCCTACAAATCAATGATACTCAATGCTGTAGATCTCCACAAATGTGTATAACAAGCGTATCATCAGGGTTCTTAACTCTGTGTTACTTTGTTATAAAAAAATAAATCTGTAAAGGGTTTTCAAGGCTATGGATATCAATGACCTATCTTAAGGATAGATCATTAGTATCAAAATTAATTGTGGTTCCCAGCTGACACCAGAAGTAGAGCTCCATTGTCTGTATAATGGCACATCTTGGGGGCTTTGTGTGCCAGTATAACACACCAAAATTGCAGGCAAAAGTATACCCCCCCCATAGATAGTATATACAGGTATGCTTGCCTTAGATAGTACATACAGGCAGAACCACCCTTATGGATAGTATATACAGGAAACCCCACCATAGATAGTGTATAAATAGGCAGGACTTCCCATAGATAGTATATACAGACAGGACCCATCCCATAGATAGTATATACAGGCAGCCCCCCACCCACATATACAGGCAGCACCCCAATAGATAGTATACATAAAGTCACGTCACAACCTCCATAGATACACATAAATGGTATACACAGCCAAAACCCCCCATAGATACATACATAGGTATATACAGGCAGCCCACCCCACACCTTGCTAGTATATAAAGGCAGGACCACAATAGACAGTATGAACAGGCAGAACCCCCATATATAATAAATACTAGCCCCTTGTAAAAAAATAATAAAACTAATTCAGGGACACAGGCTGGTGCGTGTAATGACGTCACTCTGGCCACAGCAATGCAGAGAATGCAGTTTGTGCTGCATCGCTCTGCCTGTCTAGTGTCTTAAAGATGCCAATGTTTTTTTCTGCCTGGCAAGTCCGTACTGCTGATGACCTGCCGACCCTTCAGGGCTCCCCAATCTGCCACCTGAGGCGGGATTTTCATCTTGCCTCATGGCAGAAGCGGCCCTGAAGGAGTTTCTGAACTTTAGAGATTACTAGCAATCATATCTAGGACATGAGTAACTGCTTGTATGCCAGTCAGTTTGCCTGAATTTTTGCAGGGAGAGGGATAGAGTAGTAGCATTGCTGTATATACTATACTGTATTGGGCACCATACAATACAAATGATTCAACAGCGCCATTCCCCTTTATTACCCCTGCCCAAAGTATTACGCTAACCCCAAATTCCAGGTGCTATGGACCTACTTTGGTCAACTCCAAAAGCAACCACCACTTTTGGGGATTTACCATTACTATATTCTACAACCATGATACCAACAGCTTCAAGACATAAAAACACGTTATTTGCAATAAAATAGCCATTTGTAGTGGTAGATGTTATCTACCACTTGTGGATCACAATGTAACCTAGATTTTTATTTTGTCAAATGCAAATAGATAAACTTGCTTCTACCCATTTTGAATGACAAAACATAGAGAATAGTCTCTCTGTGTGGGTTAACTTATCCACTTGTCAATAATAGCATTTATCCATGTCATGAAAGACTTCTCCAGGAGTTTCTAGTTACATTTTGGAGCAGTTTTATCTCTCTAGAATTGAATGATCACCTTATTTTCCCTTTGGGGAGGAGGGGCTTGGGGGGGCATACGTGTTAATACGTGCATATGTTAATTAAGTGAAATGGTAACTACATAATAATTATCTCCTACGAATCCCTGGTGTGAGCATGACATCATTATATGGACTTCTGTGTCTATTTTTTAGCCTTAGCTTTCTACAGCAGTAACCTCCCTATTCATTTTGGCACATTGAATGATAAGTAAGATGGGTATGTCTGTGTTACCATTCAGCATTCTTTTGTATTTCCCTAGGATATTGACTTGCACCCCCTGAGAAATGAACCATGGTAATAATGTTCAGGTGAAAATAACATAGAGGAAGCTGCTGTCATCTCTAAACACTGTACAGTAGAATAAAATACACCAGTACCATTTATTATAACCACATTGAGACACTGGCAGAAGAGAATACTACTCACTTATACAAATATACATTCCGGAAAGCTTGAATATTGTTTCGGAAGAAAGGGTTCGTGCTATTTAAAGGGGTATTGTCATGTGAGCATTCTCATTTAATTTAATTCATCTGATCTATATATATATATATATATATATATATATATATATATACATACATACATTTTTCCAATTGGATTTTATTAAAAATAGTGAAGCTGTGTAAAGATAATTTCCCATAAATGTAGCCGTGCTGTCCCTTTGAAACGAGATAGCTGTCCTTGGATACAACCATCTCTGCTGAAGTAATTTTACAAAAAAACTAATTGTTTAGTTGCTGGTGTTGCTATATTTTCTACAGATGCTCTGTGGTAAGGAATGCTGAATGCAGGAAGTCAGGCCCATATAGCACATATCTGGTCATTGCTGCCAGGGGTGGTCGTGTCCAGCTACCTCATATTTTTTAGTCACCCTTACTGTATGAGGGCTTACTTTTTGTGGGATAGGTCATAACATTTACTAGCACCTTTTTAGGATATATAAATCATAAATATCTTGTCTGATAATAAAAATAAGCTATCAGTTTGGAGCCGTCGTTTCGTGAGAAGGTAAGGAAGGAGGCATGTTTGATTATAATATTAAAGAGTACCGGTCATTTTGATAATTTTTGGATATTTTGTGGGGAAAAGTGTTGTGAGCATATTTCTGATTTACTTCTTTAATTTTGTTGTCAAGAAAGACAGGATTCTCTATACAGCCTGATTTTCTACAAACTAAGCAGAATTTCTCAATAAAATATATTACAAAAATGTTAACTTTTTAACTGTTGATTGTTATGCTTTACCAGTCTGGATATTGGAGCTATGTTCAATCTGGGAAATGTGATGATCAAGAAACTGAGTATGCCCATGTTAAAGGGGCTTAAAGTCCCATGAAAAAGGCTGCATGGCCAAAGATAGAGCAAGCTCTATCTATTTTTTGGAGATATGGCACAGAACAAGCCTGGGTGCCATCCCCGTCTATGGAGACATATATTCATATAGGTCCCTCAGACAGTTGTGTGCATGGGGCCTTACTTACAAGAGTTACGGGTAAGTCTATGAACAGTTAGGTCAAAATTATTTTTCGATGCGTGTAAAATAATGTTTCAATTCAAACAAACCCTAAGATGAGTTTCCAACATAGGAAAAAATATTAAAACAATTTGTAAATGTGTTCAGGGACGGTTTTAGACAAAAAACTAAAACTATTTTATGAACAGTCACATTTAGTAAGAGGCTCCTTTCGCCCTGTACACCTTTGTAGTTTACAGACTAAAAGGTAAATTGATGATAGAAGATAAATATGAAAGATGATATAGATTTATAGATGGATGATAGATGCATAAATATAAAGTAGATTATATATAGATTACTAGATAGATAATAAAAGATAGATATGAGAGAAAGGGATTTTGGCGCTGGCTTTCATGCGTCAAAATTCGGCGGGCAGGCTGCCGATCCGACTGATTCGGACAGAGCGCAGAATTTAACTCTAAAATTGTGCCGCAAGCCATGCACTTACATGCACCGGGAAGAAGATGGTGAACTCCGGCGGACATGAGCAGGGAAGCGACACATGCAGGATATTGGGAGCTCGATCGTAGTGAATCGCGGCAGAGTTCATTCTCGTCAGACACTCTGGATCGGGGGAACGCACAGGACCGGGTAAGTAAATGTGCCCCTCCAACTTGGGAATGCTGCTGCTTTTCTAGATATACATTGGAGTCCCACACCAGGGATCTAAAGATTTGCACCCACTATTTGCTGTGCTGCCTTGAACTTTCTATTTTCTAGATAAATATAAGGCCCCTTCCACACTTGCGTTTTTTCACGTGCGTTTTCTGCGCGTGCTTTTGACGTGCAGAACTTGCATTTCAGGCTTGCATTTTTTTTCACGCTCGCACGCGCATGTTTTTTTAACGCGCGTTTAAATCTAGACATGCTATACTTTTGCAAGTCACGCATGTGAAAAACGCACCATACAAGTCTATGGAGATGCATTGCACTCTGAGACACACGGCAAGTACAATGCAAGTGCAATCCGTTTTTCATGCATCAATTGCCATAGAAAAGATAGACTGCAGCCCTGAGTCCTTTTCACGCGCATTATCCGCGCGTGAAAAACGCATTGAAATTGCATTGAAATTGCATTGAAAACGCGCATGAAAAACTGAGACACTGAACAAACTCTGACTGAAAACTGATTGAACTCTGATGCAAAATGTCAGTTTTTCACTGACCAAACCCTGATCGCACCCTGATCAAACTCTGACGTGATCTGCAACGCAAGTGTGGAAGGGGCCTAAAGGTTAGAAAGACAGATATATAGATAGGAAATAGAAACATTATAGGAGATAGATATCTAAACAGATAGATCATAGATTTATAGACAGGAGATAGATGATAAGCATCTTAACCTGGGAATTCAACCAAGGGGTATTAAAGGAGCAATACATGTTCTGCCCACAAGAGTCCACATGCAGGGGGCCCAGGGTAAATGCACATTTTAATGCTCCCTAACGCCGGCCATGAATGCGTTAAATCTATGTGTTCATCTTTCATATCCCAACTGCGTAAACGATAGTAGCCCACAACCTACATTTACATATATAAATAAATTAAATGACATAAGCATCTAATTATTCACCATTGCCATAGGAACAATGAGGAATTCAAAAGGAACCTGTCTTCAATAATAGGCACAATACACTTTACTCATCCCCACACAGTGCCTTGGCTGAAAAGTACAGCACCAGCTTCCCAGCCTAAACATCCCTCCTCCCACAAATAATATCATTCCCTGAACTTTTTCTCACTTTGTCTATGTTTGCTCTGTCCGATACCACGCGGCACTGCCCACCATCGCTTGGCCCTGCCCACCGTGTAGTGCATGAAATGGTGAGAAGATCTGCTGTTGCCCATACAATGCTTACAGTGTCTCAGTGGCAGATCAGGTGATATGGGGAGGACTTTTTTTTCACTTAAATTTTTAATTGGGTTTTTAAACAGAATCATACAGTACAGGGAGTTAATAATCCCAGTGATCCCCTGGGGTAACCGGATTGCACCAGTGCAAATAACAACGCAGTAATGTAAATCTCAAGTGGAAAGGGAAGGGAGGAAAAGGGGGGCAGGAAGATGAGAGGAATTGGAAGGGTAGGGGAAGAGTGTACATTTTGGGAAGAACTTTCAACCCTTTACCAGTAAGTATTACCGGTGTGAGTGGTAAAATAGTGGTGAAAGGTTTTCTTTAAAGAGTAAGGTAATCATATTTTGATAGTGTAACCCTCTGAGTTTAACCCTCTACTGCAGCTTAGAAAGTCAGATCATTATCACCATCTTTTGTCTGAGAGAGAATATGTAGGTTTCCATTTATCAGCTGACAGCCCCCATAGGGCAAGCACAAATTTTAAAGAGCCGCAAATATATATCTCTGACATGACTTGACGAGTTTTTTTTTCTAGTCATGAAGAATTTACTAACTGGCTAAACCGTTTTACTGCCAACAAAACCCGTCTACCAACAATCTGTGCCCAGGTGTACTAGAAGGATACTGCCAGTGGGAGAGTACAAGTAGTACAAAAAAAATAATTATGTGATTATAGCTAAAGGATAATGAAGGAAGGCAAAACATGTAAATAGTATCCAAGGGAACAAATATAAATGTCTTTCCTGCATTACATTTTTGTTTCGATATTTTTTTATGCTCTGCGGTTTAAAAACATGTAAACTTTACTCCTTGTGTTAGTATGATTGTGGTAATGACATTTTACTTTATAATATTGTTTTACTATGTTTGCCGACTAAAACCGTATTGGGAGACATTCATTAATGTGTTGCATGGTCCGTGCAGAGCTAGACAGTTGTGATGCTGAATCTGTTGCAGAAGAAAATTGTCCAGTTCTACTTCTAGAGAGTGTGGTGCCCCCTCCATAATTTTTTGTCACACAGACTATTTTCCCCTAGGCCACGCCTCTTTTCTGGAGACCATACCCCTTTTTCGAGGTCATGGCCGTTTATTGAACGAGTCGAAAAAGTTCCAAAAAATGGTCTAAAAGCCTTGCTAAATGAATTGATATGTGAGATTATGGGCCTGATCTGTCTGACTTTTCACTGAAAAGAAGGTCATTGAAGCTTGCACATATATTTAATAAGCATGCCAGTTTTGTGTTGCAGCTGCACTATGCCAACAAGACAGAAAAAATGTGGGCATGTTAGTGCTTAGTCGGAGTTTGTGACACATTTAATACTGTGACTTGACAAAATTGTGTTGCATGCTGTATGATAAAGGTTCACCTAAAAAACATGGTGCAAGACCGTGCACCAATGTTCAATAATCTAGCGCAACCTGCACACACAATTTGGGCCTATGGATTTATCTGCATGGAAGACTTCATAGTAGCCAGACTCTGACGGAAAGTTAAGGGTTCTGATTTTTAGATTAGTGTCTTACAAAAAAAATTATATGTCTTATAAAAGTCAAATATATTGGGGCACATTTACTTACCCGGAGTGTCCGACGAGAATGAACTCTGTGATTAACTTACATCCTGTATGTGTCGCTCTCCTTCTTCTTCCCAGTGTATGCAAGTGCATGACTAAAGTTAAAGTTTTAAAGTTAAATCCCGCACGCACGGCCCGCCCCAGATTTCTGAAAGCCAGCTCCGATGCACCAAAATCCGATCATGTGCGACACAATCCCCTTCTAAATCCCTGTCCATGCAGCGCAATCACCGAAAACGTCGGAAAACCCGACGGAAATGCGGCTGCTGGACCCTAAGTAAATAAGCCCCATTGACTACTTATCTGCTGACGCAACAGCTTTTACTAAATTGTGACCTGATATTACAGGTAAGCTTTAGTGATAACTCCTTCCCCAAACTGGAGCTTATAATTAATTCTGTGTCACTCCCTGTGTCCTCATAATGAATGCCATAAAAACAGTATCAGGTGAAAAGTTTGGTTTCCTAAACAGCATTAACATGAGCCATGTGCAATCATTCCTATGTATAATGTGCCGGTTGAATCCTGCTTTGAGCAGGTTTTTTAAGAAACTCCACCCAAAATGTATTGTTCTCATAGTTTGATTCCTTCAAAGGGTTGAGATATCAAATCTTTCCCATGGTTTAAAATACTGCACATAGGGCCAGATGTGTCACTTGTTTATTCTGTTGTCTTTGCGCCTTTTCATAATGTTGCACTGTTTTGGCGCCAGTTTTGCAAATAAACATCAAACTAGCCACACAGCAAAAATAACCATGTTTTCCACATTTATCCTACCATTCCAGGTGTTGTACCTAATCATGATTCATCTTTAGCAGCTTGTTCATTTAGGCGCAATTTAAGTACGAAAACACACCAGCCCAAAGGCTGAGCTCTTCTACAAAGAAGAAGAGCAAAAAATGGAAAGACACATGACGGAAACTGCAGATTGGGAGGTGAAGCACTGATCACAGCTTTGTAGAGAGGGTAATTATTATTTATTTTTAAGAACATATGCAAATTTGCATTAACTATGTATAAAGCCAAATCTAATATACTGTAAGTAACAAAGAAACAAGTAACTGCACACCTGTTAATTGTTGTGTGTGACCAGAAAATCACCCCACTCACTGCTCCAGTCTTCTTTTGAGTTAAAAAAGGCTTGAACACTGGATTATGTGTAATGTGTTAGATAATTGTGCAATGCATTTCTGTCCTTGTGATCCTGTTTTGATGCATTTTCCGTTTTATGTCATGAACACAGAAGCAAGTAGACAGGGCCTTTTGGGAGATAAAGTTTAGGGCTCGCTAAAAATATTTTTAAACACTGTATTTGAATCATTGGTAAGAAGTTACAGGGGTGGAGAACAGTCATGCTTGGATGTCCCCTCCTGGTTTGAAAGGGTTTTCCCTTTGCCCAAGTCAGGCCCTAACCAGAGGAAAGCTGATGGAGATTGCCGAGCACCACACTTGGCAATCTCTATCAGTTCCATAGAGATGAATGGAGCAGCTCATCTTGGGGAGCAACGAGGGGTTCGGGTGCACTGTGGATAGGGCCTTCTTTCAAGGCCTAGTGCAGTGTGGTGGCATCATGCAGAAAACCTACTTTTAAGTGAGATGTAAATTAGTTGTATATAGGCCGTAGGTTTTGCATTGAAGATAAGCTCTCCAGTCTCGGAACATGACTTTTGCTGTGATAAACATGATGAATCAAATTCGGGAGAGCCGGTAAGTGATGATCCTGGACAAAGGCATCAATGAAGTGGGTGATCGGAGCTAGAGAATGAAAACAAAATTTTCCATTTCCTTGACTTTATACAACCAATTTACCTATCACTTCATAGTTAATTTTCTAGATGCCACCACGCTGGACCAGGAAAGAAACAAGCAGTGGAAGGTGTTAAGTTGTTTGACAACATACTGGTATCAATTTATTGCATCAATTTTTGCTGACAGGTTCCATTTAAATTATGTCCTATAGTCCCGGTACATCATCAGAAGTCAGTCAGAAGAGTGGCAGAGGGTGAAGTGCTTTCCCTATGGAACATTAGTCAATACTAGGTAGAGTCAGCCCGGTGTGAATCTTCTCTTCTTTGATATTTTGTATGCAGCATTCAAAGTTTTTTCTGCAAAATACAGTCTCCCAGAAAATAGAAGGACATAACTATGATCCTGACACTGTCCTCGATAACAGATTGGTTACTGCTTGGAGACACTTAACACAATACCAGGATTGTTTCTCCCACCAGTGGGGGCTGAAGGGGTGACTATATGCACATCCTGTACTGGATATACAGTATAGGTTGGGCTAAATGTCTGCTTTCCACCAGCTTGGGGGAAGATACAAGGGATAGACTTATAAAGGGCATTATGGTTTAGGATGAGGAGGAATATCTTCCCTCAAAACTGGGACCATCTAGGAGGATTGCTACATAGAAGACACCATACCACCATCCCTGAGCTGGCTGAGTACCTGCATCCCTTCCCTTCTCCCTGTTAATCTAATAATCTGTTCCTGTTTCCCTGTTAATCTGTTCCCGTTAATATCTGTTCCTGTTTCCCTGTTAATCTCCCTCTTCCCTGTCCCCCTTCATTCTCTTGTCTTTATCTGTAATAATAGGGACGGTTAGGTGTAAGGATTATTATATGTGTGTGTTTGTATGCATTGTTGTGGGGTGGGGTGTAGTGTGTTAATAAAGATTACAGTACGGTAAGGAAGTTAGTGATACTAATTGTTATACCGCAAAATAACTGATATCATAGCGCCCTTTTACAATAACAAAAAAATTTTTTAAAGTTTTTAAAAACCTAAAAAATCTAAAATTCGAATGACCACTTTTTCCCTAGAACTAATTTAAAAATAAACAAAGAAATATCATCAACATGTTAGGTATCTCCATGTCCCAAAAGTCACAATCTATCAATTTATAAAACCAATTATCAGTGGAAACCCTTCCTTATACACAGCATGGAATATTAAATACTGTCGCTATAAAGTACAATTTGTTACAGAAAGCTCTCATATACCTCAGTACGGTGATAAATAAAAAAGTTATGGATTTTTAAAAGAGGGGAGCAAAAAATGAAAACGAAAAAGAGCCTAAGCAGGAAGGGGTTAAAGCCTGCGACACGTGGTGTCATTGCCGGCAGCTGCCCTGCAGGGATTTACAGTCACAGTGCAGCGGAAGAGATTTATCCAAATACAATCCACCTGCTGCATAAAAAAAAATGTTTTATTGTTTTACCTGCAGGGAAGAACCTTGAGGCTTATTTCTAAATGTGATTAGCTTTTTTATGGGATGGAGTAGATTTTATCCTGGTAGACGGCTCCAAACAGGATGCAGCTACTGAACAAACAGTCACTGTCTATAATATTGTGGAAAGTATCATCCAAACTGATTTCATCCAGGTTAAAAGACCTTTGGGATGAAATGTAAGAGTTTGGCATGTAATTCAATAATAACCCTGATATTCAGTTGTATCGAAGCCTTATTGGATGGGATTACATAACTCCAGGCTTACAGGAAAGGAGCAGAAATGGAAAGTGTGGGAAGGGCCTGCAGGTAACGGATCCCATTTCTGCATGAGCTATTCATCTGTGAGGCTACATGAATGAGGCCAGACAGAGAATGAACCAGTTCCCTCCCCTGCACTCTTTATTTCACTAGGATTATTCAAGTCTAGCTTTACGTAGCTTCTCTTGTTACTTGTTACCAAGGAACAGACTGTAGCTAATGTACAAGTGAGTTTTAGGTTTGTGTTGACTATAAGTAACGATACCGGCAATTAAACGGCTTTGTGTAGCATGAAATTTCCATATACACCCCATTAGGCAACGTAGTCACGGCACAGATAAAGGTTAATTTAACATGCGAGACACAGTCTCTTTCATAACCACCCACAGGTCCCTATGCACCGGTGATTTAGCGTCCCAAATGTGCATGAAGTATTTCTGTACGTGGCCCAATTGAAAAAAACAACACAACTGACATAGTACGTCTCGGCCACATTGTACATGTGCCAACCCTAGCAAGGAGTGCTATGACAGCTTCACTAAATGACCTACAGCTTCACTGGACCACCAGGAGATGGTAAGTAGCAGTGATAAGGCGACTTTCACACTTAACGCTGCAGCCAGGCTAGCATACAGCAGCTCGCTGAGAGGAGGAGGGTTGTGCGCTTCTCACCTCTCACCTCTCCATAGCAATGCACGGCCCCCAGCCGTACATACGGGGAAAGATAGAGCATGTTCTATCTTTTTCTGTGGTGCCATAGCCGTCTATGAGAATGAATATCTGACCACACATAGTAGTCAGAAGACACAGCTCCCCCACAAAGTAGGCAGTAGTTACACCTCGCCCACATGGCAGCCTGTAGTCACAGCACCTCCCCACTGTGGCCAGTAGTCACAGTGCTCCCAAATGGTAACCAGTAGTCACATCTCCCCCATGTGGTAGCCAGTAGTCACAGCACCTCCACATTGTGGCCAGTAGTCACAATGCTCCCAAATAGTAACCAGTAGTCACATCTCCCCTATGTGGTAGCCAGTAATTTCAGCGTCCCCACATGGTAGCCAGTAGTCACAGTGCCCCCACACATTAGCAAGTAGTTACTCATCTTTCCCACATCGAGGGAGCAGGGAAAGATATATTTTAGAGTTACCCTAGTCCCTATGCGGCTCTCCTGTCTAGTGTAGCATAGGGCCAGGGAGGACGGGCCGGACAATGCAAGGTCATGAGCCATATTTGTCCCATTCTTTGTGTTTGTCACCCATGTTGTAGGAAACCTTAAACAGATGAGTTTACAGTTTGCTAGGCTTGGAAGGTGAGGGACATCCGGGCACATTTGGGTAGACAGTACCATAGGATAGGGCATGCACGTTAGAAGTCCTGGAGATGGTACACTTTTAGATACCCATGTACCGGGGTAAGATAGAGACTACACCGCCCTTTGTCCTGCTGCATACATCAAGAGGCTTGCCATGGGGCAAAATTACGCCAAGTCCAAACTGGTGTAGTTTTGTGTAAAAAGAGTTAATAAATTTGAATCATTATTCTATTTTTACCATAGAAATGAACCCATTGGAAAGTACAAATCATACCACACAAAAAACAAGCCCTCATATGCCCATGTCAGATTAAAAATAAAAAAAGTTATGTTGGTATTTGGAATTTGTGCAGGGAAAAATTCAAAAAAGTGCTGTGTCCTGAAGGGGTTAATAGCAGTTCTCTTGTATACACAGAAAGCAAAATTGTTTGTGTTTCCTGTGAAGTATTCTATGTATAAAGTCCGCCATACCGCCTGAGGAAGCGTCATAGTATAGCATTCACTCTATACTAACATTCCACACTTGGGAATGCACTCTATGTAAATGCTCTTCAGGCAATATTCACTCAACTTTATTTAAAATGGGCTGGTTAACTTTGTTAAGTACAGCACTTTTGTCAAGAACAGAGGCACTTCTAATATGTCTGATGGTAAATGAGGGAAACAAGATTATACATAAAAATATTACACCACACATGCAGATAAGAATAAAATATAGGCCGGAGACAAATCTGTATTGGGAAATTCAGGAGCATAGAAATATAGATCGAAACAGGGAGCTCAACCACTAATAAAAACCATATATAATTACTCATGTGGTTTTCTAATAACACTATGATATGTTGCTACATGTCAAAAATGTGAAAGGAATTTTTACATAACTTTTTTTTACTTAATCTTTTTTACCCATCAATGCTCAAGTAGAAAAAAAGCTATAAAACACAAAGCTTCATACAATATATAAAAACATACAGTAAAAGCACTAAATATAAACATCTGTTGGAAGCTGTGCATCATGGGAGATCAGATTTCACTCCCAGCCTAGGTCTGGATGCTGCCTTTTTATCACAGTGGTCACATTTATCAAAACTAGTGAAGCCTGTACTATGTGCGGTTCGCCAGTGGAGTGAGCAGATTAATCAAAACTGGTGCACAACCTTCATGAATCAACAACATATTTTTCTACTAGAGCATGTAACTTTTTTTGATCAATTTTTAGAACATTTTTTGTGAGGGTATTTGATTAAAAATTGTATATTACAGGAAATTTTTCATGTTTTTTTACTTCGTTTACCAAGCGGATTCAATATTGTTTCAGATTTATTGTACAGATTGATACGGACGCAGTGATACCAAATATGTACATTTTTGTGTTTTATATACTTTATTTGGGTTTTATATGTAATTGGGCTGATTTTATTCCATTGTTATAAAATTATTTTTACTTTTTGTTTTACATTTTTTAATTGTTCAAACCCTTATACTTTAATACACTTGTAGTGTACAATGTAAGTAAGTACGTGCTGCGCATGCTCAGTTAATTATAGCCAGAAGGCGGAACCCGGCCTGAAGAGGAGTAGGAAGCCTCGGGACACACGCCGGACCCCGGGGCTGCCGCAGGATGGATTGGATCGCCCGATAAGCACACCGGGGGGGGGGTCTGATCCATGAGGGACGCACCCACGCTCCGCAGTCATCCGTGATGTCACAGCCTGACACCAGCACTTGCAATCTTCTTCTGATACGCCGACGCAGAAAGGTGGCGCGTCAGAAGAGGTACTCTTTATGACCTCTGCAAAAAGCTGATAGGGCAGTCATTAAGGGGTTATTTGACCAATGCATTACCTGTTTTGACCTTTGAAATGCTTGGGATTAAATCAGCTATGAATTTAGCATCAAGTGCTGTCTTTTTCACCCCTGCGGATTTATTTCGACACAAAGTCTGCTGTGGTTACTCAGATCTGTGTGAGAATACTCTAAGGGTAGATGCACATGGGCAACACATGCAGTTTTCTATGCAGAAAAACTGCTGTGTTTTACAGTAATTTGTCATAAATTACATAACATGCTGAAATCCTCTGTGAAATCAACAGATGCATCTTGATGAAAACTTATGAAAAATAACTAAAATTATATGCAAATTCACAGCCAATTTCCGACAGGATTTATATGTTCATCAGTTTTGCATTGAGTCCTGGTGATCATCTCCGCCAGTACTCCAAAGGATGGTCAATTTTCTTATTAGAATTGTCATTTGTTTCCATGAAAAATTAGGTTGACAAATTTAGAGGTTATACAGCCTGATTTTCTACAAACTAAGCAGAATTTCTCAATAAAATCTATTAGAAAAATGTTAACTTTTTAACTGTTGATTGTTATGCTTTACCAGTCTGGATTTTGGAGCTATGTTCAATCTGGGAAATGTGGTGATCAAGAAACTGAATATACCCATGTAAAAGGGGCTTCAACTCCCACGCCAAAGGTAGAGGCTCAGTTGTGTGCATGGGGCCTTACTAAGAAGACTTACAGGTATGTCTATGTACAGTTAGGTCAAAATTATTTTTTGATGCGTGTAAAATAATGTTTGAATTCAAACAAACCCTAAGATGAGTTTCCAACATTGGAAAAAATATTAAAACAATCTGCAAATGTGTTCAGGGACGATTTTAGACAAAAAACTAAAACTATTTTATGAACAGTCACATTTAGTAAGAGGCTCCTTTAGCCCTGTACAATAATAACACTTTGTAGTTTACAGCAAGTAAACTGATGATAGAAGATAAATATGAAAGATGAAATAGGTTTATAGATATAGATAGATAATAGAAGATAGATATGAGAGAGAGGGATTTTGGTGCTGGCTTTCATGCGACAAAATTCGGCGGGCAGGCTGACGATCCGACTGATTCGAACAGAACGCAGAATTTAACTTTAAAATTGTGTCGCAAGCTAATGCTCTTAGATACACCAGACCTGAGCGAGGAGCGACACATGCAGGAAATTGGGCACTT
Source organism: Engystomops pustulosus (assembly GCA_019512145.1). Lineage (NCBI taxonomy): Eukaryota > Metazoa > Chordata > Amphibia > Anura > Leptodactylidae > Engystomops > Engystomops pustulosus. The sequence continues at coordinate 273,248,668 of CM033641.1, forward strand.
GATCGTAGTGAATCGTGGCAGAGTTCATTCTCGTCGGACACTCTGGATCGGGGAACACGCAGGACCGGATAAGTAAATGTGCCCCTCTGTTTTTTTCACAACAAGTGCTGCTGATTTTCTAGATATACATTGGAGTCCAATGCCTGGGATCTAAAGATTTGCACCCACTATTTGCTGTGCTGCCTTGAACTTTCTATTTTCTAGATAAATATAAAGGTTAGATAGACAGATATATAGATAGGAAATAGAAAAATTATAGGAGATACATATCTAGACAGATAGATCATAGATATATAGACATAGATATATAGACAGGAAAAGATAGATGATAAGCATCTTAACCTGGGAATTCAAGGAGCAAAGGGGTATTAAAGGAGCAATACTTTCCCACAAGAGTCCACATGCAGGGTGCCCCTTTAGGACAGGGGGTCCGGGGTAAATGCACATTTTGATGCTCCCTAACAACGGCCATGAATGTGTTACATCTATGTGTTCACCTTTCATTTCCCAATTGCGTAAACACAGGTAGGCACAACCTACATTTACATATATAAATAAATTAAATGACATTTAAGACTCTAATTAATCTTTAAATAAATATTACTTGGCAAAAAGATTTGAAAAAAGGGGGTAGTGGAACACACTGGACTCCCTGTTTTGGCCAGAGATATCACTATGTAATCAAAAAACGAACCACTAGGAATAATTTTCTTTTAAAATTTCTTTGCTTTATATAATTCTTTAGACATAGTAGTTACAAAAAGGTACAATACGTAGAAAAACTTGTTCTTATAAATCACTTCTGAGGATATACCTCCAAATGCAGTCCTTTGATTTCTTTACAATGGTTGCATGGATGCAATTCCACTTTAGAGTTTCACTGTACCGTGGCTTGTGGAGACATCTCACAGGTATTCTTTGGCAGAAAATCAGGTCATCTCGTCAGTCACTCCTTAGCAGAGACGGCGCTCGCATGATTACTGTGACGTTTCGGAGGTCACGCCTCCTTCCTCAGACATGACCATCTGTGTCTCTCATCCTCCTTTATACATACATCGCCGGAAACACAACTACATCTAGGTATATCTACGTTCTTTTGTTTACATAGGGTTTCAGTTACATAACTGTAATTTAACAAACATTAGTGCATACAGGAAGACCTTCTTTTTCTATTTCTTTGTACGGAACGAACATTCAAACAAATTAATGAAGGTTCACCGTACACAAAAGAGGCTGGCTGCAATCAGAAAAACATTAAAATTACATTCTTCATTTATTCCCTTAGGTTTTAGTGTTTCAAATTTATAAATCCAATGGACTTCCCGTTGGAGAAGGCGTCTTGTCATACTTTCTTTATCATCTGTGACCTCTGGTGAAGCTCTCTGGATGCTTTAAAATAGTCCCAGACTGCAATAATCAGCTTAAAATTGTCTGCAATGAAGCTTTATTGATAATTCTTGGTCCTAGTACAGCAAAAAAATTTGAAACTCCAATTGTCACTGGGGCAAAAAAAAAAAAATTGTCGGAAACTACAATGATAAAATATACAGTTTCGACTTACATACAAATTCAACTTAAGAACAAACCTACAGTCCCTATCTTGTATGTAACCCGGGGACTGCAGTTATAACCATATAAAGCGACGCAGGTCAGAATCCAAAAAATCGGGTTGAGCCTTAACCTGCAAAATGGCTGCGTCCTTAAGGGGTTAAAAACCAGACCTTCGTCAGGCACGGATTGCAAGGTATAAGTAGAAATGGAGATGAGATGCGGTGCAATGACCGCTGGAGCGCAGGTGGAAAGGAGGAAAAGCGGGTGTTCCCTACAACCAATATAAAAATAAATAAAATCATAAACATGTTAGGTATCGCTGTCTCCCAAAACTCCCGATCTATGACTATCTTAAAACCCATCTCTTAAGGAAGACCTATCACACTCCCTCTCTCTTTGATAACTCATCCTGTGTTCTCCTCCCATCTGTTATCCGGCAAATACCTTATAGATACCCAGCCTCAGGTTTTTCTGCAGTCATATTGACCTTAGACTTTGTATATAAGATGCTGACTGATGACTAGTTCAAGCAGCAGCATTTTTATTTATTAAATTAATTTTATTCCATTTGCTTATAAAGAATGGCTGGATGATTACACAAGCTCTTATACCTCTTGTGTCACCCCCTCATCCTCATATACTGTAAGCTCTTGTGTCACCCCCTCATCCTCATAGACTATGAGCTCTTCTGTCATCCCCCTCGACCTTATAGACTGTAAGCTCTTGTGTCACCCCCTCATCCTCATAGACTGTAACCTCTTGTGTCATCCCCTCATCCTCATAGACTGTAACCACTTGTGTCAACCCCTCATCCTCATTAGACTGTAAGCTTTTATGTTACCCTTTCATTCTCATAGACTGTAAGCTCTTGCGTCACCATCTCATAGACTGTAAGTTCTTGTGTCACCCCTTCATCCTCATAGACTGTAAGCTCTTGTGTCACCCCCTCATCCTCATAGACTGTAAGCTCTTGTGTCACCCCTCATCCTCTAATTGTCATTTGTTTCCATGAAAAATTAGGTTGACAAATTTAGAGGTACAAAGATCTTAGAAGTGAAAACTGAAAAGTGGAAATGCTCAAGACAATGGGGGGGCCACTTATTATTGGCTTTCCGGCACAACACTACCCCCTTTCGTTTCTTTTGCTCGCAGTTTTGGAATCCTGGCACTTTTCCTGCGCTTCAGGTTACTGACAATTTTTGGTGCACAATTAGATATCAAGTTTTTTCCACCCTTCGTAAATGTGGAGTCAGTTCAGACACTTCATTTAAGGGGTTCTACAGTGTAAACAACTTGCTGATCGGGGGAGTCTCATGGATCACGAGAACAGGGGTCCATTGTATTCCTGTAGTTACCTGAGAAATAGAGAGCAGATGGCCAAGCATGCGTGGCGCATGTGCCGGCTACTGTATTCATCTCTATGGCGCTGACGGAGGTTATCCCTGTCAGGCCATAGAAATGAATGGAGCAGCTGATGCATGCACGACCCGCTGTTCACAATGTTTGCAGTTGTGACAGGGGTTCAACGGACTCTTGGGGGTTCCACCTGAGATAAACTTCTAATGAAAACTCCCTATTATATTCCAAAAGCTACAAAACCGAGTACAAGTTAGGACAGTGGGACTGCAAAGATGGAAAGCCATGCATAAAGCAAGGGGGGATAGTAACAATATACACATGGTAATAGTAAGCAGTAGTAATGGCAATAAGAATAAGTAATAGTAATAGTAGCTGCAGTGATAGCAATAATAATATTAAGTAGTTATAGGAATGATAAATTGTATAGAAAAGCAGAATACAGCATAACTTGTATGATAACGTGAGGTGTAGCAGAGCTGTGTATGCAGCGTACAGGCGATGATCACCACTGTACTATCACGTGTACAGGAATAGTTGTAGTAAGGAATGTCACTACTATCTCTAGGTCTCACCTTGCATAACAGCCAGGAGACTGTACATAACCAGATACCCCTTGGGATTGTTGCAGCATTGCAGAAAGCTTGGAGTAAACTTGCCCCATCCACAAGGACCCTCTATGAACTCTTCTTCTATATGTTGGTCTTGGGAGTCCTTCTTCACTCCTTCTGCTACCTTACTGATGCCTTTATCAATCACTTGCATGTCCACCTCTCCCATGGAGGTGAATGCAGGGTTGTCTATGCCTTCTTCCATTGCATACACTTGACAGTCCAGCCTGGGGTGAGTGGATGAGAAGATCTTCTTGAAGGCTCCTTGGGTTGGCAGCAGTGCTCCTCCTGAGAAGTTATCTGTGCATGGTGCACATGTCCTTCTGCAGCTTGGCAAGTCAAGCAAAACAAGATTATCCTGGTCACACATGGATTGAGTCATAGAAAAGGTGGAGATATCTTTTTTTTTCTTGGGGTGCAGTCACCTGCCAGGGAGAAGCCACCCCTCCCACCCCTTTATCTCACCTGTCTGCCTGTCTTCCCACCTGAGGGAATGGATCACATGAGCAGACAACACCTACTGTACCTGTCCTCCTCCTCCCTCCCACACTCTGCACATCCCCTGGGCTTTCACATGCAGGCTCTGGGTGACGCCCTGGTTTTGGCACAGAAAGGAGAAGTCCTTGTCATTTAACATCTAATTATATGCAAGTATTTAATAATCCCAATGCAGATGACTTCCTCCTATTAATTATTGACTTATATGCATGAGATTAAAGCAAAGATCACAGCAGATGCAACTGTGTCACTGCAGGTCATGATCATAAGGGAGAGGTGGAAAGATTTCTCTCTACAAGGCCATCCTGGTACTGGTGGTTCTACTCCAGCTACAAATCATATGATCTACAGTTTACACAGGAAGTAAATGCTAATTATTGGAAAGTGACCCAGTCCATTAAATTCATAAAACTGTGCCTTTAATTGTAAAATGTTGTGATTTCCACTTAAAAGAATATTGAGGAAGGGGAGCTATAGTTCATGACTTTTTCCTTTGCACCAGTTTTGAGAAACATTCCAGAATGTTAATTTTAGGCTAATTGAACAAAATAGTAAATAATATTGAAATGATAATAATAGTATTGATCCATATTGAATATATATATAATTATATTACAGATATTCATATCATCTTGTAATGAAATGAAAAAATCTAAAAATGATTCATTTACCAAAAGATCCTTCAAATAAATATTTCATTTCACGACAGTCTGAAAAAAATTAATGGCTTTAGCACTTGATTGTTGAAAACGCCGCAATAAAACATTAATTATTTTTATATATTGGAGTGCAAGTGTTTTAAAGGTGTCGAATGCCAAACCAGCTATAAACTGATGAGCAGTCCATGGAGCCTCCCTGGTTATTTAGGATATACTGGGGTGAATTTATTAAGACTTTATATATTAATTGCCAGTATTCATTTTCCTCTCGCCAGTGTACTGCTTGCTGGTTTTATTAAGAGGCGCTGGTCTCTTACTAGAAGTGGAGGTTTGCACCCACGCTAGAAATAAGTCACAGCCTGGTCTGACCTGGCAAAGATTTCAGCTCTATATTATCATGTGATCTTTGTTTGTCCATGAACAATCACCCTGCCAGGACCTTATGATAGTATTCACAATTATAAGATCAAGGTCCTGACAGGGCAATTGTTCATGGACAGTTAGAGATCACATGACCCTCCATCTGCAGCCATTTTTTGAATAGGTAAAAGGCAGGAGGTTTCTCTTTACATATCAAGAAAGCAGTGCAGAACTCTTAATAGATGTATATTGGTAAATTAACTAATACCTGCCCCCCACACTAACCTACACCTTACAAAAAAACATGAGATTAAGTGACCAACACCTTTAATGTTATGTCTAGGAAGGGGAAAAGGGGATATGTATATCTTCCACCACAAATATAAAAGGTATAAACATCTTATATTGTTTTCAAGATACATGTATCAGTCTATTATCTATACGTAATAACTTATCTTTATGACTTGTTTTGCTTTTTCATCACAATCTTACTGATAATGTACATATTTGTAGATTAGTAGTGATAAAATTGAAGTGGCGCCATTCTAAAGGAGATCAGAGAGAGCGCTCAGAGCTGGAAGGGCTCGTAGTTGTTTCTGTAATAACTGACACAATGTTTCTTCCTCTTGGTTTCTCTGTGTGCAATAATAAAGCAGGTGGATTTGGAGGAAATAGGACAAGAAACAGGATAAGTTGTATAAAGGATATTGGTCAAGAGCAATTGCTTATGACAAAACAATATCACTATAGGGCAGGGGTGTCAAACTCATTTTCACCAGGGGCCTTGTGGTTGCCTTAAAGGTGGTAAATGTAATTTTATTACTGTATACTTCTAATTTATACAGAATTCCCTTTACAATCAGCCCTATGAGGGCAACCACAAAGCTGAACGTTTGTTAAATAACAATTACCTGTGGCTGTGTTCACATGTGGTGATTTTGTTGCGCAGGAAGAGTTATGAAAAACAATCACAATGCAATAACCACATGTGAATTCAGCCTCAGACATTGGCATGACCAGTATGTGTACCCACAGCAACCAATAGCCAGAGTACCCCCACAGCAGCCAGAAGGCCCCACCAAGCAACCCCCACCCCCAAACAGCAACCACAGTGTCCCACACCTGCTCCCCCAGCAGCAGTCACAGTGCCCCACACCTACCCCCCAGCAGCCACGTTGCCACACACATCCCCCCAGCAGCAGCCATCGTGCCCCTCATCTTTCCCCTCCTCACCCAGCAGCCACAGTGTCCCACATTCTTCCCCCCACAAGCAACAGTGCCAAACCTCTTTCCCCCTCCCCAAGCAGCTACAGCTCCCCTCATCTTTCCTCCATCCCCCGGCATCCACAGTGCCCCTCATCTTTTCCTCCTCTCCCAGCAGCCACAGTGCCCCTCATCTTTCCACCGTCCCCCAGCAGCCACAGTGCCCCTCAACTTTCCCCTCCTCCCAGAGCAGCCACAGTGCCTCACATCTTCCCCCAGCAGCCACAGTGCCTCACATATTTCCCCCCTTCCCTAGAAGCCACATCTCCCCTCATCTTTCCCCACTCCCCCAGCAGCCACAGTGCCCCGAGCCTTCCCTCAGCAGTCTCAGTGCCCCTCATCTTTCCCCCATCCTCCCCCAGCAGCCACAGTGCCCCTAGTCTTCCCCCCACCCCCAGCAGCCACAGTGCCCCTCATCTCCCCCCTCCCCCAGCAGCCACAGTGCTCCTCATATTTTCCCCCTCCCAATGGAGCCACAGTGGCCCTCATATTTCTGCCCTCCCCCACCC
>CM033641.1:274543110-274779377 GCA_019512145.1 Engystomops pustulosus
GTATAATAGCAAATATATCACGTTAGGGAACAACAGTGTAAGAAAGTAAAAAATGGGGGCACCAACAGTAGATTTATAAAAAATGTTAATTCACTTCCTTTTCCTATTTTATTCATAATTATTCTCAACACAAAACATGTTTCATTATTTCTGGGTCTATTCGAGAATAAGAGTCAGGGAAGATTATAAATATAGCAAATATTTTCGAATCCCCACAGACATTGAGTTATGCTGTCTGTTCATCTTCTGTGTAGAGAATGCGACTGCATTACCATCACCATAGCTAGAACTTCCTTCATCAGAGTGCCATGACGCTCACGCTGTGTAATACAGCTCTCACATTTATAATATCAAAAATACATTAAGCCATATTGATACAAGGATGTGGGTTATTGTGTACAGTAATTTCTTGATTGGATATAAGATCCTTTCCACAAAGAATATAAAAAGTTAGGGTTAACTATGTCCTGGCTGGCAACATTAATGTTCTGTTACACAGTTGGTTGGCTGGTTCTGGATGGTCAAAAAGATAAATGCTATTAGCAGAGTACAATACACTCCCTATGTACCATTACCATACCTGTGTGGGCGCTGCACGTGTCATTGTTGGGTATGCTGGCCAAGACAGGGGTATTTCCTGCTAATGGCAAACCCAAGATTGTCATGTGCTTCAACAGAAAAGTAGAAGAAACTTAATCATCATAGAGGCTTATTTTTTGCGGAACAGGCAGTTACGTATAGGTAGGTTCCATAGGTTGTTCTTAAGTAGAATTTGTATGTTAAACACAAAACTGTATATTTTATCAAGTGTAGCTCTCCAGACATTCAGACAAGCTTCATTAGATACCTTGACAGTAGATTATTGCAGTCTGGGACTATAGTAAAGCATCCAGAGTGCTTCACCAGAGGTCACAGGGGGCAGAGTCTGTAAGTCGGGTGTCCTTAAGTAGGGGACAACAATGAAAATGAAATTTTATTAACGCTTTCTCATGAGGGATCCAAAAAACATCAATTCTGTAATTCATTTTTTATGCATTTTCTATCTGTGTACTCTAAATCATAAGGATAATGTAAGCCTTCATTTTTTAAATCTACCTTAATTCTTATGGTCAGTGATGATACAGTGATACCCTATTCATACTGTTTTTTAATTTTTTTGCTAATTATGCAGGATGATGTCATTTTAGAAAAAATTACATCAATTCTTGAATTACCGTTTGGAAGGCAACACCATTTTTTTTGATGTTTTGCTTTTTTTGCAGGCGGATTGTACACTTATTGGTACCTATTTTTGATCTCTTCTTATACCTACTTGTGTGATAAGAGGGAAGATAGTTCTAACTTTGTTTTTTTAATTGATTTATTTTTTAAGTTGTTCACTATGCAGGATTGATTTTTACTAAAAATATGGTGTACTAATAAATTCATTTTTTTTCTGATGATGGGACATTTTTAAATATTTTACATTTCTTTTTTATAAATTTATATGGATGGATTTAAACAAGTGTATCTATAATACATTGCAATACTGTGGACACCTTGTAAAATTAAAATATATATAAAGACGGTTATTCTTAATTAACAATCTGGCAGTTGTTTCCATGACCGATGATGATTTGTTCATCTGTAAGCAAATGTTAGGTATGTTTTGATTAATATTTTTCACATACATTGAAAATAGAAATAAAATCTTACTACTTGACAAAATATATCAGCCGCTGATACTGTTAGCTATTCCTTCTTATTCACTCAGATTCCAGCTCCTTGTTATTTTTTTTTACTTCTCTCCTGCTATCTACACAGTGTAAAAGAACAGCATGGTATTTCTCGGGAGACCCTGCAACACAAAGATGCCAGAATGTATTTAATGTTTTTGTATGAAACCCAGCATGGGGCGCAGCTGACTCCAAAGCAGAAGCTAGAGTTAGTAGAGTTTAGACACAGGAGTATCTTCAATGATAATTAGAGGAATTTGCAGTTCCTCCTAGATTTTTAGATCTTTTATAGCTACTTGCCTTATGATTGTTCTTTTGAGAAATATGGATTTTAGGTTCTTGAATAGCCAACGCTTTGCAAATGGTATCGATTTATCTGCTGTCTATCACAATATAGAAAAACTTGAAAATTGAAATATTTTTTTTTCTTTTAAAATCTCTTTGAATAACAAGCACTTTCTGGATTTTTGCGTTTCTGTTCTTTTATGTGCCCATTCCTTCCCACCCAAACGCCAGGACTTTGGCTTTCTTTGGATTTTTTTTTATTTCATTGTGCTATTTTTTGAGCTCTATAAGGCTGTCTTATCTGTGAGCACAAATGTACTGTACTTGCTAAAGTCACAATTGAGTTCTGTGTTTTTTAATGGAGAGATGACAAAAACAATGTGGTATCATTTTTATGGCTTCTTTACAATAGATGTTAGTGGCGCTCCCATATGACAAACCAACTTTTGTGATTGGTTTCAGTATGATTGTGGATATAAGTTTTTATTATATTTTACCTACTTCTTTACAAAAATGTGAATCTTTTGGTCATGTTAGTGCATTCTAGGACCATGTAAGGTTTTTTACAACCCCTAGGGGACGCAGCAAGCCTCTTTTGGCCTTAGGATCCGCGGTCCCACTTTTTTCAAATCTGACTGTGTCACCGTACTAAGTGTTATATGCTTGGAAACGCTATGAGATATCAGGGGATTTGAGATAGTGTTTTCCTGTTGCAATGTAACCCACTTATTTGCTACTTTTCAAATTAGTTTAAAATTTGGATGAAATCTCTTTTGCGTTTAGGTTTTATGAAAAAAAAAACCAAAAATGTGAAAAAATTTGGAAAAAATTCTTTATTTTCAACATTCTACAATTCTCTAATTTGATTGAGATAGTCAAGCACCCAAATAATTCAATAATCTTACATTTCCCAAATGTCTGCTTTGTAGTTGGCATATGGTTTTTTTACGATTCCACATATTTTTACTAGAATGTTATGAGGCTCAAATTTAGGTATCTTTTTTTTTTTCTCCACATTTTTTGTAAAATCACCAAATAAATGTTTAATGCTTATGACCTTCTCCCCCCCTCCTCTTCGGATCTACATCGATGCGAGAAACCGAGACCATAATACGAGAGCCTAATACTTACCCCATTGACAATACGAACAAATACAAAATACAAAAAATGGATCAACTAAAAACTACACCACTCAATGTATGAAAACCACTTTTCAAGAAGTTTTGTTTACCCTTTAGGTGTTTATTAGGAGGTTAACACAAAAACCTGGAGGTGCAGTCTGCACATTGGTAATATTTTTTTTCACACATATCAACTCATTTGGGGGATGGAAAATTAACATTTACAAATGGAATTTAAATTAAAAAGGCTCCACAAAAGTTGTTACACCATATCTCCCGAGTTACACGGCTACCCCATAGGTTGGTGGTAACCGGCTGTATGGGCCACGGCTGGGCATATAGGAGGGAGGAGAGGCACCATCCAGATCAGATTTGCTAGTCACATGGTACAGGCTTCTTAATTTTTTCTTTTTTTAATGTGGACCTATAGGGGCTTATTTCTTTTGCCACATGAGATGCACTTTTCTGGTACGTAATTTCGGGGAAGCTCTAGGCTAATTGGTGTGGAGATTTTATAACATTTGTGGTGGAGGAAATTGAAAATCATCACTTTTAGGAAGATTTTTGTTTGTTTTTTTTTTGCGCCGTTACCCATCATAAATTAGTATATATTTTTATTCTATGGGTCGCCACGATTACGAAAAGACATCATTATATAGATTTTTTTATTTTTCAATTTTACTGTAAATATTAAACAAGTAATTGGCAAAAACTGTTTGGTAATGTTAGCATCACCTACTTTCATATGCATAACTTTTTTTATTTTTCACATCACAAATCGTTTAAGGGCTCATTTTTGCGAGAAGGATGGTTCTTTTTAGTGGTCTTATTAGATTGCATAAACATTTTTTAAATTAATTTTTAGAGCATTTTTACGGTATTAATTGAAAATGTCTTTTTTTTTAAGATTTTTTTGGGTTTTTTTTAACGGGGTTCACTTTGCCGAATCTAATAACGATTCTGTTTATTTATTCAGATGTTACGGACGAGGGCTGTACCAAAATATGTGGGGGTTTGTGTATTATTCAATTGTACTGAATACCAAAACCATTTGGAGAAAACTTGTTCATTTTAGCTCACCATCTTTTAATACTGCAAACTTTTATTTTTTCGGTGACAAATATAGTTAGGGGCTATTTTTGCGAGAGAGTTTCTTTTAGGGGGCTTATTTGGAGAGTGCATAAACATTTTTAAATCACTTTTTTTAGAGCATTTTTTATAGGGTATTAATTAAAATTATCTTTTTTCGGGAAAGGTTTGCGTTCTTTTTTTTTTCTACGGCGTTTACTGTGCGGTCCGTAACGATTGTTTCAGGTTTTATGATACAGATTGTTACGGACGCGGGCCGGCAACCAAATATGCGGGTTTTTTTTGTGTTTTTGTGTTTTTTTTTATATTTTATTAAGTGTTTTTCATAGGAAAGGACATTTTAGGGGCTTTATTTTAATTATTTATTTTTATTTATTGTAATGTGATAACTTTAGTGTTTTTTACTTTTTTTTAATTATATAACTTGAACTTGAACCAGTGATGCTCTGTCATGGTTTATTTAAGTCCAATACACTGCTCTACAATAATATTGTATGACGAGCAGTGTAAACTGTCTGAGCAAGCTTGCGCAATGCCAGACAGTTACAGTCGACCCGGAAGGGGTCATGGCTGCCATGGCAACGGCGGGCAGCTCCGAGGCACATGCCAGGTCCTCGGAGATGCCCAGAAGTGGATCGGATCCACGGTAAGCGGGCACGGGGATCCGATTCACGGCGCAGACACCCTTACACGCCGCGGTATGCTTTGACCGCGAGTTGTACCGGGGTTAAAACACGAGAGCAGGAGCCGGCTCGAGGGTCGTGTTGTTTTGGGGGAACGTGTTAGCGCAGGCTGGCAGCTGTAATAGACAGCTGACAGCCGCTGCTCTTGGTTGCCGGCTCCGTTCGCGGCCGGGTGCCCAGAGCACAGGAGTTATAGAACGTTCTGGTGCGCTTAAGTATGTAGCCTCGGGGACGTAACATAACGTCCTGGTTGCGCCTAAGGGTTAAATAGGTTGGATATTTTAAACTATGGGAAACTTAATGTAGCCCCGCCTTCATCAGGTTTGTAAATGGATTTACTTAACACTGGTAACTGGTCAGACACACATGGATATACCAGTGTATAAATAAAAACGGACATAGGAGAAATGGAAGCGGGTGCAGAGGGTGAGCGCAACAAAGATTACAGGGGAATGGGGGGACTAGAACTACAAGGACAGATTACCAAATTTGGGATTTACAGTTTAGAAAAAACGAGGCTTTGCGGGAGACCTCATTGAATGTTACAAATACATGAGCGGACGTACAAGGATCTCTCCAAAGATCTTTTTATACCTAGGGCCATGTAACAAGGACAAGGGGGGCATCCTCTCTCTACGCCTAGAGGAGAGGAGGATGGCTACATCACCATAGACAAGGTTCTTACTGTAAGAGGCAGTGAGACTATGGAACTCTATGCCGACCAGAAAGGTGTTTATGGCGGACTCTATTGGACATCGTTTAAAAAAGAGATGAATTTCTGCAGAGGAAAAATACATTCCTTAAGTCGTTAATTAGTTCTACTGCATGGATTTTACCAGTCTTATGATACTATGACAGCCATGGTAAGCCTTGGAGAAACTTTGGAGAAGGTTGTAACCACCTGCAGCTGTTAAACGATTACATGGCAGGTAAAATAGAGTGTACATGATCTGAAACACGCTATTAATCATGCATGTTGTATGGTGGATAAGGATAGACTGCCGCTAACCCCTCTCCAGTTTTGTTCTTTATGTTCCTTGTTATTTTCCCTACCCCAGAATAGGCCACTAGCGGATATGAAATGTTTTAAACACTTAACTTATGATACTGTCTAAGGTGATGGGCTGGGATTGTTGTCCATCAATTGTTGGCCATTGACATTTCTTGTCGAATATGGCATCTGTATTGTAATTATTGCTTCGTTGTGATTGAAAAAATAAAAACAGAATTTTAAGGGGGGGGAGGCTGCTTGGCAGGACAGGCATTGTAGAAATAAAATGCAGCCAGCGACTTGTTGAATGTGAAAAGTCAACGGCAGCGCGAGGACGCCGAAAAAAGCGGGGATAGTTAATGCCTAACACCGGCCCACTCCCTTTGCGTCCCAACACCAGTCATTGCCAATAGCTGGATTGGCAATAATCACAGTGCTAGCATATCTAGCATTTGCTATTTCAGGGTCTCTGCGCCCTGACTGAGCAGAGGTCCTGCAAAATATGCCCCATATGTTATTGTAGAGGGCTTACGCTATGAGCCACTTCCATACAGGGGCTCATTAATAAGCAAATGGTTAACTCCTTCCTGTCTCCTTTCGTTACTGTTTAATATCTGTTGTGGTCAAATGGACTTTCCAATGGAACATAAATAATTCCACCTGTACAGACTTTCTTCTTTCTATGCCACCCAGTTTACCCCATGACCCCTCCTTATAAATCAACTAATATCACGTTAGAAAAACAGTGTAGAAAGTAAAAAATGGGGGCACCAACAGTAAATGTATATAAAAATGTTAACAGTTCCTTTCTCGTATTTCAAAATACTATTATTATATCATAAATTATTCTTCAACACAAACATTTTTTCATTGTTTTCTGGTTCTATTTCGAGAATAAGAGTCAGGGAAGATTATACATATAGCAAATATTTTCCGGAATCCCACAGACAATTGAAGTTATAGCTGTCTTTTCATCTTCTTGTAGAGAATGCACTGATTACCATATCACCATAGCTAGAACTTCCTTCATCAAGTGCTCCATGACAGCTCACGCTGTGTAATACAGCTCTCACATTTATAATATCTAAAAATACATTAATGCCATATTGATACAAAGGATGTTGGATTATGTGTACAGTAATTTCCTAGATTGGATATAATATCCTTTCCACAAAGAATAAAAAAGTTAGGAGTTAACTATGTCCTGGCTGGCAAACATTAATGTTCTGTTACACAGTTTGTTGGCTGGTTATGCTGCATGGTCAAAAGATAAATGGCTAGTGTAACTAGTACACTCACCCTATGTACCATACCGTTCTCCTGCTGTGGGCGCTGCACGTGTCATTGTTGGGTATGCTGGCCAATTACAGGGCTATTTCCTGCTAATGACAAACCCAAAAATTGTCATGTGCTTCAACAGAAAAGTAGAAGACTTCATATCATATGATGGCTTATTTTTTTGCAGTACAGGCAGTCCCCAGGTTACGTACAAGGTAGGTTCCATAGGTTTGTTCTTAAGTAGAATTTGTATGTAAACGGAAACAGAATATTTTATAATTGTAGCTCCAGACAAATTTTTTTTTGCCCCAGTGACAATTGGAGTTTCAAATTTTTTTGCTGTAATGGGACCAAGGATTATCAATAAAGCTTCATTACAGACACCTTACAGTGATTCATTGCAGCCTGGGACTATTAGGAAACCATCCAGAGAGCTTCACCAGAGGTCAATGGGCGAGCAATGTTGAAGTCGCGGTGTCCTTAAGTAGGGGACAACAAGTGAAATGAATTATTTTTTAACAAAAAAAGCTTTCTCATGAGGGATCCAAAAAACATTCAATTCTGTAAGTTCATTATTCATATCTACGTACTCTAACATCATAAGGATAAGTACGCTTTTTTTTTTAAATCTATCCTTAATTCTGACTATGGTGTCGATGATACAGTGATACCCGATTTGTCTACTGTTTTATTCTTTTGCTAATATGCAGGTACTCGATTATGTTTAGAAAAAATTCACCCATTCTTGAATACCAGTTTTGGAAGGACACACCTTTATTGTTTGATGGTTTTTTTTTTTGCGGGCGGATTGTAACTTATTGGTACCTTTATATTCTTTTATTACCTACTTGTGTGATATTAAGAGGAAGATAGTTTAACTTTTGTTTTTTGTAATTTGACTTATTTTTTTAATGATACATCGGATTGATTTACACTATGTGACAATAAATTTTCATTTTTTGTTCTCTGTTTTTTGATAGGGACATTTTGAAAATATATTTACATTTACATTTTATGTATGAGATTTATTGGATGTGATTTAAACAGTATATCTATAATACATTGCAATACTGTGGACCACCTTGTTCTAAAATCTATAAAAATATATAAAGACGGTTATTCTTAATAAACAATCTGAGCAGTGTTTCCATGATCGATGTTGAATTTGTGTTCACTCTGTAAGCTTAATGTTTATTAATATTTTACACATCATGAAAAGTTAGAAATAAAATCTTATACTGACAAAATATATCAGCCGTGATACGTTAGCTATTCCTTCTTTTCACCAAGTTCCGCTCCTTGTTATTTTTTTTGACTTCTCTCCTCGCTATCTACACAGTGTAAAAGAACAGCATGGTTATTTCCGGGAGACCCTGCAACACAAAGAGTGCCAGATATGTATTATGTTTTTGTATGAAACCCAGCATGGGGGCAGCTGCAGCTACTCAAAGGCAGAAGCTAGAGAGTAGAGTTTAGACACAGGATTCTTCAATGATAATTAGAGGAATTGCAGTTCCTCCTAGTTTTTAGTCTTTTATAGCAACTCTCTTATGATTGTTCTTTGACTTGAGACATATGGTTTTAGGTTCTGAATGCCAACGCTTTTACAATGTGTGGCAGGTGTGTCTGCCACTAGGAAGCTTTGGGCATCAAATGTGCAGTTTGCCTTATGAAAAGTGGTAGGAAGACAGACCTGGAAAAGTTGGGTCTGTCTCAATTAAGTGATTAGTTTTCAGTGGAGGGGCTGCACTAATACATGGGGCAGACTTCCACTGGGCGCCACCGGGGGAAGAGACAGGTACGCAAAAGGCTGTGGAGCCCCCGGGGGTGGCGATGGGAGTTGAACTGTACTGTGGGTTTGAGGTGGCGCAGTAGGGCCAGCACCTGGTGAGGTAGGGAACGTCGATGTGTAGTAGTGCCGGAGGAGCTTAGGTATTATTTATGTTTTGAGTTTGTTGTACTGCCAAATAAAGCTGGTGAGCCAGTTTTAAACCTTACTCACATTGTGTGCATTCCCTTGTGTGTGCTGGTGTCGGGTAGGAGACAGACGATCCCCGGAGTCATCATCCTACATATGGTGGCGGTATGCTGTGGATGGAAGGAAATCAAGCACACACAGCGAGATTAAAGGGCCAGTAGCCCCTCCGTGAGAGATGTTGTCTGTGCGGAGGCACTGATGGTGCATGGAAGAATTTGTCTTGGCTGTGGGAGAGATATTACAGAGACTGCTGGTTTGATTGTGGGAGTAACACCATAGGGTTCCGAGGGAATGAGTCCAGAGACGCTGGCGGAGATGATGTGGGAGTAGGTGCGGAGGACCTTGGATGCCAGAGCCATCGGGTTATGGGACACCCCAACTGCCAAGGCTTTGAGAGGGGATTCCCAGCCTGATGGTTCAGATGTCTGTGATCGGTCTGCAGTCCTGCGGAGAGGTGGAATATGTGCGTTGCAGGGGCAAACGAATGGGCGCAGCTTTGAAGATGTGTCTAAAGATGAAACGGTTGTGTGTCGGAATGTCCATTCTGCCTGCGGCCAAGTGGCACGTGTGCAGCGTGTAGGGGGGGGGGCAGGGCCCCCAGGGCGCAGAGATGTGGTGCTGGCGAACACGGGACAGCATCGGCTGGCCATGTGAGGTCCGTGCACAACTCATTGTCCTGCTGGTCCGGAGACACAGAAGTGCCCGTCACGACCTGTGAGTGCTAGTGGGGGAACTCCGCTGACGGTGGGAACGGATCTGTTCTCTGGCTGTCTCCCGAGTTCCACCCCGGCATCTTAGTGTTCTTGATGTTACCGTCCCCGGGCAGGGTTAATCTACGACGTCTGGCTTGACCTTATGCCAGTGCTCTTGCGATTGTGACACCTCCGCTGGCGCTCGATTTGTGCAGCTTGGAGGTGGGGGTTCCTCAAAGGGGCAACCCTTCCTCCCTTTTTTGGGACTGGGGGGAAAGTATTCCAAGTGGTTGGAATAGTGCTTTCCTGGGAGACCCCTTGACCTCCGTGCCAGTCCCACTTCTCCCCTCCGGCGATCTGCGCCGTCTCAGCAACCTGCGGGGTGATGGTGGTTGGAGTCTCAACAGGTTGTGGACAGTGTTGAAACTGTGACCAAGGGGGTCTTGATCCACGAGGAGACTCTGCCAATGAGACTGATAAAAGCTGATGGACTATGTGATGATGATATATTTGTGCTGCCTTCATTCTGAATTAAAACCAGAAAATGTAAGTTGTTGCATCATCGCCTATAACCTTGTGATATAGTGTTAATGTGATATATGACATACCTGTTAACATGTTGACAATTCTGCAATGCCCCGCACACAACCTCCGCCAGTCGCGTTCCAAGTCTAGTTGAATTATGCAGGTGTGTGACACTAGGGCCGCCCAGAACGGAGAGTGGTAGCTGCGGTGCCCCTAGAGGTTGTGAGGTGTCAGCCCACAGGTCGCGAGCTCTTCTGCAGATGTGTTGTAATGTAGCTCATGGCAGTTCAGTAGGGATACGCCCTCGCACGGGCAGGTGACGAGAATGAGGTCCTGATGTTTAAGTGGTTTCCATTTCCGCCCCCTGTGTTACACACCAACAGTTGAGTGTGTGTGACCAGAGCCCTAAGAGAAGCAGCTACTCGCTCAGAACTCGAGGAGGTGGGATAGCCTGTGTCAGTCACCTGTGGAGGAGTCTCCACATCAGTGTTCAGGAAATGTTAGGGGGAAACCAGACACTGTACACTGAGGCTTTGAGGATGAGATTGAAGTTTTGTTCTGTACTGAGTCGTGTGTGAACAAGGCCGAAGAAGCATCACTAAACGAAGCGTCATGTGCAATACTGGTTTGCGAATAACTTGTAATAACTGCTACAATGTCAACGTGTCTTATAGAGAAAAGATGACCTAAACAGACAGATATTAAGAAAACATGCGTTGAAAGATTGATATCCTCTATGTCCTTTTCTGTGATACAGTGTTTGACAAAGGAAAGATAGAACAGTGAATGGAGGGGTTTCACATGTGTACAGTGTTCGGGGACAAAGAAGAAAGTGCCAAAATTGGTGATGCCGACCTCCAGGTGTCGTCGTCGTGAGGTGGCACCAGAGTGTCCTAGGAAGGAGACCAGGGTAAACCGACCTGACACCTGCTGATGAACACCGCAGAATACGCATGATGGCGTGCTTGCCTGACGAAATTGTGTGTGAACAGCGTGGAAAGGAAGCGCCATATTAATAATACATACGGATGAGGGGGGGACCCCAGATCCTACCCGAAGGTCGGTTGGAACATGTGATGGACACCAGCCCTTTGGTAGTTCTGCCTGCAGTTGTGGTGAGTGCAGTTACACTCTGGGAGGGAAGGGCCGTCCCATGCATCGCGAGGATCGCTAGATGTGGCTGAGAATGAGGAGGAAGAAGCCCTGACTGATGTACAGTGACTGGATAAAGGCTCTCATAGGCAGTGGAGCCCCCGGTTGCCACAAGTATGACTTGGATTGCACAGGTTTGGGGAAACAGGAGCCAAACTGCGCTTTTCTTCACAGCCAACTGGAAAGCGTGAAGACACAATACAGTGACTGGTGCCGAGGGGCATGTTAAGGTGGCGACGTCCGTTCTATTGGGCTGGGAAGCTGGTCAGTAGTACAAGGCGGTGTTTGGGTGGACTAAGTCTTAGTAGTCTCAACGTGATGGCCACCCAAGTGGGGATCGCTTTATAACCAGTAGTCTGAAACCAGTCTTGGGAAAATCCAAAGAATGGGTTAATCGTACCCCCCGAAGACAGGTGGTGATGAAGAGATGTCTCAGCCTGTGAACCTGTGGAGAAGGTGAAAGGCGCCAAGTCTTCAACCAAAGGGACCAGCGAGTTGCTGGTACTTTGGGAAGCTCGGTCGTCTGTCTCTGGTCCTTAGTTTGCATTGCCGCATTCTATGGGCCAAGTGGAGGAATACCAGATGGGCCCTACAGCGACTGCAGCACAGCTGCACCCAACGGTTAGATTGCCTGATAATCTGCAGAGTGAACTGTGAAGTTGGTCTGGTGTGAGAAGGTTACCTTGCGATACCCGGGTGCTGCCTGCCGGGGCTGTTATCTGTGAGGGGACGGTGTTGAGGATAATGTCACAGAGCCCTCGACACATCCTACACGGAAACACCAGCCCGGTGATGACTGAGGTGTGGCCAGCCAGGCGTCGCAGGCTGCCCGCGGCAGCGTGTCAGCCAGGGACACCTAGTTGCACGCCTATGAAGAGCTTAAGGTGCCCTGTGCCAGTCCATGCAGGACTGGGTCCGAAGTCCGCAGTTGTTAGCTGGCGGGTGCTGCGGATGCTGCTGCTGTTGAGATGAGTTTCACTTACACCGAGGCGGAGGTTGTGACTCAGACGGGTAGCAGCGCACAGCTGTGCAGAATTGGACCAGGAAGCTTACCAATGTGAATCGTGCCCGCGTTCTGAACGGTAATTCCCCCTCAATGACAAGAAGGTGCCGAATCTGAGATGGAAAACGGGCCAACCGTGCGTGCGTGTGCAATGTAAGGGGAGGGAAAAAGCAAGTGCATATGCCTCAGTGGATGGTAACGGTCTGTGACGGCACCACAAGGTGCTGCAGAGCTGGGGCCTAACCATGACAAGCCCTGAGGGGTATGTGGGAGTATCCAGATAATGCAAGAGAAAGCGCGAAGAACATCTTCATTGTTTAATAGAGACCTGCTGAAGATGTCACCGACTTAGAGCGTTGCGAGTCCGTACCCCAAGGACCACAGGTAGCGAGCCTGTGAGATGTGTCACCGTAGCCTTCTTATTCTATTACTTGTGTGATAAGATGGAAGATAGTTATAACTTTTGTTTTTTTAATTGATTTATTTTTTTAAGTTGTTCACTATGCAGGATTGATTTTTACAAATATGGTGTTACCTAATAAATTCATTTTTTTTCTGATTGTATGGGACATTTTTTAAATATATTTTACATTTCTTTTTTAATTTTCTGATGGGATTTAAACAAGTTATCTATAATACATTGCAATACTTGTGGACCACCTTGTAAAATATAAAATATATTATAAAGACGGTAAATCTTTAATTAACAATCTGGCAATTGGTTTCCATGATCGATGATGATTTGTTCCATCTGTAAGCAAATGTCTTTATTAATATTTTGAACATACAATATGAAAAATTAGAAATAAAATCATTATACTTGACAAAATATATCAGCCGCTGATACATTTAGCTATTCCTTCTTATTCCTCAGATTCCAGCTCCTTGTTATTTTTTTTTACTTCTCTCCTGCTATTCTACACAGTGTAAAAGAACAGCATGGTTATTTTCTCCGGAGACCCTGCAACCACAAGATGCCATATGTATTTAATGTTTTATGTGGAGACCCTGCAACCACAAGATGCCATATGTATTTAATGTTTTATGTATGAAACCCAGCATGGGGCGCAGCTGACTCAAAGGCAGAAGCTAGAGAGTTTAGACACAGGCGTATTCTTCAATGATAATTAGAGGAATTTGCAGTTCCTCCTAGATTTTTAGATTCTTTTATAGCTACTTCCTTATGATTGTTCTTTGAGAAATTATGGCATTTTAGGTTCTTGAATAGCCAACGCTTTAATGGTATCTATTTATCTCTGTCTATCTACAATATAGAAAACTTGAAAATTGAAATATTTTTCTTTTAACTCCTTGAATAACATGCACTTTTCTGATTTTGCGTTTCTGTTCTTTTATTTCCCACCTTCCAAAAGCCAGGACTTGCTTTTTATTTTGCAGAGCTCTATAAGGGCTTCTTATCTGTGAGCAAAATTGTACTTGCTAAAGGCACAATTGATGTTCTGTGTTATGTACTGGAGAGATGACAAAAACAATGTAGTGCTATTATTTTATGGGCTTTGTTTGCATAGATTTCAGTGTGCGCTCCATATGACAAACCAACTTTGGTTTGATTTGGTTCAGTATGATTGTGGATATAAAGTTTTTATTATATTTTACTACCTTTACAAAATGTGAATCTTTTTGTCATGTTATGCTGTCTATGGAACCATGTAAGGTTTTTTTTTTAATAGGTTGGCATTTTAAAATATGGGAAACTTAATGTAGCCCCACCTCCAGCAGGGTGTAATATGGATTTTTACTTGACACTGGTCACTGGTCAGACCACACATGGAATATACCAGTGTATAAAAAAGGATATAGTAGAGCTGGAACGGGTGCAGAGGAGAGCAACAAAGATTATTAGGGGAATGGGGGGACTAGACTACGAGGACCGATTACAAAATTTGGGATCATTCAGTTTAGAAAAAAGACGGCTATGCGGAGACCTCATTACAATGTACAAATACCTGAATGGACAGTACAAGGATCTCTCCAAAGATCTTTTTATACCTCGGCCTGTGACCAGGACAAGGGGGCATCCTATGCGCCTAGAGGAGAGCTGATTTTACCATCGCCATAGACAAACGTTCTTTTCTGTAAGAGCAGTGAGACTGTGGATCTCTCTGCCATAGGAGGTTGTTATGGTGGACTCTTTGTACATGTTCAAAAAAGATGACTTTCTGGAGAGCAAAAATATCATGAGTTATGGGAAAAATACATTCCTTTAATTCGACTTCATGGATTTTTCCCATTCTTATGATACTATGACAGCCATGGAAGCCTGGGAGAAGCTTTTGAGAAGGTTTACACCTGCAGCTGTTTTTAAATGTGAAAAGTCGCCGGCAGCAGCGAGTGCGCCGACGCGGGGACAGTAATGCCTCACACCGGCCCACTCCCGTCCGCCCACCACCCCTTCATGTCCCACTAGCATGGATGGTGCAGATTTGGCCAAATAATCACAAGTTCTAGCAATACACTAGCATTTTCAATTATTTCAGGGTCTCTGCACCACTGACTTGATGCAGAGGTCCTGATGTCCTTATGTAGAGGGCTTAGCTCATGAGCCACTTCCATACAGGGCTAACAATAAGCAAAGGGTAACTCCTTCCTGTCTCATCTCGTTACTGCTTTTAATATTTCTGTTGTGGGTCAAGTTGGACTTTCTAATGGGAACATTAAATATTCCACTGCACTAAGAAAACAGAGTGATTAAAATTGTTTATATTTTAATCGCACCACTTTCTGACAGGTTTTGTGAGCAGGGAGGTGATCCAGGTCACACCCCCAGAGCACTTCTTTTTTTTCTGATTCAGAAATACATTAAAATAAAACCAAATTCATAAGGATTTCAGGTGTTAACAAACATGATTATAAGTTAAACTGAATTATAGTTGTTTTAAATAGGAATATAGATGGTTAACCTACAAAAGGAATTTTTTTACTTTATTTAAATGAAGCATTAGTGCTTCAGGGGGCATTACCAAAGACCCTTAGGCTGTGGATCTGTAGCTCTTACACTGCCCTCTCCCTGAAGCCCATGTGACAGCCTCTCCTCCGTTCTGCTCCCTCCTGCTCTGCGCTGGAAATGTTGCAGCACTGGTTTGTATGATACTCAATGCTGCTGCAACATTTCAGCAGACAGTGGGAAGCATTGAGGGAGCAGGGTGGAGATCCTGGTGACACCCCCAGAGCACTTGTGCTTCATTTAAATAAAGTTAAAAGTTAATTTTATAAGTTAACCGTCTCATTAAATACCTAATAAACATATCACCATCATCATGTTGCTAGTAAAAGTTAAAAACCCACTAAATATTTCATGTTTTTAAAACTTTCCTATGTTTAAACCATAGGCGGTTTGATTGCTCCTACACCATATTGTACTACTTCTGTAATGCAGTATATTTTGTTAACACTACACTTCTATTTCACCCTGCTGTCAAAGAAAGCGATCATATGTGTTCTATGATCACCAATATTGGACCCCAATTGTCCATAAGATGCCAATCCTTTTGTTATTGATAAAGGTCACTAAAGGTTAATTCTCAAATAACTTTTTGGATCGTATTAATGATATGTCCTGATATCTCTTGATTAGCATAAAGTTTATAATGTTAGAGGATGAGTCCTAAGAAGCCTGAACTCAAAACTTAAATCAGCTTTTTATATTAAGATTGTAATCCCATAGTATGTAGCTTTACCCTCTCATTTACCAATGTTTGCCTTTTCTCCTTACTAAAGTCAGTTTTAAGTATCCCCGTCTATTTGTGGTACTGATAAACCTACAAGCCATGTAAAGTAGTAAAATATATAGTGAAATAAGTGTACTTTGGACCAATCCCCAATGTTAAATCTGGTGATTTACAGAAAAGCTTTGAGATGAATTTTTACAACCATTCCATTATCGTTGTAAAATGCCGACCTTGTACTCTAATATATTCTTATATCCAAGTAGATTCCTCTTTACCTATATTATGTACTACTGCAGCACCTGTACAATATCTTCACTGATGGCGGACTCTATGTACATGTTCAAAAGAGATGAATTTCTGCAGAGGAAAAATACATTCCTTTAATTCTTTAATTAAGTTCTACTTCATGGACTTTTCCCATTCTTATGATACTATGACAGCCATGGTAGCCTTGGAGAAACTTTTGAGAAGGTTAACACCTGCAGCTGTTTAAAAGGATTACACTGGCAGGTAAAATAGAGTGTACATGATCTGCAACACGCTATTTAATTCATGCATGTATGGTGGATAAGAGATACTACTGCTCCTACCCCCTCTCCAGTTTTGTGTCTTCTATGTTCCTGTTATTCTTCCCTACCCCAGAATAGGCCACTAGCGGATATGAAAATGTGTAACACTTACTATGATACTGTCTAATGTGATTGGGCTGGGATTGTGTCACAATCATATTGTTGGCCTATTGCATTTCTGTGTTATAATATGGCATTGTATTGTTAATTATTGTCTTCTGTTGTTGAAAACAATAAAAACAGAATTTTAAGAAGGCTGCTTGTGCAGGACCTGGTGTAGAAATAAATGCAGCCAGCGACTTTTTACATGTGAAAAGTCACCGGCAGCAGCGAGTACGCCGAAGCGGGGATAGTAATGCCTCACACCGGCCCACTCCCTGCCGTCCACACCCCCTTCATGTCCCACTAGCATGGATTTGGCCAACTAATCACAAGTGCTAGCAATACTCTAGCATTTGCGATTATTTCAGGGTCTCTGCGCCACTGACTTGATGCAGAGGTCCTGATAAATATGCCCCCATATGTTTATGTAGAGGGCTTAGCTCATGAGCCACTTCCATACAGGGCTAATAATAAGCAAATGGTAACTCCTTCCTGTCTCATTTCGTTACTGCTTTTAATATTTCTGTTGTGGGTCAAATTGGACTTTCCAATGGGAACATTAAATATTCCACTGTACTAAGAAAACAGAGTGATTAAAATTGTTTAAAATATAATCGCACCACTTTCTGACAGGTTTTGTGAGCAGGGAGGAGATCCAGGTCACACCCCCAGAGCACTTCTTTCTTTTCTGATTCATAAATATATTAAAATAAAACCAAATTCATAAGAATTTCAGGTGCTAACAAACATGATTATAAGTTAAACTGAATTATAGTTTCTTTAAATAGGAATATTTAAACATAATAAGTTAGTTAACCTATAAAAGGAATTTTTAACTTTTTTTAAATGAAGCATTAGTGCTTCAGGGGGCATTACCAAAGACCCTTAGGCTGTGGATCTGTAGCTCTTATACTGCCCTCTCCCTGAAGCCCATGTGACAGCCTCTCCTCTGTTGTGCTACCTCTTGCTCTGCGCTGGAAATGTTGTGGCACTGGTTTGTATGATACTCAATGCTGCTGCAACATTTCAGCAGACAGTGGGAAGGGGGAAAGCATTGAGGGAGCAGGGAGGAGATCCTGGTGACACCCCCAGAGCCCTTGTGCTTCATTTAAATAAAGTTAAAAGTTAATTTTATAAGTTAACCATCTCATTAAATACCTAATAAACATATCGCCATCATTATGTTGCTAGTAAAAGTTAAAAACCCACTAAATATTTCATATGTTTTTAAAACTTTCCTATGTTTAAACCATAGGCGGTCTGATTGCTCCTACACCATATTGTACTACTTCTGTAATGCAGCATATTATGTTAACACTACACTTCTATTTCACCCAGCTGTCAAAGAAAGCAATCATATGGGGGTCATTTACTAAGGACCCGATTCACGTTTTCCTGACGTGTTGCCCGAATATTTCCGATTTGCGCCGATTTTCCATGTATTGCCCCGGGTTTTTGGCTCACGCGATCGGATTGTGGAGCATCGGCAAAGGCATGCACGCGACGGAAATCGGGGGGCGTGGCCGAACGATAACCCGACGGATTTAAAAAAAACGCCGCATTTTTTAAAAAAAAGTGTCGCGGGACACGCGCTGACCTTCACCCAGGATGGCGAACTCCAGTGTGTTCCGATGCTCTTCAGCGCAGCAGCGACACCTGGTGGACGTCGGAGGAACTGCCTTAGTGAATCCTGGCTGGACCCGAATCCACTGCAGAGAACGCGCCGCTGAATCGCGAATGGACCGAGTAAGTAAATCTGCCCCTATGTGTTCTATGATCGCCAAAATTTGATTCCAATTGTCCATTAGATGCCAATCCTTTTGTTACTGATAAAGGTCACTAAAGGTTAATTCTCAAATAACTTCTTGGATCGTATTAATGATATGTGCTGATATCTCTTAATTAGCATAAAGTTTATAATGTTAGAGGGTGAGTCCTAAGAAGCCCGAACTCAAAACTTAATTCAGTTTAAGATTGTAATCCCATAGTATGTAGCTTTTACCAATGTTTGCCTTTTCTCCTTACCAGGGTCGTTGCTTGGGTGGAAAAAGATCCGGGGCACGGGCCCCAATGCATGTGTATCAGACTTTTAGTAATGCCCCTCCTGTACATAACCCCTCACATGTGCTTGTGCCAATAACAACCTGCCAGTGTATACAGCTACAGAAACCACAGGAGAAATCCCTACTTTTTCCCTCCAGTGACTGCAGGTGACGTCTCCTCCATCTTCTCCATTAGACATCACCACATCTTATGTTCCTCATTGTCCCTACATCTTGGACAGTGTTATCTGGCTGCTGTCCCCAACAATCTCCCCCAAATACTGTAAGGCTTGCATTTAAACACCAGGAGCTTGTTACCCATCACACTGGTCTCACTAGAAACGCAAATGACATCAAACTGAGGCCTGTCCTAGTGCCACGTGTGAACACGCCCCAAGAAATGTCCCCCACACAGCCCCCCAGTAACGTGCCCCACACAGCCACAAATCAATGACCGCCATATATCTACCACCCCCAAAATGTTCCCCACACAGCTACCCTCAGTAGCTAATGTGCCCCCACACAGCTACCCTCAGTAGCTAATGTGCCCCCACACAGCTACCCTCATTAAGCTAATGTGCCCCCCACAGCTACCCACCCTCAGTACTAATGTGCCCCACACACACCCCCCCCAGTAGCTAATGTCCCCCACACAGCTACCCTCAGTAGCTAATGTGCCCCCACACAGCCCCTCCATATGCTAAGTGCCCCACAACAGGCACCCTGCCCCAGTATCTAATGTCCCCCACACAGCTACCCTCAGTAGCTATATGGGCCCCCACTAACAGCCACCCCACAAGCAGACTAAGTCCCCCACACGCCCACTCAGTACTATGTGACCCCCAACAAAGACCCTCATACTCCCTCACACCGCACTCAGTATCACTATTGCCCGCACACAGCCCCCTCCCATACTAGTGCCCCCACACACACTGCCCAGTTAACTATTGCCCCCACCAGCCCCCTCAGTACTAATTCGTTCCCCCCACAACACCCCCCCAGTAGCTAATGTGCCCCCACCACAGCACGCCCCCTCAGTTAAGTAATGTCTCCCACCCAGCCCCAGGTAGCTAATGTTCCCCCACACACAGCCCCCCCCAGTGTAATTTTCTCCCACACAGCCCCCCCCAGTAAGCTAATGCATCCCGGACAGCAGCCCCCACAGGGGCGGGCCATTAATAATGTCCTCCATCCCCGGACAAGAGGGGGACCACACAGTAGTATGTCCGCTTACCTCCTACTAGTCAGGCACAGCCCGGAGCCCGGGGGGGGGGAGCACACGGCGCGCCCAGTAACTATATGGTCTGCACCAGGCGAGGGGCTGGGGGGGGGGGGGGGGGCGGGAGGCCGGGGGGGGGCGGGTGAGGAGGGGGGGTTTTTCTTCTTTTCCTTTGTTTTTTTTTCTTTTGGGTTGTTTTCTCTTTTTGTTTCTTGTTTTCTTTTTGTGTTGTGTTCCCCTTTCCTCTTCTTTCTTTGTTTTTCGTGGGTTTGTTTTTTCTTTTTCTTTTTTTTATTTTGTCTTCTTTTTTTTTTTGTTTTTTGTCTGTCTCTCTTTTTCATTTGTCTATGTTTACTGTATCTTTTTTGTTTTTTTTTTTTTCTTTTGGTGGTCGCGGTGTCCTGAGCTCAGCGGAGGGGTAGTGCGCCTCCTTGGGTTTTTCTCTTCTGTCGAGGGGCACTCGGGGGGTAGGTAGGCTCGACCGTTCTGCCGGGTTGGTGGGGGTGGGGTGTGTGGTCTGGGCGGTGTGCGGTCCGTTCTTTGTGGCGGGGGTGTGTTCTGAAAACAGTGACTGCACTCCTTCTCATCACGATCTGTGGAGATCGTGATGAGAGAGAGGAAGATGCGCAGGGGAGATCCGGGGCTCCAGCCAAAAGATCTGGGGCTCGTGCCGGGGCTTTTGACCTAGCGACGCCCCTGCTCCTTAAAAGTCAGTTTTAAGTATCCCCGTCTATGTGTGGTACTGCAAAACCTAAAGGCCATGCAAAGTGGTAAAATATATAGTGGAATATGTGTACCTGGGACCAATGTTAAATTTTGTGATTTACAGAAAAGCTTTGGGATGGATTTTCACAACCATTCCATTATCGTTGTAAGATACCGACCTTGTACTCTAATATATTCTAATATCCAAGTAGATTCCTCATTACCTATATTATGTACTACTGCAGCACCTGTACAATATCTTCACTGCACAATATGATGCCAGTCTTTGTCCGTTGTGTGCACTGAATGCAGATTTTCTTTGCTCACTACAAAAATCCATCAATAGTTATCAGTCATGACTTCATTGTAAAGTTAAATGAAGATGTGCCTGACTACTGTTCTGGTATAATTACTGCAAAGTCCCATGATGGAAATTCCACTTCCCTAATTAAAAATAGAGTGGAATTTAATGAAGTTTCTATTAGAAAAAAAACTCTGAGTTTAATTACAAAAGAAGAATTATAGTATAGGCCTCATTAAAGCATCACGTTATTTAATCTGAGCAACCGCAATTACTTACACACTGAAAAATGGTCTTTGATACATCTTTTAAAAATCTTTATAGCATATCATAAAGGGGCACTAAAATGAAAGTTTGTCCTTTCTCGGCGTGCTGTGCAGATGAGTGTCAAAGATTCTATCTTAATGTTTTGTCACGGTAAGATATACTGTAGTAACTCAACCTCTTATGATAACATCTCACTCACAGTGAAGAAGGTGTTGCATGGATTAATCTGCCCATCAGACCTGGTAAGGTCATCACTACCGTTCATTCATCTCTTTCATAATAAACCAGATCTCAACAAAACCATCCCATTCACAAAATGGGATGTTTATTTTTCTCCACACATTGATTGTTATGTTTCCCTATTCACTCGTCTCATCAAGCATAGCATTACTGTGCCATTTGTTTATAAAAATGTGTCCTATTCAGATGTTGTGTTAAACCATGCCTGACGAAGAATCCCTTGTAAGGAAGAACAGTAGATCCAACAAAAGGCTGATTAACAGTAAAAAATATTTTTCTTTATTGTTTCATGTTAAAAGAGTGATATACCATGGAGTGAACAGCCAAGCGTCAGAGACCGACGCGTTTCAACACAATGTGTCTTTCTCAAGGTCTGAACACAGTGAAAACAAACTCACAAATTAAAAGAAGGAAACTCCTCTTATCCGTCAACTGATACCAAGATCATGTGAACAGAGTACATCCGAATATAAAAAGAAATAAATCAGGTTATATAAAACAACTGGAGGCTGAAGCATCAAATAAATCAGAATAATACATATTGCATTTTGACAGGTAAGTAGGCATAAAACATATCCCTATGTAAGGATTGCACAATATAGAGCAGAGTTGTCGTGCTGTGCTGATAGTGTCCACAGACGAAGGATGAGGTCAGGGTTGGTTTGTTAGTAGATGGTGGAAAGAACAAGAAGTCAGGTCTGTAGAAAGATTAGAGTTTTCAAGAAGTAGAGAAGACATGATGTTAGAGACAGCAGATGAGACAGTCACTAGTGTTCTGGGTATAGGCAGGGTGATGTTAAGTGCAGAGTCTTACTTGCACAGGTCTATAGCCTGGGTGTCATCACACATTAAAGATGATACTGTGGAAACCAAAATCTGTGATGTTTGCCAATGGGGGGCAGTATTAGAGAGAGAAGAGAAGAGGACCTCGGACTGATCCCTGAGGAACCCCGACACTGAGAGGATGTGAGAAGAGAAAGTCCAGAAAAGGAGACATTGAAAAGTGCGGTCAGAGAGATAGGAAGAAAACCAGAGGTGCAGTGTTCTGGTAGGCCAATGGAGTGAAGCATCAAGGAGGAGCTGGTCGGTCCACAGTAGCGAACGCTTGCCGAAGGATCCAGGAGAATGAAGGAGCGGAAATCGTCACCTTTGGATTTTGCAAGTGAGGAGATCTTGGAGCTTTAGAAAGAGCAGTTTCAGATGGAATACATAGAGCGGAAACCAGATGCAGGGGTCAAAGGAGGGATGTTAGCGAGAGCTAGCGGCGTTAGTCGAGACTAGACCAAGGGTTCCAGAGTTTGAGATGAAAGGAGGGTAGAAACTGGTCGGTAGTTAGTAGCAGTGGATGGGTCCAGTGAAGGTTTCTTTAGGAAGGGTTAACAATAGATTGCTAAAAGAGAGGGGACCGACTCAAGGAAGAGAGGCAAGCTAAGGTATGGGAGGAAGGAAGGGAGGATTGGAAGAGTGAGTGGGATTGAGCAATTATTTCCTGGCCAGAACAATCAATTTTATCTTAAAGTAGGTGCCAGATCTTCAGCCCCGAGGTACTTGACGTGGGCTGCACCTTGGTGTTAGTAAGGAGTGAAGAGGTTACAAAGCGCCTTTTGGGGTTGTTAGAGAGAGAGGATATAGATTAGAGTAATAATAGAAACTGTTAGCAAGGGAGGGCAGAAGTTATAAGTTTTAGCATAATTTGAAGTAAAGAAAGTCTGCACGCAGATGTGCGCGATTTTCTCCACAGACGCTCAGCAATCCTGGAGCACTGTCGAAGGAAACGAGTTTGTTCAGTGTGCCAAGGTTGCCTGCGTGTGTGTTGAAAATTTCAGATAGTGAGTGGTGCCATCTTATCTAGTGCGCTTCTGACAGTGTGATTATAGTGGTCAGTAGCCAGGTTTGGACAGGTGAAAGAGGAGATGGGGGACAGTGCAATCTGTAAGTTTTCTGTGAGTTTATGAGTATCTATTGCACGTGGGTTCCGGTATGAGTGATGGGTGGAAGGATTCTGAGAATGAGAAGGATTATTGAAAGTAAAAGAAAGGAGATTATGGTCTGAAAGTGGAAAGGAGGAATTGGTAAAATCAGATATTGAAGTATGGTCATTGTTTATATGTTTGATAAATATGAAATAAAAATATAAATGATTTATGTTTTTTAAATACTGTTTACATGGTCATGAGTTTCTAAAACAAGGAGAAAAAGGTTTATTCAGGTGTAAATAAGAAATGTGTGTTTGTGTATGCATTTTGCAATTACCCGAAGCAGTTCATCATGAGTTAGCATTTCCTGTCTGACAGGAAGACCCGAAGCAGTTCATCATGAGTTAGCATTTCCTGTCTGACAGGAAGTAGAGTCCCAGTCAGGGGTGGATTAAGTCATTAAGTACATTTGGTTCTAGAATCAAGCTTCTTGGGGAATGGAGGAATAGGCCCCTCTGCCTGCTTTCAATTTGAGGTTTGAGGGCCTGTGGGGGTTCTTTAAAGGTCTTAAAATGGTTCTTGTGTATTAAGAACATGAACAGATGTATAAAGACTAGAGATGAGCGAACATACTCGTCCGAGCTTGATGCTCGTTCGAGCATTAGCGTACTCGAAACTGCTCGTTGCTCGGACGAGTATTTCGCCAGCTCGAGAAAATGGCATCTCCCGCCGTTGTGATTTTTGGTGGCCAGAAACAGAGCCAATCACAAGCCAGGAGACTCTGCACTCCACCCAGCATGACGTGGTACCCTTACACGTCGATAGCAGTGGTTGGCTGACCTGATCAGGTGACCCTGGAATAGACTAGCCCCTGCCCGCGCTGCTCGCATCATTCTCTGTCTGGATGCCGTTAGGGAGAGAGCTGCTGCTGGTCAGGGAAAGCGTTAGGGTGTTCTATTAGAATAGAGTTAGACAGGAGTGATTCTACAAGAACCCAACAGCCCTTGTTAGGGCTACAATAACGTTATATTTTACTTTTTTTTGGTTTGCTTGTGGCTGGGCTTGCTGCCACTAGTAGTGCAGCTAGTACCATATTGTGAGGAATTTGCTGGGAGACTTGCGACCGTTGTGTTTAGCTCTTAGTGACACACATATCCATCTCAAACATCTAAGTGGGACAATTTATTAGGGGTTTGATTTGAATTAGGCACAGTCTGCCCATATATATTTTTTTTTAAGTTTATTTCTTTTTATAACTCAAAGTAATCTGGTAAAGCAGTGTGCTGTAGGCATAAAACATATCCCTATGTAAGGATTGCACAATATAGAGCAACCTATGAACATACAATAAACTGACAATACACACAGAAATCAAATAATAAGTACAGGCAGTCCCCGGGTTACGTCAAAGATAGGTTCTGTAGGTATGTTCTTAAGTTGAATTTGTATGTAAGTCGAAACTGTATATTTTATAATTGTAACTCCAGACAGAATTTTTTTTGTCTCTGTGGATTTTAAAAATGTTGGATTGTCATAAGAACCAGGATTAATAATAAAGCTTAATAGCAGACACCTTTAATAACTGGTATAGCTTGTTAATGTAGCCTGGGACTAAAGTACAGTAACTTACCAATTACCAGAGGTCGTCTGTAAGATGGGGACCGCCTGTATTAGCAAGGTAAAACATTAACAGTACTCTGTTGGAACCAGCCTACAACCCAGTAAACAAAAATACAGGGCTACAAGATGGAGTTCCGATAACAGACAGTACATCAATTACATAAAATGATGTCCTGATGGGAATTTAAACCATTTGGTATTCTAAATATAAATATCCCAAAAAGATATTGTTCAGGAGTTTTCTATGGCGCCTTTATGCCTGACGATATCTGAGTAATGTCAAAAACTGAACCTTTTTCAGTTAGCCAATAAAAGGTATCAACAGCCGAGTATCTCAATTGTTATCGATTTAACACTGGCAACCAACAAACAAAGAATCTATTAGCTATATCCAAGGGTGAATCAGAAACCCACTATCACGATTAATAGGAAGGTCCGAAGGCATCATGAAATTTAGCTTCTCCCAGTGATGTGAAAATACATACAGTATTACAATAAGGTCCACCAGTACGTTCTCTAGCTGACATGGAAAGGAAAAGTTGTTTAGTTATTTGAAAGTTCTGTATTTGTTCGCTATACTCAAGGTGACATAATAGTTTTCTGTTGCCAGAGATAATAACCAAACAATATCAAAACACATCATAAATATTCCATAAAATAAAGTTATAGCAATTTCAGAAATCATGTAGGCACAATGTCATTACCTTGGTAGCCCAACTATAACTGAGAGTATGTATTGTAATCTTTTTCTCTTAAGATGGAAATGAATTTCTAAAAGAACAGCAGCAGTCTGTTCAACCAGCCGTATCCTGAAGGACAGGACAAGAACAGCAAGAAGGATTGGTATTCAGTATGAATGTCTCAAAATTCACCTTAACTGAATGTACAAAGAAGTGTATTGAACACATTCATGTTCAGTTACAGACTTTTTCTATTGGTGTGCTGTTTATTTCAAGGACACCTTGCTGGAAACAATGAATATACTTTGCCCTTTCAAGCACTGTAAGAAGTTCAAGAAGTTTACATATTTTTTAGACTTTAGATTTTTTATACTTTAAATCTAAATCATTTCAAAAGTTGGAAATTTAGATGTGACTACAGAGAGCCCCAACATTCAGGAAGTTGGACTTTGAGGAGTTTGATGTGGTCATCTGCTGAAGCATGTGACATGAAGAGAGAATTATAATAATAATAATAATAATCTTTATTTATATAGCGCCATCAAATTCCATAGCGCTTTACAAATCATAGGGGACATATACAACTATATTACATTACAAAGAACAAATAGGAGTGAGGGCCCTGCTCACAAGAGCTTACAGTCTATGAGGATGAGGGGGTCAAACAAGAGGTTGTATAATGGTCCAGCCATTCTTTATAAGGGAACAATATAAAATAATTTAATAAATAATTTAATAAACAACGATGTTGCTGCTTGAACCAGCCATCAGCCTCCATCTTATTTACAGGGTCCTAGGTGAAAAAGACTGCAGAGAAGCCTGGAGCTTGGTATATATCAGCTGTTTGCCAGATAACAGATGGGAGATAGGATGAATTAGTAAATGGAGAGTTGACATTTTAAGCAATTAGCGAGT
The DNA here is from genome assembly GCA_019512145.1 of Engystomops pustulosus. NCBI lineage: Eukaryota > Metazoa > Chordata > Amphibia > Anura > Leptodactylidae > Engystomops > Engystomops pustulosus. The sequence continues at coordinate 274,569,888 of CM033641.1, forward strand.
GTGATAGGCTTGCCTAAAGAGATGGGTTTTAAGAGCACGTTTGAAGCTTTGGAGGGTGGGTATTAGTCTCAGAGTCTGGGGAAGGGCATTCCAGAGAATTGGTGCAACTCGGGAGAAGTCCTGGATACGTGCATGGGAGGTTCGAATTACGGTAGAGATTAATCTAATGTCACTGGCAGATCGAAGAGCACGGGAAGGGCGATAGACTGAGATGAGAGAAGAGAGATAGGGAGGTGCAGCATTATTCAGAGCTTTGTGTATTAGGGTTATTATTTTAAAGACCCGAAGCAGTTCATCATGAGTTAGCATTTCCTGTCTGACAGGAAGAAAAGTCCCAGTCAGGGGTGGATTAAGTCATTAAGTACATTTGGTTCTAGAATCAAGCTTCTTGGGGAATGGAGGAATAGGCCCCTCTGCCTGCTTTCAATTTGAGGTTTGAGGGCCTGTGGGGGTTCTTTAAAGGTCTTAAAATGGTTCTTGTGTATTAAGAACATGAACAGATGTATAAAGATTAGAGATGAACGAACATACTCGTCCGAGCTTGATGCTCGTTCGAGCATTAGCGTACTCGAAACTGCTCGTTGCTCGGACGAGTATTTCGCCAGCTCGAGAAAATGGCATCTCCCGCCGTTGTGATTTTTGGCGGTCAGAAACAGAGCCAATCACAAGCCAGGAGACTCTGCACTCCACCCAGCATGACGTGGTACCCTTACACAGTGGGGCAGATTTACTTACCCGGTCCATTCGCGATCCAGCGGCACGTTCTCTGCGGTGGATTCGGGTCTTCCGGCGATTTACTAAAGTAGTTCCTCCGACGTCCACCAGGTGTCACTGCTGCGCTGAAGTTCATCGCAATGCACTGAACTTCTCCAAGCCGGGCCGGGTGCAGGTAAGCGTGTGTGCAGTGACATTTTTTTTTATTTTAAATGCCCCGGTTTTTCAGAATCTGTCGGGTTTTCATACGGCCACGCCCCCGATTTCCGTTGTGTGCATGCCGGCGCCGATGCGCCACAATCCGATCGCATGCGCCAAAAACCCGGGGCAATTCAGGGAAAATCGGCGCAAAACGGACCGTAAATGACCCCCAGTGACTGCACCACCAGCAGAATAGTGAATGCAGCTCTGGAGTGTAAACCCATCTGTGACTTTGCATCAGTACAAGACAAATATTGGCCCATGATGTTTAACAGAAGGGCCCTGGAATAAGACTCTTCTTTATAACTTGTTAGCATCTCTTATGGTCATACACTGCAGTTAGAGATGAGCGAACATACTCGTCCGAGCTTGATGCTGGTTGGAGCATTAGCATACTCGAAACTGCTCGTTGCTCGGACGAATACTTCGCCCGCTCGAGAAACAGCGGCCAGAAACAGAGCCAATCACAAGCCAGGAGACTCTGCACTCCACCCAGCATGACGTGGTACCCTTACACGACGATAGCAGTGGTTGGCTGGCCAGATCAGGTGACCCTGGGATAGACAACCCAAACTTATAAGAACGCTACTACACTTGATCTTATACAAAAGGTTCTTAGAAGTGTTGTTTGGGCAGTAGCCGAGAGACAGGGGCTTGGATTGGCGAAAGCTCGCCTGGCAGCGGAGCGCCAGCTCCATCCCAAGATCCAACTAACATAGTTTTAACTGCAGCACCTTTAATCTACTACTAGTTCACTGCCTCCATACATGGTCCCCTTATCAAACGAGCTGTGTCAGGCAGAATTTTCAGGTGTTTCACCAGATACATAGTGGAACTCGGCCCATCTGTCGCCGCCATGCTGGAGACCTGAAGTTGCAATCATAGCAGCGCAATATGGATGCCCCATACTGTCGCTCTTAATCATGGAAGTCGTCTCCATGGCTGCCTCCACATGTCGTCCCCTTATCAAAAGAGCTGTGTCAGGCTCATTTTTCGGGTGTTTCACCAGATACGTTATGGAACTTGGTCACTATGTCGCCACCATGCTGTGTTATCGACTAAATATACCGTTAACCTTTTGTTCACATAGGAAATCATTTCACCTCCTTTGGTGAAACCTGAGTCCATTTAGGGTATGTCGCCATGACACTCTCTAGCCTGCCACTGCTGCCGCTGCCTCTGCATGCCGTCCCCTATAGTGTCAGGGTCAAAGTAATCATAGCGGTTGGAAGCACAGTAAGTGCTTGTCAGTGTAGGCTAGAAAATAGCCATAGGGAACCCCAATGGCTTTATTTAGCCTACAATAGCGGTATATTTCCGTTTTTTTGGTTTGTTATGGTGGGCTTGATGCCACTTAGTAGTGCAGCTAGTTACATATGTGAGGAATTTTGCTGGGCGACTTGCGACGTTGTGTTTCGCTCTTAGTGACACACATATCCCACCCCTCAACACACCGAAGTGGGCAATTTATTAGGGCTTTATTTGAATAGGCACGTATTCTGATTTTTTTTTTTACGTGATTTTTTTTATAAATCAAGTCATCAGGCACAGCCACAAAATCCAGTTTGTTGCGGTACGTGTAGGTTAAGGAACTAGCCATAGCAATGAGGATAGCAGTTTGTTATTAAAAAAAAAAAAAGTAAAGTTACCTTTAATTTGTAAAATGTTTAACCGGAGGGTAGGGGTTAGAGGATAGAGGACGTGGACGTGAGCGTTCCAAATACTGCAGGGGTCAGAGGCGTGGTACCTGGGAGGTGGGGGGGAGGACACCCCTGCTGATGAGGGAGCATGCGGAAACTGAGATCTACAGCTACCTAGGTTCATTCATGTCTCAAGTACTGGGATCGTGGTAGAGCACTGTTGAGGCCCCAGAACAGTGCGGAAGAGGGTGATGTCGGGGATGCGGGACAATGTTCTAGCACATTGTTCCACCGTCAGTCTTCCCGCAGTCCACCCCATGTCACGAAATCGCACTCCTCCAGCTCCTCAACCTCAGCTCCTCCCCCCAGTCTGCACTCCCAGCAAATTTGGGCATTGAACGGCATACTGTGAGGAATGTTTCTGGACCCTTACCCAGTCACAAACCACTTGTCCGGTTGCTGCTGAGAATTCCAACCCACCACACGCCCCAAGCCACATCAACATCCACATCTCCAAAAATGCTTAGCCTGGAGATGCTGCTCTATAGGCTGGTAGGAGAGACCAAGGCCTTCCGAAACATCAATGTCCGGCGGCCGCACCTCAGTATTCGGTCCCCAGCGCCATCTATACTTTTCCCGACTGTGCCGTCCCCGCCTGCACAAGCACACCGTGTCAGACAACATCCTCCGTGCCTGACCAAAGATGTTCGACAAGGGTCCACCGGACCAGGACAGTGGACGAGGTGCTGAGGGCAGGGCCACTATATATCGTTGTGAGACATTGGGTGAACTTTGTGGAGGCTGGGACCCGAGTCTGGACCTGGGGTGGTCAGATACTCGCCAATGACGGGATGTGAGGGGCCTACCAGGTCAAGGTCTCAAGCCTACTATGCATCCCTCCTCCCACCCTCCTCCACCCCTCCTCCGAATTACCATACGCAATGGGCATGGAGCACCAGTCAGCAGCGCAGGAACATGGAGAAGAGAGGGCGGGGACGGTAGCCTAGGCACAGAGAGTGCCATTCGCTAAGCGACAGCAGGAGGTGCTCAAAATTGCTGAGTCTAGGCAAGTAAAAGCACAACGACCAAGAGTATTATTACAGGGCCACGGCGCAGACTGATCTGTGGCTGGCACCGCGTGAAACCCTGAAGCAATGGTTAGTGTTGAACCGGCAGTGTAACCTGCGGGTGGTTGGGGACGGCTCTGGAACTCGGCCAGACGGACACAGTGCTTGCCTGGCCCATGTGTGTAAATATCATAGTTCACGCGTTTCCGTCAAGACATCCCCAAGATGTGGATTCGCTCAAGAAGGTGCGCCGGGCCTCTGTGCGGCCTCTCAGGAAAAGTCCAGCACAGATTGTGCCACATCAGGGCCAGCGCAGCGGCAGCCTCAAGTGCATGCTCACCGAATGTTGTGCGAGACCCACGCGGTTGGAAATTAACATTAACCATGTTATCCAGAGTTTACCAGCAGCGCAGAGAGATGCAGGACTGCCAGATGTCAACTTCCGCCAGAACTGGTAGTCAGGCAGTCGCTTCCTCAAGGATCAATGAGGCACGTGGACGTGGAGTCTGATATCTGTATGGTGATGAGAACTTTGAGGAGTCCACACAGATGGGTCAGTGGGCGTGGCGGCCATCATCAGCTCACCCATCGCTGCTTGGAATGTTGAAAAACTCTCTGGTAGCAATGAAGTCGGAGATTTGCGCTCGTCACAAGAGACGGGGGAAGAGATTTCCCTTGTTGATAGCCAAGCACCACTCAGGTCTGTTCTCAGGGCCGATCGGAGGAGGTGGGGTGAGAGGAGGATGAGGAGGAGAGGAGGAGAAATGTTGGCGAGACAGAAGAGGGGGACCATTGTCGTCCTTCAATGTTTCGCGTGTATGGGCGAAGAAGAGGAGTGGGGAGGAGGAAAGGACAGTCAGGCCAGTGAGGGGAGTTAATTCTTGCGCGTTGATTTTTGAAATCTGGCGCATATGGCACGATCGATTTCATGCTAGGCTGCTATCCCGTTGGACCCTCGCGTTCAAAGAATTATCAGCACGATTACGGGTATTCACTCCTCCTGGACCCCAAGGTACAAGCCAAAATCTTTCTACTATATCCTAGAGAGGAAAAAGGAGTGTGAGAAGCAGAATACCAGCAGCCCTGGTGCACAAGCGGAAATCAGTATTTCCCTTCTGACAGCGCTAGCGGCCAGAGGAGTAGTTCTGGGGACAAGTAGCGAGGGAGAGTAGGCGAGCAGGCAGCTTTGTCCAGCACTGGCAGGGGTACGCTTTACAAGGACTTGCCAGTGTTTATGTCAAACCAGCAAAGACCCACTGTCACCTGTCCACAGTCTCGGCTAGTTAGGGCTAGAGCTTGACAGAAAAGATGGTGAGGGAGTACGTAGCTGACCATACCATCGCCTAACTGATCACACAGTCCCTACAACTACATGGGTTTCAAAGCTGGACAGTGGCACGAACAGGGCGGACGCCTTGGATGGTTCTTGCTCGCCCTGCCGCTAGCGTGTTGTCGAGAGGGTTTTCAGTTCCACTGGTGGCATCATCAACGATAGCGTACAAGCCTGTCGATGACAGCGCTTGAAAGGTGACACTTATCAAGATGATAAGCCTGGATTTCTTCAGGATTTCCAATTCTCCACCAGGTGAAAGAAGCTCAAACTGTAATGTATAATGTATGCACTCTCCTCCTCTGTACCGTCCCTCTTCCCCCGCCCCTCCCTTTGTCTCGCCGCCCTTTCATTAATTCATCATACCCGATGCCTGCCCCTTTGCACCCTCCCCTCGAACCTGATCGGCACCTTCCCCTACCCCTTCTACCTTCCCCCTCGCCTGACCCATCAATGCTTACCTCGTATCACAGCCTTCCCCCCCCCCCCTCCCCCCCCTCCCCCGATTTTACCCTCGACGAATACACACCCCCCACACCTTCATTTCCCTCTCCCCACTGTATTCCTCCCAATGACCCTTACAAATTCCCCGCCCCCACCACCAGCTCCCCCCCGCCCTAACCCCTCCACAAACACTTTCACCACCCTCCCTTCCCGTCACCCTCACTCTCCCACCAGGCTATGCGGTCCCTAAACTTCTCCATCCCCCACCCCTCACTCTACGCCCCTTATCCCCGCCGTTGCCCCTAGACCTGCTTCCCCTTCCCCACCCCCCCACGCCCAGACACAATCTTAGCCCCGCCTTCTTTTTTTCTTCTCCTCCTCTTGGTACACTAAGAAGAGGAATGGATATTTTTGACAGGTGCACAATTGGCTCTATCGCTATAAGTACTTATGATTTATTTTTCTTGGTATGGGCATTCCTGACCCGGTCCTTGTTTTAAAATGATTTTGATTGGGCGTGCCAAGACAGGCATTCAATCTATTCATTTTCTGGAGGACCACCCTACCTGCTCATCTGTTTGAAACTTTTTTTGGACTGCCACATAAGGCACTAACTCTATTTCTTTTCTGGAGGCCCACATACTGATACTCTGGTTTGAAAACTTTTTGGACTGACCACATAAGGCATCAAGCTATTTTAATTTTCTGGAGGACACCCTACGGCTCCTCGGGTTTGAAACTTTTTTGGACTGCCAAATACCAGCGACATATCCAAATTAAATGTCTCCATAGCAGCCTCCCCACATCGTCTTTTTTTAGCTGTCTCCCACCGTTGTCGCAATTGCTACCTCCATACGTCATCGCCATAGGCTCCAAAAAAGTCGTACATAGCTGCCCTCCACACGGCGTACCCCGTATCAAACCGCCGCTGTGTCAGGGCAGCAGCATTTGGGTGGTTTGCAGGCTTTATACAATATCCAAACTCCGTTTAACTTTGTCGCCACAATGCGCTTGTACATACACAAAAATTACGGCAACTTTTATCATAGCACCAACTCATCTTTCGCGCTTCTGCGCATCGGTTAACATTCCCCCTAACACGCCATACAACAACCAAAACTTATAAGCAAACAACACTACATTGATCTCCCAAATGGTTATAGAGGCTCGTTTGGGGGAGTAGCCGAGAGACCGGGGGCTTGGATAGGCGAAAGCTCACCTTGGCAGCGGTTTTAGCGCCAGCTCCAGAATAAGATCCAATAAACATAGTTTTACTTGAAGCACCTAAATCTACTACTACTTAATGTCATAATTTCGTTTTTCTCTTCTTTATCAATTACGAGCTGGGTGCATGGTTTCCCAGATTATTTTTCATTTTGTGTTTCGTGTTCACCGAACAGAGTGGAACTAGTTGTCCCATCTGAAGTTGCATATCAAAGCAGCGCAAAGGGATGCCCCATATGTCGCTCTTTAATCATGGAACATTCCGAAAAAACAATTCAAAAATAGAGAACCACATGCCTATTGCCATTGCATTCTAGGTGAAATATTCAAACTGGACCGGCCTGGCTTTGAAAAATTTATACTTTTTTCAAAGAAACGGCTCTGGCCCCAGGGCCCATTGGGTGGGGAGGAGCCGCGAAGAGAACGGGGGGCTTGGACAGGCGTAAAGCTCGTCTGGCAGAGGACCGCCAGCTCCATCCCAAGATTTAGGCAGCTCAGAGGCATCCATGCATTGCTGCCCTTGTGTTTCCTGTCCATTGTGCTCCCACGTACTCCATTCCCACAGGTCACCAATGTATACCATGTGGCAATTTAAACTATCTCTATACCAAGACGATGGTGTATGGAACCACGAGGAGGATATGCAGAACATCAGACCCTTATCAAACGAGCTGTGTCCGGCCAGAAATTTGGTTCGGGGGAACAAGACATGGCCCTTGTTTCAGTAGTTCCAGAAGTGTATTAGCAACAGGACCTTACGTGGCGTGATAATATTGCTTGACCACTTTTTTTGAGGGTTATCGGGCAAAGCAGTATGACTTGATTTCGTGAGAATGTGGTTGCTTACCAGAAGAATGACCGAGATAATGGAATAACATCTATGTCCTCTCACATAGTAAATCAAATTTATTAAAAACATGAATGTTATTGGATTATCAGTCAAACACACGAAAGTTGGAAAGTAAATTTTTGAATTTCCACATTTTGTGCCCTGTTCGCACATACTAAAAAATTTTACATAAAAATCTTTTCAAAAGGTTGCACAGTCACAAAATACCGTAACTTAAGGTCTGTCCACAAAAAAAAATTACACTACCTTGGAATACATTAAATTTATAGGAAATTGTGATAATGTTTTTATTTTATAAATAACTTCCACAATATATATTTATTTTGTATTGTGTGGAACTAGAGACTTAAAGCTTAGGGTATCTGGCCTGCACATAATACCTTAAAACAAAGCCTTAAAGAAAGTGTGAATAAATTTTTTTTTTTACAATGTTGGTTGTTAAAAGTGTGGAGATCGCACTTTTGGATCAATCCATAATATTGAAAATACCACAGATCACAAAACTTGACCTGCCAACTTTACAATTGCGTTAGATAGGAACCATTTTGTAATCAATGGTTGTCACTCTTGGAAGGGTGGGCGGTTTAAGAACCCTCTCCACCAATCAGACGGTGTCCACTACCTAGGAGATAGGGGACAGCAATGAACCTTGTAACCGGTTTCCGATCCGGGAAAACATATTTGTTTGTTTCTTACCAGAATGTAGTGGAGCATGCATTTCTATGGATTATGAAAAGTTGTGAAGACAGTGCCATTGAGCGTAAAACATTTCTTCTTTAATAATAAAGAATTTTTTTACTAGTTCTTTAAGTGAAGCCTCTATGGGTGAAGAAACAATGTCCTAAATATTAATTAGAATTCTGGCCACTTTCCCCTAATTAACTATGCATGGTGCTATGCTCAAGTACACGTTTTGGATTTAATAAAAGAATAGGTTTCACTAAAGTTTTATAATAACACATTTAATGAACCCTACTTTTGGTACCCTCCTTGATAATTGCTAATGCAGTTGTTAAATATCGTCCCCTTTTAGGGATTTTTTTTTAAACTCTTTACAGTCTATATAAAATGGCGCGAAAAACCTCACCCGTTAAAATTAAACATACAAGCCGTGACAAACTGGTCTATGGAAAAATAAAAACTTTAGCCCCAAGCTGCAATGATGGTAAGAGTTAGCAAGTGCCTGCAATGAAAATTTGATTGATAACCACTTGTTTGCATGTGGGAGTTTTGAAGTTGTTCGGACACCTCTGAAGGGTACGCCAAGGTCGACCTTAATATTTTTTATAGACACCCCCTAAACACACAGGTTATGAGAGTGCCGAAGTAGTAAACCCACATCTCTGGATGGCACAACACTAGTGCACAGCCGTAGAGTAGCCTTCACCCAACCCTCATTTGATCTAGCCCACGGTCGAACCACGCGCACGCAAGTCCACCATTAGCGTATTTATAACCGGCGGGACGGCCATGAAGATTAGTGAATTGAGATAAAAGAACAACGAAGGTTAAATTTTATAGTAATTGGCTTAGGGACGTAGACACAACAAGTCACCAATAATATATATAGTTAAAGGAAACCTACCACTTTGTCAGTGGCAGGTTTCTGATGGAAAAATACCGGGCCACCCGGTTTAAAACAATTTAAACTGTATATGACGGCAGTTTTAAAAACACTAACGAAAAATAAGCTCCCGGCACCGCTCACCCTGACAACCATCAGAACCTGCAAATACAACTGGTAGGTTTCCTTAACACAGAGTGCAGGGTAAAAAGTTTAAGACTACAAATACAAGGCAATTCCGATCTACTTGCGCATAGCTAATCTACTTCACATTGGACATTTTCCTGCATGATCTTTTTCACCTAGGAAAAGAACAATGGACACCACATGTGAAATGCCTATTTATTGGGACAGTCACACCCCGCACACCAATGGAGGACTCGGCGAACTCACCCTACTTTGAAACGAGTACCCGAGCATTTTAGTGCTCGCTCATCTCTAGTGAAGACCCTTCTTAATATAAAAATTAAAGGTCCTGAAATGGTTCTTGTGTACATGTGTATTGAGAGCATAAACAGATGTATAAATATTTCATGGGTGAAAGTCCTTCTCAATTGAAAATTTGGTGGGAACAAGCCATTGGCCCTTGTTTCCAGTATGTTCCAGAATGCTAGCAACAGACCTCACGTGAGATTGATAATATTTGTTGACACTTTTTGTGAATTATCTGGCAAGCAGTATGACATAATTTGAAGAAGGTGGTGCTTACCAGAAGAAATGACCCGAGATAATAGGAATTACATCTATGTCCTCTCACCTAGTAAAATCAAATTTATTAAAACATGAATGTTATTGTTATTATACTCAAAAAGAAAGTTGGAAGTAAATTTTTGAATTTCCACATTTGTGCCCTTTTGCCACATACAAAAATTTTTATAAAATCTTTTCAAAAGGTTGCACAGTTCACAAAATACCGTCAACTTTAGGTTGTCCCACAAAAAAATTACACTAACTTGAATATTACATTTTTCGGAAATTGTTGATAATTTTTTTATTTTATTAAATAACCAAACTATATATTTATTTTTTGTATCTGTTGTTGTGAACTAGAGAATAAAGCTGAGGTGTAATTTGGCCTGCACCATAATACCTATAAAAACAAAGCCTTAAAGAAAAGTGAATAACTTTTTTTTTTTTACAATGTTGTTGTAAAAAGTGTTGAGCTCAGCAATTTTTGACAATCCCATAATATTGACTATAACCACAATTCACAAACTTGACCTGCCACTTTATTCAATTGGTTAGAATAGGAACCCATTTTTTTAATCAATGGTTGTCCACTCTTGTGAATGGGTGGGGGTTTAAGCACCCTCTCCACCAATCAGACGGTTGTCCCCTATCCTAGGGATAGGGGACAGCAATGGAACTTTGTACAGGTTCCCGATCCGGGAAAACATATTTGTTTGTTTCTTACCCAGAATTGTTAGTGGAGCATGCAATATTCTATGGGATCTATGAAAAGTTGTTGAAAGACAGTGACCATTGAGGTAAAACATTTCTTCTCTTACTAATAAGAATTTTTTTTATCTAGTTCTTTAAGATGAAAGCCTCTCATTTGTGAAGAAAAATGTCCTAAATATAATTAGAATTCTGTCACTTTCCATAATTAATATGCATGGTGTTATAATGCTCAATTACACTGTTTTGTATTTCCTAAAAGAATAGTTTTCCTTAAAGTTTACTCATAACACATTTTAAATGAACCCTCCTTTTGGTACCCTCCTTTATAATTTTGCTAATGCAGTTTGTATAAATATCAGTCCCCTTTTTATGTATTTTTTTAACTTCTTTTATAGTCTTTAATCAAAATGGTCCTGAAAAAACCTCACCCTTTAAACAACAAGCCGTGACAAACTGCCTATGGAAAAATAAAAACTTTAGCCCCAGGCTGCAATGATAGGTAAGAGTTATCAAAGATGTCTGCAATGAAAATTTATTGATAACAATTGTTTGCATGTGGGAAGTTTTCGGACCCCTGAAGGGTACGCAAGGTCGATTAATTATCTTTTTTTTTTGTTTAACTCATTTTTTATTGGCAATTTTATTACACAGTATTTGGGAGTGGAGGTAAAAGTAATGGAGGAGGAGACAGTGAGTGGTGGGTTAAACAGTAATGGAGCACATATGTGATTGAGGAGGAGAAGGTAGTGATATATGGGATATGGGATAGAGGTGAAGGTGTGATATATATATATATATACATTGTGATAGGACAGGCGAGTGAAAGCAGTTATGGAGAAAGTATGGAAGAGAGGAGACAGTCATAGCGGGCATATGGGAGTGGTACAGAGAAAGCAGTGATGGAATATAAAACAAGTGAGCTGACTCTCCCCCTCTTTGACTGATAAAAACTGTTCTAGGTACAAAATAGCCCAAGAAATAGTCATCTGAAGAGACACCATGCCCTCTAGGCTCTAAAAGTGACTATTCTCAGTTCATTTCTTTTAGGTGATTTTTTTTTTATAGGTAAATGGATGTGATTTAACATAAAAGCTAAAAAAACATTAAAGGGAACCTACCACCACGATTCTACCTATTAAGGTAGAACGGGTGGTAGGTGGATGAATGGGACGTGAAGATTAGCCCTTTTTTGGGCTAATCCTCACGTCCTGGCTATCCTTTGGTAAACTTTAATAAGTCTGTATGTAAATTTTTTTAAGAGGCTACTGGGGCGCGGAGTAGCCGGACATGAGGCTACACTTCGCGGCTACTCCACGCCCCCGTAGCCTCTTTTCACCACTTACCATGTAATCCTCGTCCGAGTACCCGGCATTCTGCACATGCGCAGTAGTACCGGCCTCGGAGCTATGGCCGCTAAACTGCGCATGCGCAGAACGCCAGGTACACAGATGAAGGCGCGCAGCTACGAGGAGAAAAGAGGCTACTGGGGCGTGGTGTAGCCGCAAAGTGTAGCCTCATGTCTGGCTACTCTGCGCCCCAGTAGCCTCTTAAAAAAATTTACATACAGACTTATTAAAGTTTACCAAAGGATAGCCGGGACGTGAGGATTAGCCCAAAAAAGGGCTATCCTCACGTCCCATTCATCCACCTACCACCCGTTCTACCTTAATAGGTAGAATCGGCATGGTAGGTGCCCTTTAAAGCTAGAAATCACAAAAAAGGTAGAAAGGATATGTCTTACCATACATGCAGGTAGTTTAGTGGGGTAAAAACTAGATACAGGTTCCCATTAACTCATAGGGGCAGATTTATCAAGTGTCTGAAAATCTGAATATTTCTAGTTGCCCATGGCAACCAATCACAGCTCACACATTTTACCAGTGCTCATGAATATTTTAAAGGGGAGCTGTGATTGGTTGCCATGGGCAACTAGAAATATTCTGACTTTCAGACACTTGATAAATCTGCCCCATAGTCTTACAGTGCTCCACCTTTTATATCTATAACTTTCATACCAAGCCATAGCTATAGGATGTGCAGTTGTTGTATTTATGCTTGAGACTAAGTGCCAAAAGACTGCACTTGCCACAGTATTATAAATGGCACTTGATAAAGCCAAGATCTGTGCCTCAGCTTTATGGTTGTTTTCCTGTAATCATAAAAGTTACGTTATAGTGATTTAATCTCATCTACTAAAAGCTAAGAAATAACAACCAGTTTCTCTGGTTCCGGTTATTTTTTAGGGTAATATCTTTCAAATAAACCCCTGTTTGCAGTAATATACACTTAAAAATCGATTTTTATTAAGAAGAATAAAATGTTCAATGTTAAGTTGTTTATTGAAGTACAAAAGCAATTACTCAACCGCCGCTGTTCTCCGAAACGTAATTGCGATAAAGCGTTATTTGTAGTTTTCATGCCTTTCAGAAGCGGCAAAATTCAGCTAAAATTGATTATGTCTAAAACAATATCAGACTCCACAGCATGGTTCAGCTGTATTACTTTTTTATTTCCACAATTTTATTATTATCATAAGGATTCTGAAAGTGTGTTATTACATTCATATTTCAAAAACATTAAATTGGTCCAAATTTATTTTCAAAGCCCACGTCTTTTTCTGCTTCTGAAATGTTACCTGCATCACTTACTTCTTCTAATGGACTCCAGAAGTTCTAAAAGTTTCCATTAGAAATATTTTTTTATTTGTACCTCCCTTTTGGGGAATATACAACTAATTCAACCAACTACTGATTCCCATCCTCACAAGTCATTTTTCCACTGCAAAGTTCCATTTTGACTCATTTGATTGAACATGATTGAACTAATTTGTTTTTCAGTAGCAGCTTCTTGTATATGTTGACACAGTGAGAGCTCTTTGAAAGCTTCTTATCTGTAGATAAAGTATTCTTAGGGGCTACTGCTACTTATTGAAGCTTGCACTTGAAGCACGCACTTTGTTTCGTATATTGCTGCTATATTAGGTCCTTTAGGCCTGAATACTATTTGCCTTTAGATTGTATACTCATTGGGGCGCATTTATTAACAACTATGGGGCACATTTACTTACCCGGTCCTGTCGTGATCCCCGATTCACCAACATCGTGCGCCCAAGATCCTGCATCTGTCGCTTCCCCCGCTGAGGTCCGTCGGAGTTCACCTTCTTCTTCCCGGTGTATGTGAGTGCATGTCACAATTTACGGTGTTAAATCCCACGCGTTGTCCGAATCCGGAAAAGGTAAGGAAATGATCGGGAAACCCAACGAAAATGCGGTCCGTGGACCCTATATGCAGTTTACCTGTGTAGTGTGCAGGGGGCACCAGATTCAGTATTTCTTGCACCTATCCTTCATGAATCTGGCACTCCCTGCACTGCTCTGAAAAAGTGCACCACTTTTTTCGGTGCACCTTTAACATGGGTTATGCAACAAAATTCTATCTGACTTTCCATGTTAAATCTGGAGCACGGTCCGACTGAGCACTACCACCCCCCTCTAATATGTGTTGGCACAGGAACTTCTTAAATACCTGTGCAAACAGATTGCACTAACAAAAAACTTGCATAGTCTGACAGAAAACTGGGGCACAACCCTTAGTGTGTATCCCAATTAAATCAGTCGCTGCCTAGCACCAACTTTGTTGTGTACCCGTCCAATCTATTTGAATCAATTTTTAATTTACTTGAGTTTTATGCAAGGTAATGGCGTATCTGCTCTCTGTTTCACTATTTTGGTATTGTTTGTACTTAGTATGTTTAGAGAGTCCATAGACAGTAACTTGTTTGCTTCATGGTTCACATGATATCTTTGTGCTAACTATTTAACTAATCGATTAAATAACAATTGGGTCCGATCTTTTTTGGTTTGTTTACTTTTTGAAAACTGTGTAATAGCAGTTGGAGAACCAATCAAAGCTTTTTTTATTTATTCCCCCCTTTTTTGTATGTTATATATTTTTAATTTGTCTTGGTTTTTAAATGATACCCTAATTTTAGCGGCATAAAAGATTCTGTTTTTATTGGTCTGGGCTTAAGGCTGTTTTATATGTGTAGACTACAATAAGTATCCTTCAATGCCCTGCGCCTGGCAATACCACAAAATCGATCCTATAATCTTTGATAAAAAGAGAGTAGTATGACCTGGTAGGAGGGAATGACTTCACCCTGGACTCCATTTTTTTATATATATCCTCTGCCTGATTTGACATCAGGGTAAATAATCGGCCAGCAATCTTCCATATATATTTCTCCTAATGTTTTTGTCATGATATAAGATAATGCATGTAGAATACCTGCATTCCATATGTACCTATCGGTAATTATATATCCCTTACTCATGTGTACTCCGTCCTGCGTGATCCGGCTCTCGTAGTGACTCACAGCATGATTCGGCTCCCGTAGTACTTACTGCGCACACGTCCAGCTCCGAGACAGTATACACATTGTCCTGACAGCACATGTGCGATTACACAGTGAGCATGTGATCTTGAGAGCCAACCCACTATGGCCACATGACGTCGGCAACGTTCTCTTATTGGCCCAATGTATTTATTATAGGTAGCTTCTGACCAGGATGATGCCACTCCCAAACGAAGGCTCAGTAGAAGCCGAAACACACGTCGGGGACACCGTCATCCCCGAACATCATAACTTTTTTGTACTTTTTGCACTTCATCACATGGGCTTTGCTGCAACTCTTTATGTGGCACGAGTTTTTGCTGTGCTGATATTGTATTGTTAGTCCATTACAGTTTGTGGGTTTGATCAGGGACGGATTAAAGGAGGGGCTCATGGGGCTCGAGCCCCGGGGCCCCCACCACTTTCACTTTTTAAGGGGCCCCCACCAGTTTCCAAGAGTCAGCGATTTAGCTCAGCTCTGTGTCTCTGTCTGCAATGTGCAGCGGCCCATGGCCGCCCAGAACACACACAGGGGTCTAGGATGACAGCTGTGTCAGTGAGACACAGCTGCCTTCACTGGGGGAGATCACCATTTTCTACAGGGGACTCGCAGCTAAAGTCTACAGGTGGCTGTATACTACAGGGGGCTGGTGGCTTTATACTACAGGGGGCTGGCAGGCTACATACTACAGGGGGCTTGCAGGTTACATACTACAGGGGCTGGCAGGCTACATACTACAGGGGCTTGCAGGCTATACACTACAGGGGGTCTGGCAGGCTATATACTACAGGGGGTCTGGCATGCTATATACTACAGGGTGCTGGCAGGCTATATACTACAGGGGGGCTGGCAGGCTATATACTACAGGGGGCTGGCAGGCTATATACTACAGGCGGGCTGGCAGGCTGTATACTACAGGGGGCTGGCTATATACTACAGGGGGGCTGGCAGGCTATATACTACAGGGGGCTGGCTATATACCTCCAAAAACATTGTTGGAAGGGCCCCCACCCTTAATCCGGCAGTGGGTTTGATGGTTGTTCCTAAACCAGTCCTGTTATACATTGATTACTGCATATCTCCTCCCATGTCTGGGCATGACTGCCTTTGCCTGTATACCACCGCTGTAACTCTGCACCAATTTAATGTTTTTTAACTATGTAGCTATGTTGTAATTTGTGTCAATAAAGTTTGTACTATATCTTTTTGTATTCAGGTGTCTTAGTCTTGCCTTCTTTCTCCTTTCCTTAAGGAGTACAATAGATTATATATGGTCACCATTAAGCTATACTACACTGTGGAGTTGTGCTTGTCCATAAGCACATATCACCAAGGTCATCACCAATAAAACAGCTCCATATTAAAGGGACACTCAATTCAAAGCTTATTCATTGAAAAAATTGCATGGTCTGGGGCCTTAATGGGGGTGTCGGACTCATTGTATTCCTAAAACCTTGCTAGAACTTAGAGCAGGGGTGGGCAATTAATTTCCCCATGGGGCCACATCAGACATTGGAATGGTTTTATATCATATATATATCATATCATATATGATATATATATCATATATATATCATATCCCTACATAAAAAGCAGTAAATAAAACATTACAATGATTCAATGAAAATATGGAGGACATAAGCTTAAACTTTTCAACAATCTCATGTGGGCCAATGCCCAGGTCTGACATAAAATCATACTCCTCCCTTTAGGCCCTGCATAAGGAACCAACTGTGGCTGAAGTTTTCCTTTAAGAAATTTTCATGCAATAGGAACTCTTGTTTTTTCATGGTCTCAGCTTGTGAAATGCATGATGAAATTGCAGTCTACTTTCATATTGGGGCAGATTTACTTACCCGGTCCGTTCGCGATCCAGCGGCGCGTTCTCTGAGGTGGATTCGGGTCCGGCCGGGATTCACTAAGGCAGTTCCTCCGCCGTCCACCAGGTGGTGCTGCTGCGCTGAAATTCACCGGCCTATACCTGGTGAAGGTAAGTGTAATTGTCGCGACACATTTTTTGTTTTAAATGCGGCGGTTTTTCCGAATTCGTCGGATTTTCGTTCGGCCACACCCCCCGATTTCCGTCGCGTGCATGCCGGCGCCGATGTGGCACAATCCGATCGCGTGCGCCAAAATGCCGGGGCGATTCAGGGAAAATCGGCGCAAATCGGAAATATTCGGGTAACACGTCGGGAAAACGCGAATTGGGCCCTTAGTTGTGCTGGCAGTTATTCTCTGTTTTCACCAGATTAAGGCTAAATTCACACTGCCGTGAGCCCGCCGCACCGTAGCACGGCGGGCACACGGCAGCGCGGGGAGAGGAGGAGGAGGTGAGCGCAGCTCACCCCCCGCCCCTCTGCGGGGAGAGGAGGAGGAGGTGAGCGCAGCTCACCCCCCGCCCCTCTCCATAGGAATTAATGGCGCACGGCGCCGTAATACGGGGCAAGATAGGACATGTCCTATCTTTCCCCCGGCTACGGAGCGGTTAGGTGCCACACGTGTGCTGCACCGTACCGCTACCATACAGGGCCGTGAGCCCATAGAAGTGTATGGGGGACGTA
The DNA here is from genome assembly GCA_019512145.1 of Engystomops pustulosus. Lineage (NCBI taxonomy): Eukaryota > Metazoa > Chordata > Amphibia > Anura > Leptodactylidae > Engystomops > Engystomops pustulosus. The sequence goes on from CM033641.1 coordinate 274,587,278, forward strand.
TATCGGCCGTATATACATCGGCCGTATATACGTCCCCCATACTGTAGTGTGAATGTAGCCTTATAGTTAGTTTTATCCAAATTAAACTACAATATGAATGATGTTTCTCCTGTAAGCACATGAGGTCACAAATGAGGTGGATGGTATTGTCCCATATTAACAAAAGTCACTTCTATGGGTAATTGGTGATTCTGTAGCACCCTCCACATTGTGTAAAATGTCGGGTCCTACATAAAGAAGGTGCCTGGCCTACCTAGGGAGAGAGAAGCACAGGATTATGGGAAGAAGAAGGGAGGAGTTAAGAGTTAGTCAGTAGTCAGTCAGTTGCAGGATGATGTAAGAGAGCCTTGGGCTCAGAAGAGCTAAGCAGAAGCAGAAGTAGAGTGAATCATCACAGCTAAATAATAATAATTCCTTTATTTATATAGGGCACACATATTACACAGAGCTTGCCAAATCAGTGTCTGCCCTCATGGGGCTCACAATCTAGCACATTGAGCACATTGAGGAGGATAGCTCACCAAGGTGGCCAGTGTCCCTGCAGTTCAAGTATAAGTGTGAGTTGTTTTATTTGGGTGCCGCCATGACCACAAGGCAAGTCACTTACTACTTTATTCATCACCTGGGAGCCAGCCCTAGTTGGGAAGGGTTAAACATCACGCTGACGGTGATCGATAAGAGTGTAGTCACTTCGCCTTGTGGTCAGTGGCGGCACCCAAATAAAACAACTCCCACTTCTATGAACGCAGGGACATGGCCACCTGGTGGCTATCCTCCTCAATGGCTCCGGCGCAGAAGCACTCGCCAGCATGGTGGCTTAGTGGTTAGCCTTACATCTTGCAGGCGCTGGGGACTGGTTCAAGTCCATCCAAGTCAAAATTGTAAAGAGTTTGGTATGTTTGGTTTGCATGGTTTCCTCCCACACTCCAAAAAATACTGGAAGGGATTAGATTGTTGAGCCCCATGAGGGCAGACACTGATTTGGCAAGCTTCTGGGTAACGTGTCCTATATAAAAAAGGATTATATATTAGCTGTGATGGTTCACTTACTTCTGCTTCTTGCTTAGCTCTTCTGAGCCCAAGGCTCTCTTACATTATCCTGCAACTGACTGACTACTGACTAACTCTAACCTCCCTTTCTTCCATCATCCGTGCTTCTCTCTCCACGGTAGGCCAGGCCCCTTCTTGTAGATAAAAACAATTAAAGGTATTACACATTTCATTGTCATTGCTCAATGGAATCACAATTACCCCTGATTGGAACTTAATTTCCTATAGTGAAAGCCCTTGGTTATGCTAGTTTCTCTGTGACTTATGTTAATATGGGACAATAACCTCCACCTCATTGTGACCCTCATGTGCTTACAGGAGAGAAACATCTCATATGTAGTTTATTTGGATAAACTAACTTTAATCTGTTACAATCGCTGCAGTATATGTTTGTCGCTTGTAGAAATAAAAGTTTATTACAATAAAGAAGTCACATCAGTTCACCTGGAAAAAAACTAACCGCAGTTGTCTAACTTCTTATGGATTGTTCAGCATGGCATGTGTTTAGGATCTGTTGATCAGTATTAGTCACATCAGTAGGAAACACAATGGGGTCACTTTACTAAGGCCCAATCGCGTTTTCCGACGTGTTACCCGAATATTCCGATTTGCGCCGATTTTTCCCTGAATCGCCCGGCATTTTGGCGCACGCGAGAGGATTGTGCCCCATCGGCGCCGGCATGACGCGACGGAACGGGGGTGTGTGCCACGAGCGAAATCACTTCATTGGAAAAACCGCGACCGACCCTTTAAAGAAAAAACAAAAAATGTTCGTCGCAGACATTACACTTACCTCACCAGGTTAGGACGGTGAATTTCACGCGCAGAGCAGCACCACCTGGTGGCGGGCGGAGAGGAACTGCCTTGTGAATCGGCCGGACCCGAAACCACCTCAGGAACGACGGCCGCTGGATCGCGAACGGAGAGACCGGGGTAAGTAAATCGCCCCAATATGAAAGTAGGACTCGCAATTTCATCATGCATTTCAAAGCTGAGACCATGAAAAAACAAGAGTTCCTATTGCATGAAAATTTTTAAAGGAAAACTTCAGCCACAAGTTGGTTCTATGCAGGGCCTAAAGGAGAGAGGAGTATGATTTATGTCAGACGGGCATTGGCCCACATGAGATTGTTGAAAGTTAAGCTTATGTCCCATATTTCAGTTGAATCATTGTAATGTTGTTATATTACTGCTTTTATGTAGGGATATGTATATATATGATATATATCATATATGATATGATATATATTGAGAATAAACCATTCCAATGTTGATGTGCCCATGGGGAAATAATTGCCCACCCCTGCTCTAAGTTCTAGCAAGGTTTTAGGAATACAATGAGTCCGACACCACATTAAGGCCCAGACCATGCAATTTTTTCAATGAATAAGCCTTTGAATTGAGTGTCCTTTATATGGAGCTGTTTATGGTGATGATCTTGGTGATATGTGCTTAGGGACAAGCACAAATCCACAGTGTAGTATAGCTTAATGGTGACCATATATAATCTATTGGTACTCCTAAGAAAGGAGAAGAAGGCAAGACTAAGGACCCTGAATACAAAAAATATAGTACAAACTTTATGACACAAATACACATAGCTACAGTTTAAAAAACATAATGGTGCAGAGAGTACAGGGTGGTATACAGGCAAAGGCAGTCATGCCCAGACATGGGAGGAGATATGGCGTAATAATGTATAACAGGACTGGTTAGGAACAACCATCAAAACCACATGCCGGATTAAGGGTGGGGGCCCTTCAAACAATGTTTTGGAGGTCATATAGAGCCCCCTGTAGTATATAGCCTGGCAGCCCCCGGATATAGAGCCAGCCCCTGTAGATACAGCCTGCCAGTCCCCCTGTAGTATATAGCCTGCCAGTCCCCCTGTAGTATATAGCCTGCCAGTCCCCCTGTAGTATATAGCCTGCCAGTCCCCCTGTAGTATATAGCCTGCCAGTCCCCCTGTAGTATATAGCCTGCCAGACCCCTGTAGTGATGAAGCCTGGCAAAGCCCCCTGTAGTATGTAGCCTGCCAGCCCCTGTAGTATGGAACCTGCAGCCCCCTGTAGATGTAGCCAGCCAGCCCCCGTAGTATAAAGCCACAGCCCATGTAGATAAGCCACCTGTAGACTTAGATGCGAGTCCCCTGTAGAAAATGGTGATCTCCCAGTTGGAAAGCAGCTGTGTCCTCCCTGACACCAGCTGTAATCCTAGACCCCGTGTGTGTTTCGGGCGGCCATGGGCGCTGCACATTGAAAGGACAGGCCACAGAGCTGAGCTAAAATCGCTGAATCTGGAAACTGGGGGGGGCCCTTTAAAAGTGTGAAAGTGGTGGAGCCCCGGAGCTGAGCCCATGAGCCCCTCTTTAATCGTCCCTGATCAACCCACAAACTGTAATGGACTAACAATACAATATCAGACACAGCAAAAACTCGTGCCAATAAAGAGTTGCAGCAAAGCCCATGTGTGAAGTGCAAAAGTACAAAAAAGTTTATGTTTCGGGGATGACTGTGTCCCCAGCGGTGTTTCGCGCTTCTACTGAGCCTCTCGTTGGGGAGTGGCGTCATCCTGGTCAGAGGCTACCGAAATAAATACATTGGGCCAAAGAGGAAACTGCCGACGTCATGTGGCCATAGTGGGTTGGCTCTCAAGATCACATGCTCCCTGTGTAATCGCACATGGGTCAGGACAATGTGTATACTGTCTCGGAGGCTGGACGTTGTGCGCAGTAAGTACTACGGGGCCGATCATGCTCGTGAGTTCACTACGAGAGCCGGATCAGCAGGCAGGACAGGAGTACACATGAGTAAGGGATTATATATTACCGATAGGTAACATAGTGAATGCAAGTATTTTACATTGCATTATCTTATATCATGACAAAACATTAGAGAAAATATATAGGAAGATTGGCTGGCGATTATTTTTACCCTGAGTCAATCATCAGGCAGAGGATTATATATAAAAAAATGGGAGTCCAGGGTGAAGTCATTCCCTCCTACCAGGTCATACTACTCTCTTTTTATCAAAGATTATAGGATCGATTTGGGTGTATTGACCAGGCGCAGGCATTGAAAGGATACTTATTGTAGTCTACAATATAAAACAGCCTTAAGGACCAGGACCAAATAAAACAGAATCTTTTGAATTGCCGGTAAACATTGTAACCGGAAAATATCAATATTTAAAAACCAAGAAAATTAAAAAGATGAAATAAGAAACATACAAACAAGAGGGGGCAGAAATAAAGATAAAAGAAGCTTTAGATAAGGTTCTCACCAAAAGACTGCTAGGATTACACAGTTTCAAAAAGTAAACAACAAAAAAGATCAGACCCAATTGTATTTAATCCGATGTTAACGTTAGCCAAAGAATATGTGAACAGTGAGCAAAAAGTACTGTCTGGATTCTAAAGACATACTAAGTACAAAACTACCACAAAGTGAAACAGAGAGCAGATACGCCTTACCTTGCATAAAACTCAAGTAAATTAAATGATTCAAAAGATGGGGTACAAACACAAGTTGGTGGGTAGGCGCGGATGGTTTAATTGGGATACACACTAAGGGTTGTGCCCCAGATTTGTTCAGACTATGCAAGTTTTTTGTTAGTGCAATCTGTTTGCCACAGGTATTTAAGAGTTCCTGTGACAACACATATTAGAGGGGGTGGTAGTGCTCAGTCGGACCGTGCTCCAGATTTTAACATGGAAAGTCAGATAGAATTTTGTTGCATAACCCATGTAAAGGTGCAGACGAAAAAGTGGTGCACTTTCAGAGCGTGCAGGAGTGCCAGATTCATGAAGGATAGTGCAAGAAGTAGACTAGATCTGGTGCCCCCTGCACACTACACAGGTAACTGCATATATGGGTACGGACCGCATTTCGTTGGGTTTCCGATCATTTCCTTACCTTTTCCGGATTCGGACAAGCGTGGGATTTAACACCGTAAATTGTGACATGCACTCACATACACGGGAAGAGTAGAAAGGTGAAATCCGACGGACCTCAGAGGGGGGAAGCGAAGATGCGGATCGTGGGCGCACGATGTTGGGATCGGGGATCAAGACAGGACCGGGTAAGTAATGTGCCCCAGTTGTTAATAATAAAGCGCCCCAATGATATACAATCTAAAAGCAAATAGTATTCAGGCCAAGGACCTAATATAGCAGCAATATACGAAACAAAGTGCGTGCTTCAAGTGCAAGCTTCAATAAGTAGCAGAGCACACTAAGAATACTTTATCTAAAGATAAGAAGCTTTCAAGAGCTCTCACTGTGTCAACATATACAAGAAGCTGTACTGAAAAACAAATTAGTTCAATCATGTTCATCAAATGAGTCAAAATGGAACTTGGCAGTGGAAAGACTTGTGAGAGGGAATCAGTAGTGGGTGAATTAGTTGAATTCCCAAAAAGGGAGGTACAAATAAAAAATATTTCTAATGAAACTTTAGAACTTGAAGTCATTAGAAGAAAGTAGTGATGCAGGGTACATTTCCAGAGCAGAGAAAAGACGAGGGCTTTGGACTTTGAAATAAATTTGGAACCAATTAATGTTTTGAACTATGATGTAATCAACCACACTTCAGAATCTTATTAAATATAAATTGGAAATAAAAAAGTAATACAGCTGAACATGTGTGGAGTCTGATTTGTTTTCGACATTAATCAATTTTAGCTGAATTTGCCGCTTTGAAAGGCATGAAAACTCAAATAACGCTTAATCGCAATTACGTTCGGAGAACAGCGGCGGGTGAGTAATTGTGTTGTACTTCAATAAACAACTCTTAACATTGAAATTTTAGTAGTTAATTAAAAATCGATTTTTAAGTGTATATATTACGCAAAACAGGGGTTATTTGCAAAAGATATTAACCCTAAAAATAACCGGAACAAGAGAAACGGGTTGTTATTTCGATAGTTTTTAGTAGATGCGATTACCTCACTATAACGTAACTTTTATGATTACCGGAAAACAACCATAAAGATGCGGCACAGATCTTGGCTTAGCAATGCCATTGTAATTACTGTGAAGTGCAGTCTTTGGCACTAGTTCAAGCATAAATACAAACAACGGCACCTCCTATAGCTATGGAGTTGGTGATATGAAAGTATATAGAGCTAAAAGGTGGGCACTGTTTGTAAGGGATGGGGAAGAGATTTAATCAAGGGTCTGAAAGTCAGCTATTTCTAGTTGGCCCATGGCACCAATCCAAGCTCCCCGTTTTAAAAATATCATGAGCAATGGTTAAAAGTGTGAGCTGTGATATGGTTGGCCATGGGCAACTAGAAATATTCAGATTTTCAGACATTGATAAATCTGCCCTATGCGTTGTTAATGGAACCGGTATCTAGTTTTGACCCCACTTAAACTACCCTGGCATGTATGGACGACCTTTATCCTTTTCTACCTTTTTTTGTGCTTTCTAGCTTTAAAGGGCCACCGACCATGCGATCTACCTTTACGTAGAACGGAGTGGTCGGTGGGTGAATGGGACTGAGGATGCTTCTTTTGGGCTAATCCTCACGTAGCGGGCTATTCCTTTGGTAAACTTAATAAAGTCTGTATGAAATTTTTTAAGGAGGTACTGGGGCGCAGAGTAGGCCAGACCATGCGGGCTACACTTTGCGGGATACAACCACGCCAAAGTAGCCTCTTTTCCTCCTCGTTAGCGGCGACGGCCTTCATTGTTACCTGGCGTTCTGCGCATGCGCAGTTTAGAGGCCATAGCCGAGGCCGGTAATACTGGGCATGGGCAGAATGCCGGGGGAACGGACGAGGATACATGGTAAGTGGTGAAAAGAGGCTACGGGGCGTGGACGTAGTAGTAGCAGCGAAAGTGTAGCCTAATGTTCGGCTACTACGCGCCCCAGTTAGCCTCTTAAAAAAATGTTACATACAGACTTATTAAAGTTACCAAAGGATTAGCAAGGACGTGAGGAGTGCCCAAAAAAAGGGCCTAATCTTAAAGTCCCAATTCATCCACATACCACCGTTCTACCTTATAGGTAGAAATCGTGGCGTGGTAGGTTCCCTTCTGTTTTTTTAGTTTTATGTTAATCACATCCATTTACCTATAAAAAAAAATCACTAAAAGAAAGAATGAGAATAGTCACTTTTAGAGCCTAGAGGGCATGGTGTCTTTCAGATGACTATTTCTGGGATTATTTTGTACCGAACAGGTTTTATCAGTCAAAGAGGGGAGAGTCAGCTCAATTGTTTATATTCATCACGCTTTCTCTTGTACCACTCCGACTTATGCCGCTATTGAAACTGTCTCCTCTCTTCGCATAACTTTCTCCTAAGCTTTCACTCGCGGTTGTACGATCACAATGGATATATATATATTATACCAACACCAATTCCGAGCACTCGTATCAGTATCCCATATCATCACTAACTTCTCCTCCTCATCACATATGTGACTCCATTACTGTTTTTAACCCACCACTCACTTGTCTCCTCCTCCCATTACTTTAACCTCCACTCCCAAAGACCCTTTATATTAATTACTGTTACAGATGTGTGAAAGACTACAATATCTTCATTTAAGTCATCCCAGGTGGCTGCCATGTTGTTTCCTAGTGTAAACGCCATACATAAAATGTCCTGTAAATGGAAATTAAAAGCACGCAGGGGGGCATTACGACTGCCATGGGCCCTAGGCTTTAGAATATTTACCTCCTAATTCTGAATCAGTTCCCTTACATGTGGATTAGAATGAGCTTATGGGGAATGGAGGATGCCTCCCTGCTACCTTGCGTTTCAATTTGCGGAATTGGTCCTTTGAAGGATCTTCAAAGGTCCCGAAAGCTCCTTGGTGTACAGTATATTGAGAGCATTGTCAGGGAATCAGGAGTCTGTGGACCCTTGGACCACCGAAAGAGATGTTACTAGACGACACCTGCGGACCAGGAGTCTAGTGGCAACCTGATCTAAACAGAGCTCGCCGCAAAGTGGGATGGTCTTGATACGGCGGGGAAACCACAGGTCATTCCAAGTTGACGGACTAGCCAGGGGGACAGAACCAAGAAGTAGCAAATGCAGGAGACGGTCACGAGCCCCAGGGTGACAGAGGGAGAACAGCACGGTAAGGAACCACTAGGACTAATGTCAGGAAGGCAGGGGAGTAGGGGATGGAGCGGAGGGGAGCAGTAAGAGAGGGCGTGGCGGAAGGAAGAGGGGAGGGGAAGGGGAGCTGGCACAGGAACAGGAAAGCAGGAGCAGGATCACCAGAAACACAGGAGGATTAACTAGGACATAGGACCATTCAGGACAGGACGCAGGGGGTACCGTGATAGCATTGAACAGAGTGGGAATTTCATGTATGAAGTCCTTCTGAATATAACATTGGAGAGTGTGTTTTGAGGTGGCCAGGGTCACCCTAGAAGGCTTGGGCCGAGGGCTACTGCCCAAACTGCCTTATTTATTATAATCCAACTACTGAACAGCAGGGTGATGACATTCTGGGGGTTAAAATGTTCAGAATGTGCTAGTGGAGGGGCTAAGAAATGATGACAATGGGCGAGAAAAAGAAACGGAAATTATATATTGTGCGGCATAAAATATGGAGATTTCTGGAGTGGACTCAGTATTGGGGCTTATAAAGAGAAGTGTGGGGGCAATAAACAGTGGGGATAAGCCACCTGAACATTATTTAAAAGGTGGTAGTTGTTAAGGGGACTATATACTGTATGGGAGCTATATAAGAAGGAACATTTTGAAACGCGAATAAATGAAGTAAATACGCTCTGACAATTGTGTAAAAGAGCACTGAAAGATGGCCTGTACAGAAGTGCAGCCGCCAAATAACAAATAACCTATGAGGCTACGGCTGAGACTGGTGCACAGCTTGAGCCGGCAGTTTTACACTTAACTGGACACCTGTAACATGTCCAGGTCACTTTATATAATGAGATGTAATTGGATACAATAAATGAGCAATTTGTTCCTTTGTGAAGAACTGATTCAGAGAAAACTGATATATAATTGGATGGAACTGTTGCTAATTAGTTTGCCCACAAAAGGGTAATAAGTGGCAAATTCTGGGAAGAAGTTGCAATATTAGACAGCCAGTATGTTACATTGAATCGCAGGCTAGCTGCTCTGTGCCTTCCTTTTGGCACTTCCCATACACAGCAACAGAGAAAGAATAAAACGCTTTTCCAAAATTCCTTTTCTTGGACAGAGGAAATGTGAGCGCCCTTGGAAACAGTTTGTATGGGCTGCGTCACTTTTAGTACGCTAGCAGCCTGTTATGGCAAAGATCTAAAATCACAAGTAATTGCCATAAGTGTAGGAGGAAACGAGCAAAGAAATAGTGGATTCTGGACACATCTTCCTCAATCTAGCATTGTTGGTTGCTTACAAGATAATAGGTATTTTGTTTACATGTATATACCTATAATGTGAGGAACAGAGAAGGGTAGTCCAATATTACATTGAACAATGTCATATTTGAACCTCAAGATTACATTGATGCTAACCACATCAATAAATATTATGTAAAGACCTCACCTTAACCACATGTGTTCTATGGAAATCAGATAAAACTGAGGACACCGAGGCAGCATGAAAAATAAAAAGCATATGCAACACCATGCCAATGCATAGGCAGCGCTGGTGAAGATGCCAAATAAAGCGCCTCATCCAGAGACAGGAGGCTGTTAGGGGGAGTCAGGAAGCCTTCCGAGGATTAGGAAATATAGTGCTATTGCAGTGTAGATATCTGTGCCTAGACAGGAACAGTAACTGGTGCTATGTAATTATCCACATGACTTGTCTGTATGCAAGCTGGACGGTTGATTGGAGAGGGTGGGCACCAACCTGACCAGGGGGAGTATAAAAAAACCCAGGCTGGGGCTAGAAGGTAGAGCTCCAAAGTTCTCAGGTCACAAGTCAGGAAGCCAGAGTGAGAGCAACACACTGTAGTACTGCCAGAGTAATTAAGGTCCCAGGAACTTCTAGTGCCTCAGGCCCTACTACCTGGCACCCAGCAAGTTGGGAAAACTTGAAACTGCTCTCATTACAAAATTGTGAGCTATAATGTTACTAGGGACAGGGTTAGAGGCTGATGTGCACGGGTCACTTCCACATCCTTTAAGAAAAAGTCTGAGGCACCTATGCATGGTCGAACACATCAAGGCTTGTTGAGCCTGGTGGTGCATGATTACATGCTTTAAGGACAGAGGCAAGGCGGATCTTCAAAAATGTTTGAAGGTTGCTGGACAAAAAGTTCACTGCTCTCTCCCGTCTCACTCAATGATCGAAGGAGTGTAAATCACATCCCAGTTTGGGTCCAAGGTTCACCATCCATTCCGCGTGTTGGAGATTATGGACAGATGTGTAGAACGCCCAGGATAAAGGTGTACAAACAATTAATCGGTATATACTCACCAAAAACACTGAAAAGATGATATCAAAATCCTTAAAACAGAAACGCCAAAGCAATACCCAGGCACGGAGATCCTGATGAAAATTGTGGAACGGGGAGAAGCCTGACGGAAATGCTGCCGCAGGACCTTAGTAAATAAGCCTCATTACGTTGTCCTGGTGCTATAACTGCCCGATTATAGACAGTTATAAAGGCAATTCTAATTCTTTTCTACTGAGCTAAGTTCTCTGTTATATATATAAGTCTACAATGTCCTCCACATTAGCTCTCTCTGCATTCGCTGTAAGCAACGCAAATCTATGCTTAGTATGGGGCCAAAGCTGGCGAGAGTCCAAGTGGTGGATGGAGGACACCAACATAATGGGGCACATATACTTACCCGGTCCATTCGCGATGACCCACGGTACGTTGTCCGATGTTGATCGGGTTCTGCCAAGATTCACTAAGGTCGTGCGCCGATGTCACCACCTGGGAGCCAGCCCTAGTTGGGAAGGGTTAAACATCACGCTGACACACAACACCTATCTCCCAGGGTCCAAGTCAGCAATTATCTCGACTGGCGTCACAAACTATATTCCCTACAAGTCATCTGCCCCCTTTTCAGTGAGGCCCCTGGTGCCCCTATCAGTAGAGAACCTCAACCTAAATGGAAGGGGCACCACAATTCCATAAAACAAGGCAAATACCTGTGTAAATCTATAAAAGTAATGTCCAGTTGCTTTGGTGGGTAACCTGTTATTGTATTATAGTCTTTTCTGAAAAACCTCAGATTATTTGTGAATGTTCTCAGAGCTGAGGTTTAAACATGGGATTTATATTTGTTTATGGCATTAGGAGACATCAATCCTCTTTTTCTGTTCATTGCTGATAACCAGTGTAGAGGAAATGAAATGGATGTTGATATTTCATTGCTGGATGTGGATAAGTATTGATTTCTTTATATAGCACCATCATATTCTACAGCAATTTCTAGATCAACATGGTATCATGGAGTAATAACATGGTCAGATGAAACAATAGGAATGATGGTCCTGCTCACAAGAGCTTACAGTCTATAAGGAGGAAGGGCTGACATGGGAGATGACAATGCTGGTACAATGGCCTAGACCAGGGATCCCCAAACTTTTTACATAGGGGGCCGTTCACTGTCCCTCTCAGACTGTTGGAGGGCCGGACTGAAGTTTAAAATAAAAAAAAATATATAAGAAATTCCTTGAAAACACAGCGCTAGCTGTACATGTGACAGAATCCGTAATACCCCTTTGTGAACTATTTTATTTATTGGCCCAATTAATGAATCAATTGGGTCAATTAATTATTAAATATGCTGCCCCCCCATTAATTACTAGACTGACCCTCATAATTAATTCTTTTCTATGCCGCCCCTCATAATTAATTATTTCCTATACCCCCACCATTAATTCTTTCCTATGCTGCCCCTCATAATTAATTCTTTCCTATGCTGCCCCTCATAATTAATTCTTTCCTATACCCCCATTAATTCTTTCCTATGCTGCCCCTCATAATTAATTATTTCCCAGGGCGATTCAGCATATTTGCTGCCTGAGGCGAATATTAAATGCTTGCCCCCCCCCCCCCCCGCTCCATGTAAGTAAATCCTTAAACTTTATTAACAAGTAACATCCTACAGAGCTCCTGACACTGTGGATGGCTGATACAGGATCTAAGAGGTCTAGAACATTCAGTACCTTAGAGTGCAATCCTCTTCATAGCAGACTTTATTAGGTTCCTCCAATCCATGACTAATCACTGCTGAATTGACGGACACGGTTACCTTCAGCTCCGTGCAGCCATCTGCCACCGGTCGTCCTAAAAATACCACAGTCATTACAGTTATAAAGTCTCTGGTGATAACAACACTGTGCTCCTAAATAATAATATACCCTGCACAACACAACGTGTCGCACGTACCACATAACACATCCTCATTATAAAGGGATAAAATCTGCCCACATATAGAGCACCCTCCCAGCTAGTAATATACGGTATCCCATATAAAGCCCTGCGACTAGTAATATACTGTATCCCCTATACAGCCTGCAGTAGTGTAATATACTGTACCTGAATACGACCCAGCCCCCCCCAGCTAGTAATTAGTATGTATCCCCTATACCAGCCCTGCCAGACTTAGTAATATACTGTACCTGATATACAGCTCCCCAGCTTAGTGATATATTGATATATAATAATACAGCACCCCACCTAGCCCCGTATAAATGATTTGGGCCCCATATAATACTATACTGAATCCCCCCCAGCTAAAATATTATAGCCCCAAATAATATATAGCATCCCACCAGTAAAAATAATATAGCCCAAATAATAATCATAGCACTCCCCACAGTTATAAATAATTATATCGCCCAAATAATATCTATAGAATCCCCCCACGTAAAAATGCAAATAGCCAATATCTTAGCACCCCCCGTATAAAATAAGTATAGACCCAAATCCCCAAATAAAATTACCAGAACCTCCCCCCGCCACTAGTATAAATATTCTGGCCCCTATAATAATATCTATGCATCCCCCCCATTAAAACAATCATAGCCAAATAATATATATAGTAGCATTCCACCCCAGGATAAACAAATCACGGTATAGCCCAATAATATAAATATATGATGCACCCCCCCCCCCAGGTATAAAATAAGTTATAGCCCAAATAAATACATAGCATTCCATATCCCCCCCCACCCCAGTGTAAAAATTCTTGGCCCATATCATTATATTAGGCCCCACCCCCCAGTGAAAAATAATTATAGCCCCCAAATAAAATAATAGCATTCCATCAAGCCCCTCCCCTCCCAGTATAAAATTAATTCTGGCCCAGATGATATATATATAGCGCCCCACCCCCCCACATTAAATTATTAGCCAATTAATTAAGTTAAATACATGAAAAAATAATAAAAATATACTCACCTCGGCAGCTGCTCCTCGCGCGTGGGTCCACGTCTCACGCGGTGCTTCCGGCAGCCAGCGGCTCCGCACAAGTGACACAGGCGCGTGACGTCATGACGCTGTGTCACATGCTTAGAACGGAGCCGACGCAGCTTCCCGAAGGCGCTGCGTTCGATCCGCACTAAATGACGCCTGGGTTAAGAGACAGCACGATTATAGCATGGTGGGGATTCGGGCGTTAATGGACGCCCCGACCGGAATCGCCCCCCACGTTAGCGCGGCGAATTTCGCCGCCCCCTTTACAAGGACCCGCATTCTGCCGCCTGAATGCGAGATTTTCATCTCGCATCATGGCAGAGTGCGGGGCCTGGGCATCATGTGCATAACACAGACATACAGTGCATAGCAACATTACTCACATACGTTATACAGACACCATATACACATCAAGGTATTGCATATATACATCACAGGATTGTATATACAGTTTTATGGGACATGTGCAGTATGCAATTATAGAATAATGGTGCACTATCTCAATTCTGTATTGTGTCAGGTTGGATGAGGGGGCCCCCTGACACTGCGGGCCACATAGCGGCGGCTATGGCTGCTACCGCTGTAGTTATGCCCCTGAAACTGATGCACTCATTGTAAAAGAAGAGTAGTCTAACTTTGGGGAGAATTTGCTGAGACGTGAATGTGTTTGACTTGTTAATCTTTGAATAATTGTGGTAGATAATAATTTATTTGTATATATATATATTATTCCTTATAAAGAGGGCAGGGCATTGTTAACCGCGATTGTCATCTCCCATGTCAGCACCGACTACTTATAGACTGTAAGCTCTTGTGAGCAGGGACCATCATTCTATGTTCATCGACCAGGTATTACTCCATGATACGATGTTGTGATCCAGAAATTGTGGAGAATATGATGGTGCTTATAAAGGAATTCAATAATTCTCCTCATCAGCAATGAAATATCACAGTCCATTTCATTTCTCTACACTGGTTTATCAGCAATGAACAGAAAAAAGAGGATTGCTGTATCCTATGCCCATAAACAAATCTTAATCCCATGTTTAAACCTCAGCTCTGAGACCATTCACAACAATCTGAGGTTTTCAAAAGAAACAGGAAAAGACTATAATACAAATAACAGGTACCCACCAAAGCAACTGACATTACGTTTATTAGATTTACACCTGTTATAGGTATGGCCTTGTTTGATGGGGGGGAACTTTTTTTGTGGTTGAGGGTTCTCTATGATAGGGGCACCAGGGGCCGCCAGGTGTGCCCTCACTGAAAAAGGCGGGCAGATGACTTGTAGGGATATAGTTGTGAGGCCAGTCGAGATAATTGCTGACTGGACCCTGGGAGATAGGTGTTGTGGGTCGCCGTGATGTTTAAACCCTTCCACAAATAGGGCTGGCTCCCAGGTGAGTGAAATAACGTAGTAAGTCACTTGCCTTGTGGTCATGGCGGCCACCCAAAAAAACAACTCACAACTTTATACTTGAACTGCAGGACATGGCCACCTTGGTGAGCTATACTCCTCAATGTGCTCCGCGCAGAGGCACAGCACTCGGCCAAAAGGGGGCCATGGTTGTGGCTACTTTGGCTTGTGGCCTAGCATTAAATATTTTGCAGAGCGCTGGGGACCTGGGTTTTCAAAGTCCAGATCAAAGTCAACATCGGTAAAGAGTTGTATGTGTGTGCTGCATTGGTTTCCTCCCACACTCCAAAAAAAAACATACTGGTAAGTTGATTAGATTGTGAGCCCCATGAGGGCAGACACTGTTTGCAAGCTCTGTGTTAGAATCTTGTTCCCTTATAGAAAATGAAGGAATTATTATTGATTTTAGCTGTGATGATTCACTCACTTCTGCTTTGCCTAACTCTCGGAGACCAAGCTCTCTTACATTATTCCTGCAACTGACTGACTATGGGACTAACTCTAATCCTCCCTTCTTATTTCCATAATCCTGATGCTTCTCTCTCCCTAGGTTAGGCCAGAGGCCCCCTTCTTTTGGTAGCTATAATTTAGAAACCAATTAGGGTATATTTACACAGTGAGTACATTGTCATGCTACTCAATTGGAATCACCAATTACCCATAGATGGAAACTTTAAGTTCTATTAGTGAAAGCCCTTGTTTATCTAGTTATATTGTGACTATGTTAATATGGGACATACCCTCCACCTCATTTGTGACCTCATGTGCTTACAGGAGAAACAGAAACATCAGAGAAACATCATTAATATTGTAGTTTATGGTATTAATTTTAAAACTAACTATTAATCTGTAGCAACGCGCAGATATGTTGCGCTTGTTGTAGAAATAAAGTTTATTACAATAACTAGAAGTTAACATCAGGTTCCACCTGAAAAAAAAAAAACTTAAACCGCAGTTAGTGTTGTCAACCTTAGCCTTATTGAATTGTTAGCATGTAGGAGTAGTTGTTTTAGGATCTGTCTGATCAGTATACGTCAATCCAGTAGGGGAACACAATGGGGGTTCATTTACTAAGGGCCACCCCCAATTCGCGTTTCCCGACGTGTTACCCGAATATTTCACGATTTGCGCCCGATTTTCCCTGACAGAGCCCAGGCGGGCATTGTGGCGCACGCGATCGGATGTGCCACATCGGCGCGGAATGCACGCGACGGAAATCGGGGGTGTGATCCGAACGAAAATCCGACGAATCGGAAAAAACCGCCGCATTTTAAACAAAAAAGGGTCGCGAAATTACACTACCTTCACCAGGTATAGGCGGTGAATTTCAGACCGAGCGCAGCACACCTGGTGGACGGGCGGAGGAAGAGGAGGAAAAAAAGGAACTGCCTTAGTGAATCCCGGCCGGAACCCGAATCCACCTCAGAGAAGCGCCGCGGGATCGCGAACGGACGGGTAAAGTAAAGTCTGCCCACACTATGAAAGTAGATCAGACTGCAATTTAATCATGGCATTTCACAAAGCGAGGCAATGAAAAAAAAAAAACAAGAGTCTATTGCATGAAAATTTCTCTTTTAAAGGAAAACTGTCAGCCACAGTTGGTTACTTAGCAGGGCTAAAGGCGAGGAGTATGAGTTTATTGTCAGACCCCAGGCATTGGCCCACATGAGATTGTTGTGAAAAGTTTTTAAGCTGGATGTCCTCAGAGTTCATTTGATCATGTAATGTTTATTTAAGCTTTTATGTAGGGATATGATATAAAGTGATATATATATCAATATGAATGATATATTATATGATGTATAAACATTCCAATTGTCTGATGTGGCCCCATGGGGAATTTAATTGCCCCACCCCTGGCTCTAAGTATCGAGCAGGTTTAGGAATACAATGAGTTCCGACACCCCATTAAGGCCCCAGACCATGCAATTTGCATGATAAGCTTTGAATTGAGTGTCCCTTATATGGAGCTGTTTATTGGTGATGACCTGGTGAATGTGCTTATGGACAAGCACAACTCCACAGTGTAGTAAGCTTAATGGTGGACCATCATATATAATTATTGTACTCCTTAAGGAAAGGAGAAAGAAGGCAAGACTAAGACACCTGAAACAAAAAGATATAGATACAAATTATTGAAACAAATTTACAACATAGCTACATAGTGAAAAAACAGTAAATTGGTTGCAGAGTACAGCGGTGGTAACAGGCAAAGGCAGCAGCCCAGACATGGGTAGGAGGAGATGCCAGTAATAATGTTATAACAGGACGGGTTTTAGGAACAAACATCACAACCCACTGCCGGATTAAAGGGTGGGGGCCCTTCCAACAAATGTTTTGGGAGGTATATAGCCAAGCCCACTGTAGTATATAGACTGCCAGCCCCCCTGTAGATATAGCCAAGGCCCCGGTAGTATACAGCCTGCCAGCCCGCATGTAGTATATAGCCTGCCAGCCCCAGTAGTATATGCCTTGCCAGCCCCCCTGTAGTATTATAGCTGCCAGCACCCTGTAGTATTATAGCATGCCAGACCCCCGTGTAAGGGTATATAGCCTGCCAGACCCCTTTGTTAGGTATAGCCTGAAGCCCCCTGTAGTATTAGCTGCCAGCCACCTGTAGCTATGTAAACCTGCCAGCCCCTGTAGTATTGTAGACTTGCAGCCCCTTAGATAAAGCCCCCCGCCCCCTGTAGTATACAGCAACCTGTAGACTTTAGCTGAGTAGTCCACGTAGGGGAAAAATGGTGATCTCCCCCAGTGAAAGCAGCTGTGTCTCACTGACACAGCTGTATCCTAGACCCCTGTGTGTGTTCTGGCCGGCCATGGGCGCTGCACATGCAGACAGGAGACACAGAGTGAGCTAAAATCGATGACCTTGGAAACTGGTGGGGCCCCTTTTAAAAGTCGAAAGTGGTGGAAGGCCCGGAGGGCCACCTTCTTGCGCCCCATTGAGCCCCTCCTTTAATGTCCCTGATCAAACCCAAAAACGTACTGGACTAACATATTTACATATCAGCACAGCAAAAAATCGTGCCACATAAACAGTTGACAGCAAAGCCCAGGTGATGAAGGCACAAAAGTACAAAAAAGTTAGATGTTTAGTGTTAGGGGAATGACTGGTCCGACGAGTTGTTTCGGCTTCTACTGAGCCTTCTTTGGGCAGTGGCGTCGTCATCCTGGTCAGAGGCCAACTATAATAAATACCTTGGGCCAATAAGAGAACCGTTGCCGACGTCATGTGGCCATGAGTGGGTTGGCTCTCAAGATCAAATGTCAATGTGTAACGCACATGTCGTACAGGACAATGTGTATAGATGTTATCGGAGCTGAAGTGGCGCAGTCAGTACTACGGGAAAAACGGCCGCATCATTGTTTTGGGCGTGAGTCATACGAGAGCAGTGATCACGAAGGACGGAGTACACATGAGTAAGGGAATATAATGACCGATAGGTAAATAGGAAATGAATGGTATTTTACATGGCATTATCTGATATCTGACAAAAACATTTAGGAGAAAGATATTGGAAGATTGCTGGCCGATGTTATTACCTGATGTCAAATCAGCCATGAGTGTATTTATATGTGATTGTAACTTGCATGTGTGAGTATACTAATATGTATAATTTTTAAGTGGGAACCGTGGCCCCATGCAGTAGCCTGCTAGGGGGCTCTGTCTCTCCTAGTTACGCCACTGATCAGTTTCATCTGATTAAACCACATTTGTTGAAAGCAAAACATAGCATATCAGCACAAACACTAAATCAAAATATGAGGCCATCTATCCAACAGGTAAAGTGTAATGCAGTGGCGTAACTAGGAGTGGCTGGGCCCCATAGCAGATTTCTGCATGGGGCCCCCTTCCCCTTTAAAAGATATATGCAGATTTATACACACATATTTACACACATATAAAGTTCTACATTTATACATTCACTTTTCTATACTTGCACCCACATACATACATTTATACACTTATACGCACACATTTATGTACTCATATATACATTTATACGCTAATACATTGAGTATATACAAACTCATACAGGACACACACAGTTTAGACACATCAAATTTGCACACATACTGTATAGTACATACACATTATATACTTATAGTATGTATATGTATACTTATGCATACAGTATAAACACACCATGTACATACATACTGCGTTTACATACAGTACACACAGCATTTACACACATTCATTTAGTATATATAGCATATACACACGTATAGCATCTGCAGGTTACAGTCGCCATGCTTGGGGTTTGAGGGAATCCTAAATTTTTGGGTTTTACAGGAATATTACAATTGTCCAGTTATTTTGTAGCTCCCTTTTACATGTTTGAAACATTTCCCCCCCCTGTAAAATCCAAACGAGACGCAGCTTATGACACCCAACCCTGGGAAAACTACGATCTTTTTTCTGCTCTCCTAAACTTTACCTAATGCTGTCGTGCGCAGGACAATAGGATTTTTGTTTTTCATTATGTTGTAACAGATCCTAGCTGTGACCATGAGCCCTTTTGGCCCCGCTTTCTTGAAATTCACTCGTGCCTGGCCATTGCCAGCGGCCTGTGGCCACCGCCCATGCACAAACCTTTTTTCATTGCCCGTCTTAGTGAGTACTTGAACTAACCGTCGGTTTTGCCCTGCGCGGCTCTGCCCCCACCATCCATGCTCGCGGATGGCTCTGTTTGTTCCAGCTGCGTCTCGCTTTCTCCTCTGTCCACTTGCGGGTGTCGCGAGGGGGCCCCCCTGAGCAACCAATCACATAACCCTTCAGCTGCGTAGCCCCCCCATGCCCCGCTCCCCCCACGCCGCCACGAGGTGTCCCAGGGTTCCGGCTGCTCCACGTCCACGACCGTATTAATTGGACACAGATCACCAACGAACCCGAGGGTATCGGACGGGCCCAACTGCACGCGTACTACCACCCCAACCGCCTCGCGAATGGTTTACGCGACCACCGCCAGTGACAACTGACACGCCCAGAATGTGCAAGGGGAGGCGAACCCTAAACACAAGGCTACAGATAACACAACACACAAAACACCGTCAGGCATTAGCCAACCCACAACACCACCAAAAACCACACAGAGTCCCGGTCAGAGACAAAGCAAAGATGCCCCAAAGGTACAGATTCGCGGGCAGTCTTGTAGTAGGTGCAGGGCCATGTCATGGCAGACGGCAGAGATTGCAGGGTCAAGTTCAAGGTCCGAGGTCCGGCACAGGGAGATCAGCCGAAAAGGAACAAGGAAAGGTAGGAACAAACGCAGGGAACAGAACAGCTTCATCCATCCGTCTTCTTCACCATATAGCTTCACAGATCTTGCGGGGAGGGAATCAGGAGCTGGAGTGCTCAGCACACTCACGTTGCGCTGGCCCTTTACATCTTCAAGAGCCCAGCGCACACGCACTCGAGGGACTGCACAGGGAAACGTTAGGTGGTCTAGGACCAGAACACGGGACTGCAGGAGCGTGAAGAGGTGAGTTCAGGGCTGGAGATAGCAGCGCGCCACCGCGGGGAGAGGGAACGGGTGTGCCTGCCGCAGGGACACCGTGACAGCGTCGAATTGACCTCATAGTAGACTATAAGAAACAAAACTGCGCAAAAAATCAGAACAAAACCGAAAACAACCACAAATCACATTGTCTGATTTTTTGTTCAATAAAAGTTTATTGACACATTCACATAGGATAGTCACTTAGAGATGAGCGAACACTAAAATGCTCGGGGTAGCGTTATCGAACGACGAACTTTTCCAGATGGCTCGAGTGCTCGTCCGCATAACGAACCCCATGAAGTCAATGGGAAGACTCGAGCATTTTTCAAGGGGACGCAAGGCTCTGCACAGGGACGCTTGGCCAAAACACCTGGGCACCGAACGGTGGAACCCCCCCCCGGCGAACTGGACCGGAAACAGAGGGGCAGCCTGCATGGATGCCTCTTGCGGCTGCCTAATCGCACCATTCTGCCCAAACTTATGGGGCCCCAGCATGGCCATGACGAGTGCCAGAATGAAGCTCGATCGCCTCTACACCACACCCCAGAACACATAATGACCCATGCCCACACCAGTACTAGGGACGGCATGCAGAGGCAGCGGCAGCGCCGCGGAAGGCCTCGAGAGAGAGTGGGGCTGAGGCGCGGACCTCCCAGACACAGGGTCCGAGGATGCGTACGCAAGGCGTCAGAGAGCGAAAGGACCAACAAGAGCGTGAAATGGGTTGGGCGCCCGCGGAGGGGCCGAAAGGTGGAAACCCACAGTCGGCAGGACGGTGATACGCAGAGGAGAACGGACGAAAAGAGGGGCGCGGGTCCCGAATAAATCGCGGTACGTGCGAGACGACAAAACGTTTGCACGCGGAGGGGCCGAAAGAACGAAGGAAGGGAGAGAGTGGTGTGTACCGATAGTTCTTTTTTTTGGTGGATTACACAGAGGGGTGGCGACAAAGTTAAGGAAGCCATGAAAACAACCCAAAATTTCCTACAAGCTGTTTGAGAAGGGACAGTATGGAGGCAGTGAAATAGTGTAGATTAAGGTGCTGCAGTTTTTAAAAAAATATGTTAGTTGGATCTGCATGGAGCTGGAGCTCCGCGCCGGCGAGAGCCCCCTGTCGCCAATCCAAGCCCCTTGTCTATAGGCTACTACCCAACAGCACTTCTAAGACCCTTTTGTAGGGTAGAGCAAGTGTAGTAGGCTCGTATAAGTTAGGATATGGGGGTGAGGGGAATGTAAACAGTGCGCAAGAAGCGCTTGCTCAACAATCCATAATGTTTTAAAAAGTTTGGCAAGTCTATTTTGTGGATTACACAGCAGGTGGCGGCACAGTTAAACAATTTGTGTGGAATGCCCTGTATAGCTCTGGGCGGTTGATGTGTGCCTTTTAGCGCCTAGGCTCAGCCAGTTTCAGCACCGCTGCGTCGCTTAGCGACGCACTGCTGCAGTACGGCCGGGGAAGTGTGGACCGGTGAGAAAGGATGGTAACGAGAAAAGACGATGAGATGGCGGCCATGCCCACGGATGGTTAATTCGGAGAGGGGAGGAGGTGGAGGAGGGGTGGGAGGAGGTCTGTAGGCCTTTGAGACATGGACCGCGGTGGCCCCGCAATTCTCTGCGTCGGGCAGTATCTGACCCGCCCCAGGGTCAGACTCGCGTTCCCAGCTGCCACAAGTTAAGTGTAGTAGCGTTCTTATAAGTTTGGGATATGGCGGGTGAGGGGAATGTAAACCAGGATGCGCAAGAAGCGCCATGATGCCGCATGGAGTGGCCGTTAACCGTGCAGGCGAGCTTTCGCCAATCCAGACCTGTCTCTAGGCTACCCCCAAACAGCACTTCTAAGGAACCTTTTGTATAGATCACGTGTAGTTAGCGTTCTTATACGTAGGATATGCCGGCGGGTGAGGGGAATGTAAACAGCGCGCACGAAGCGCTGCATATCTCCCTAAATGGTCAAAGTTTGCCCGTATATTTTGTGGATACCACAGCAGGGGGTGGCGACAAAGTTAACAACTTTGCTGTGGCCTCATGAAACCCCACCTGCACACACAGTGTTCTGACCTGGACACGAACTGTGCGCACAGATATATGCTGAGAAGCGGGAGCGGCCTGATAAGGAGAGGAGCGCAGCTAGTCTGGACGATACGAGTGTTTGGAGGATAGAGCGGAGGAGCAGTTAGAACGGGAGAGGGACGGCTTGGACGACAGGAGGGCCGGGGGAAGGGGAAAAGCGAGGGTGGGCAAGGGGGAGGGTGAGGACAATGGAAGACAAAGCGTAAGTGGAGGGCTGACATATGGAGGACAGAAAGACGTTAATGTGGATAAAGGAGCGCTAGGGAGTGAATGTGGCGCGGGACGGGAGAGGGTAGGTAGCAAGGAAGAGTCCGCGCCAAGAAAGACATTGTTTACAGGACGGCCACGGAAAGAAGGCATAAGGAAACGGGAAGTGTAGGTGGCCTCCAGTGTAATAATGGGATTAGATTGAGTGCCTGAGTGGCAGTCCCAAACATGTTTCAAACCAGAGGGCAGGTAGGTGGCCCTCCAGTAAAATGGATAGATTGAGGTGCGTATGTGCAGTCACAAAAAAATTGTCCAAACCAGAGGAGCAGGTAGGGGGCCCATCCGTAAAATGGGCTAGATGAGGCCTGGAGTGGCGTCCCAAAAATGTTTAAACCAGGGAGCAGGTAGGTGGCCCTCCGTAAAATGGAATAGATTGAGTGCTGTATGTGGGCCCAGTCACAAACAAATTCACCTCTACAAAACAGAGGACAGAAAACACCGCGCTAGCGCTGCCCTCCAGTAAAAATGGAATAGATGAGTGACAGTATTGGGCCAGTCCCAAAACTGTTCAAACCAGAGGAGCAGGTAGGTGGCCCTGCCAGTAAAAATGGAATAGATTGAGTGCCTGTATGTGGCAAGTCCCCAAAAATGTTTCAAACCAGAGGAGGGCAGGTAGGGGCCCTCCAGTAAAATGGGATAGATGGAGTGCCTGTATGTGGCGTCCCCAAAAATTTTTCCAAACCAGAGGAAGCAGGTAGGGCCCTCACAGTAAAATGGAATAGATGAGTGCATGTATGTGGCACGTCCCAAAAATTGTTCAAACCAAGAGGAGCAGGTAGGGGCCCTGCAGTAAAAAGTGAATAGATTGAGTGCTGTATGTGGCAGTCCCAAAAATTGTTCAAAACCAGAGGAGCAGGTAGGTGGCCTCCAGTAAAATGGAATCGATTGGTGCCTGTATGGGGCTAGTCCCAAAAATGTTAAAACCAGAGGCAGGTTAAGGTGGCCCTCCAGTAAAATGCGAATAGATTGAGTGCCTGGATGTGGCCGTCCCCCCCTGTTCCCACCCCGGGCGCCGGTCCGGGTGGCCCTCCGTACAACTAGACAGAATAGTAGATAGCGGGCCTGTCTGTCGCCGTCCGAGCGCAAAGCCCATTTTTCTTCCCGACCAGAGGAAGGTAAAGAGGATGCGGGTCGGTGGCGAGAAGGACCATCGCGAGAGAGCACCCGGTGGCGATCGGCTTGCGTGCCTTGTGCTGCGTGGTGGACCGAATCCCCGGAGACATGTGTTGTATGGGTCCCCCCCCGGGAAGGCCTAGGCAGGGAGACCGGTGGGCCGCCCCCCATCGAAGAGCACGGCCAACGTGAGGGACACAGCACAATGACAGTCGCATTAGTAGCCCGGACGCAAAGGTGGAGCGGGAGAGGGTGCAGTGAACGACGACCAACATGAGGCGAAATAGACCGAATTAGGTTGTACACTAGCATGCTTTGTATACAGCAGATCAGAGACGACGAGGAGAGGCAGAAGAAGGGAGGGGAAGAAGAATGAGGAGAGGAGGAGGCGAGGAAGGAGCTGGATCAGATTATTCAGGAGTGTGGGAGGCTGAGCTTGGCGCAACGCGTGTGGATGTCAGGAAACTGGGGGGGGAGGACGCAGGGGGAGTGTGGAAATTTCTGAGAAATCCGCAACCGGAACCGCGCGAGCAGGTGAAATGTATGTGTGTACGAGATAAAGCGTATGAACGAGACAGCACTAGTGCAGAGCAACTGTAGAGGCGGGCGGGCTGGAGTGACGAAGAGGAAGGTCAGACAGGAGCGGAAGTTGGTTCGTATCGGTAGGGCGAGAAAAGAAGGGATTATGAAGAATGCGAAACACAGCCGAGGACGGCGCGGCGAGAGAAGGAGTAACACGATGCGGGCGGGATGCATGAAAAACCCGCATCGGACAAGCCGCTAGCGGAGGGGCAAGGCCAAGAGAAAGCTCCAAGAGATACGGTTACAGCGCCCGTTCGTGCCACATGTCCAGCTTGGAAACCAAGTTAGTTGTAGGGAGCAGGCAAATAGATGTAACGTGGATCGATTATAGACCGATTGGTTATGCGCAACTGGTCAGCGTTACGTGACTCCCTGTCGCACATCTTTCTGTACGATCAGCCCTACTATGCCGCGACTGGGGTACAAGGGGACAGAAGACGGTGAAACGTGTCTTGCTGGGTGACATAAGCTGGCAAAGAAGGCGCACGGAAGAAGGAGAAAAGTACTGGGGTGTAAAGAGTATGACCCTTGCACAGTGAGGACAAGCTGGTACGGCCGTGCTAGGCGCGAACCTGACTGTCTCGCCTCGGATACTGTCCCGATGAGGGAACTACGCACTCTGCCGAGCTAGCGCTGTCAGAAGGGAAATACTGTTTCAGCTGTGCACCAGGGCCTGGCTGAGGTATCAGTGGGCGGATTCGGAAACACTCCGTTCCTCTGCAGGGATGAGGAGAATGAGAGTGCGGAAAAAAAGGAGAGGAGAAGCACAACGAAACACATGGATTTTGCTCCTGTAGGGAGTAGAGAGAGTTGCCAGAGAGAGAAATTAAGCAGCCTGAAGACACGCGCATAGTGTAATCGGTGCTGGCGGAGAAATGAATAATTCCTTTTGAACGCGAGCGGTCACGGAGATAGGCAGAGCCGCTAGCAGTGCCGGAAAATCTGCCATATGAGCGCGCAGAGTACCAACGGTAAGATTCACTCCCCTCATCACTGGCAACTTCCTGACTGTTCCCATTTCCTCCTCTCCAAACTCCTCCAAACTCCTATTCTTCGTGCCCATACACGATGAACAGTGAAGGACTCAAAATGGTCACCGCTTGCGCCCCTCTTGTGTCTCGCCAACATTCTCCTCATCGTCCTCCTCATCCTCTCCACCTCCACCTTTCCTCCATATGCCGCTGAGAAACAGACCTCAAGGGTGCTTGCGCCTATCAAACAAGCTGGGAATAATTCGTCCCCCGGTCTTTTGTGTGACGAGCGCAAAGCTTCGGACTTTATGCTGGAACCAGAGAGTTTTTTTCAACAGCCAAGCACGGGCTGGCGATGGTGAGGATGAGATGGCGGGCATCGCCACTGACATCTGTGTTGACTCATCAAAGTACTCAAGCACCGACGATATCAGACATCACGTCCACTCCTCATTGTAGGACTTGAGGAAGCTGACTGACCTATGACACAGTTCGGTGGAAGTTGACCTCTGGCAGTCTACAATCGCTCTGCCGCTGCTGGTAAACTCTGGATAACATTTTGGTCAGTGTTGAATTCCACCTCGTGGGCACGTCGCACAACAGTCGCGTGAGCGGGCCAGTTGGAGGCGGCGCTGCGCTGCCCTGAGAGTGGGCAGCATCTGGGCTGGACTTCCTGAAATGCGCACAGATGCGGGCGCCCCTTCGTGAGCAATCAATCAGGACAGATTGGGGTATGTCTGAGGAAACGCGCACTATCAGATTTAACACATGGGCCAGAGCATGGCACATGTGTCAGTCTGCCGAGTGCAGAGCGCCACCAGGTTACGGCCGTTGCACAACACAACAATTCCCGGTTGAGGGTTCACGGTGCCAGCCACAGATAGTCTGCGCCGTGAATGCCCTGGTAAGAGCTCTTGGGCGGTGTTGCCTGTTGTCGCCTAGGATCAGAAGTTTGAGCACCGCCTGCTGTCGCTAGCGACGCACTGCTGATGTGCAAGAGCTACAGACTGATGGCGCCGTGCCACGGATTGGTAGTTAGGAGGAGGAGGTGGAAGGAGGGGTGGGAGGAGGAAGAGGCATAGTAGGAATGAAACCACCTGGACGAGGTAGGCCACGCAATCCTCGGCTCGTCGGCAGTATATGAGCAGGCCCCAGGGGTCAGACTCGGTCCGACCAGCCTTCCCCCAAGTTAACCCAATGTGCCGTCAGCGATATATAGTGGCCCTGCACGGCCAGCACTCGTTCCACGTGTCCGTGGTAAGTGGACCTTGTCAGAAACGGCGATTGGTAGGGACGGATGATGTGTCTGACACCGTGCTGGTGCGGCTGGAAGGCACACGGGGAAAAGTAGGGCGGGCTGGGGACCCGAATAACCCGAGGGGCGGCGAGCATGACGCGGTTTTGCGAAAGGCCTGCGGTCTTAATGCCTATAGGGCAGCATCTCCAGGTAAGCAATTGGAGATGTGCACATTAAGGGCTTGGGCCGTGCGGTGGGTTGCACTATATTTGCGTTTACCGCTCCAAGTGTCTGGGGATGAGAGCTGAACGCTGGTGGAGCTGGGAGGATCGTTGGAGGAGGACGATGGGGTTTTGTGCCAGGGTCCTGGGCAGGGGCTGATAGAAGTGACACAGGGAAGGAGCAGTGGGGTGCACGGCCGGAGGTGAACGCTTGTGCCAATGATGGGGTTGCTAGCTTAATAGCCTGACGCATAATGGTTGTTAGTAAGTAGTAGAATGGTGGACCCCTGATGAGCTGGTTTGCAAGGTGGCACACCAACAGTCCGTCGGTTTCATCCGGTGTTTCCTTAAAGAAACCTCCACACTTTGAAGATCTAGCCCTCGCCGCAAGAGCCCTCACCACGGGCAGCTTCACTAGGTGACAGTGGCGCTGATGCACCAGCTATGGCCCATGGCCTCTCCGTCTGGCCCCACCATGCATCTTCCAACCTGTTCAGGGCGAGGCCTCTCCTCCGTCTCGAAGCAACTGTGTTCACCCGGCCTCTCATTACCCAGCTTGGGTCTGTCCATTCATCATCCTCCGAATCCTCAGTCGCTCCCCCTGGACTCCTGCCCCACCACGCGACACCAAACATCATACACCCCTTCCCCACTGTCTTACCAACCGAGTCTCCCTCATCGTCGGCCACCCCTCTACACACCACTTCCACTACACGTCACAGAAGGTCACTCATCACCCAGGCGTGGACTGGTGGAAAAACATGGGCCATCGTGAAAATTGCTCAGCAGCAACCGGACAAGTGGTTGTGACTGTGGGAAGGGTCCAGAAAACAGTTCATCAGAGTATGCCGGTTCAAATCGGCACATTTCCTGGGGAGGGGGCAGACTGGGGGGAGGGGCTGAGGTGCAGGAGCTGGAGGGTGGGGATTCGGTGCATGGGTGGACTGCGTGGAAGACTGAATGGTGGTGGACAAATTGCTCGACATTTCAGCAATCCACGACATCACCTGTTCGCAAGGTTCTGGTCATCAACAGTGCTATCCCACGAGTCCAGTAAAGTAACTTCAGACATGAACCCTAGGGAGTGTAGCTCTGCGGCGTTTTTCCCCTGCTCCCTCAATCAGCAGGTGGTGTCTACCCCGCCCAGGACAACGGCCTCTGACCCCTGCAGTAGTTGGACGCCCACGCCCCGGCCCTCGTCCTCTACCCCTAGCAGCCTCGGGTTTAAACCATTTTTAAATGAGAGTATAACTTTTTT
Organism: Engystomops pustulosus; assembly: GCA_019512145.1. Taxonomy (NCBI): domain Eukaryota; kingdom Metazoa; phylum Chordata; class Amphibia; order Anura; family Leptodactylidae; genus Engystomops; species Engystomops pustulosus. The sequence goes on from CM033641.1 coordinate 274,615,336, forward strand.
TTTTTTTACTTCTTTTTGTTTTTTTTGTCGTTTTTGGTGTTTTTTTTTTTTTTTGTGTTTTTAAAACCCAAACAATCAGATCCTATTGCTATGGCTATTTTCTAGCCACGTATCAAAGGAAGCACCACTACGATGCAGATGAGAATGACATGCGTTATGCCTAATAGGAAACCAAACCCCTACTGAATTTTGCCACTTCGGCTTTGCTATGGATATCGTGCGCCACTAAGCGCAGAAAACACACGGTCGCAAGTCTCACTACAAATGAATCAGAATTGGCAAGTACAGCCTGCAGAAACTACAAGCCACCAGCAGGACCAACCAGAAATCAAATATATAGAACGCACTGTAGGCTTCAAGAAGCTGGTTGTATTCTACTATGGATATTTTGTCTAGCCAAGTATCAAAGAAGCACACTACTATGCCAGATATGAGATGACACTGAGTATTGCCTTTAATAGAATCCAACCCCTACTGAATTTTGCCCCTTCGCCTTTGCTAGGGATATGTGCGCCACTAAGCGCAGAACACAGCCGGTCGCAAGTCTCACTACAACATGCTCAGAATTGGCAAGTACACGCACTGCAGAAACTACACCACAGCAGATCAACCAGAAATCAAATATATAGAAAGCTACTGTAGGCTTCAGAAGCTGTTTGTATTCTCTATGGCTATTTCTAGGCCAAGTATCAAGGAAGCACATACTATGCCAGATGAGTGAACGAGGTTTGCCTAATAGAAATCCAACCCTACTGAATTTTGCCACTTCGGCCTTTGCTATGGATAGGTGCGGCCACGAAGCGCGACACAGCGGTCGCAAGTCTCACTACAAAATTGCTCAGAATTGCAAGTACATGCCTGCAGAAACTAAAGCACCAGACGATCAACAGAAATCAAATATAGAACGATACTGTAGGCTTCAAGAAGCTGGTTGATTCTCCTATGGCTATTTTCTAGCCAAGTATCAAAGGGAAGCACACTACTATGGCCAGATGAGAGACACCGAGTTATGCTAATAGAAATCCAACCCTACTGAATTTGCAACCTTCGGCCTTGCTAAGGATATGTGCGCCACTAAGCGGCAGAACACAGCGGTCGCAAGTATCACTACCAAATTGATCAGAATTGGCCAGTAATGCACGCAGAAACTACGCCACCAGCAGATCACCCAGAAATCAAATATATAGAAGCTAATGTAGGCTTCAAGAAGCTGTTGTATTCATCCTATGGTATTTTCTAGCCAAGTATCAAAGGAAAGCACCCACTACTATGCCAAGACGGAGATGACATGAGTTTTGCCTAATAGAATACAACCCCTATGAATTTGCCACTTCGGTTTTTGCATGGATATGTGTGCAATAAGGCTAAACACAACGGTAGCAAGTCCCCTTGCTAATTCCTCACAAAATGGTTTAAAGATGCCAAATTAAATAAAAAAAGGAGAAGTTATTGTAGCACTAGAAGGGCTGTGGGTTCTTTGAGAATCATCCATGCTAACAGAAGCTAATAGAAAACACCCTAACGCTGTCCCTGACCAGCAGCAAGGCTCTCTCCCTAGCGGCATCCAGCGACAGAATGATCCGAGCAGGCGCGGCCCAGCGGATAGTCTATCCCAGGGTACTGATCTGGCCAGCCAACCAGCTATCGACGTGTAAGGGTACCACGTTTCATGCTGGGTGGAGTGCAGAGGTCTCCTGGCTTGGTGATTGGTCCGTTTATGGCGCCAAACAAAAAGGCAAAACGGCGGGAGCTGCCATTTCTCGATAGGCGGGCGAAGTATTCGTCCGAGTAAAGAGCAGTTTCGAGGACCCTAATGCTCGACGCGAGCATAAGCCGGACGAGCATGTTCGCTCTCTCTAATAGTTTCAAATTTATTTTGGCTCTGCATAAAATATCTCCATGTATTACAGGTCGTAAAGCAACGTATCACAGCAATACCATAGATGAATCAGGCAGATTTGAGACCACTATATATATATTACAGTTGTAAATATACAGTTCCAACTTACATACAAATAATGTACAGAAAAAAACATACAGAACCTATCCTGATGTAACACGGGGGGGGGTACGCTTGTTACTTTGTTTTATATTACTTATTGGCAATGGACAAAACGGTCAAAACGTTTCTGATAGTCTCACAAGTCGGTTGCTGGTATGTTGGGCCATATTTCATGCAGATATCCTCTAGAGCAGTGATGTTTTGGGCTGTCGCTTGGCAAAATAGATAAACATTCTCCACAGGTTTTTATGGGGTGAGATCTGGGGACTGGACCTTGAAATGAATTCTTATGAAGCCACTCCCTTGTTTGCCCTCCTAAGGGTGGCTTGGGATCCTTGTCATGCCAAAGACCCAGCTCGGTCTCACTCAATAAATTTGTGAGGAAGGAGTTGCCTCAAATCTACGATACATGGCCGCCATTAATTATTCTTGTATACACACAGTCATCGTCCTGTCTCTTTGCAGAAAACAGCCCCAAAGCATGATGTTATTACTCCCATGCTTCAGAGAGGATGGTGTTCTTGATAGTTTACCAAAAAGTTTTTTTCTGTCCCAGGACAATTGAATTCTCAAAATTTTGGAACAAGGAGTATCATAAAGCTGATGATCATTGCAGCCTGGGACTATAGTAACATCCAGAGAAGCTCAGCAGAGGTCATATGGGGCAGAGAGGTCTTCTGTATTAGTCACAAAACCGCCATGGATCTCTCCCTTTATTTGGGATCTAATTGATCCAAGAGTGTTTTTAAAATGAGGGGTTATGGTGGCCACATGTATCATTTGCAAAGGACAAAGGTAATAGACAGTTTGAAAGAAAATAAATGCCCAATAAGTGTGTGTTCCATATCCTGATCGTCACAATTGGATTCATTAGATAGCTGATTATCGCATTAACAAAACACAAAATTAACTTTCCTATAAAAGAATGAGTTAGACGTTAAGAAACTGTATTCTCCGTGATTTGTTCGTGCTACTTAATAAAACATTTCCTCTAATTTCTGTATTTGTCATCATGCTGGCCGCAGTATTGAAGCAGTATTAGCCCGATTGGTTCATTTTTCCAACTTATTGCAGCAGCAGACGACAGTCCTGGACTAAATAGACTCAAGTTATGTGGTGAAATTCAGAGATCTTCCATGATCATGAAAATCATGATGTTGAATCTTGTACCTGATGTAGTTAATGCTATAATGTAATAAGTCCATATATTTTCATCCTCGCTGTACTCCATGGACTGTATTATACTGTGTTGGCCTCTGATGACTCAGACCTGATGAAACCACACTTTCAACAACTAGATTACTTCCCTCTAATTATTCATACACATCATTTCTCTAGGAAACCCAAGGTTTTGTTTCTTGGTTTTGGTTTTGTTGCTAACAAATTAGGCAGTAGGTAGTATCTAACTCAATGCCAAAAGTTAAAATATTCCTACATTTATGGTGACAAATTTACAGATGAAAAGAAGTTTTGATCCATCTGCAGCAAAACCTTTCCCAAGCCCCTTTTATTTCATGGATGGGTTAGAGGGACAATGAGCTATCATTCTTTAAAAGGGATTTTATTTGCTTAACGGGGTGGTATTCTCATCTGGCATTGCATTACAGTTAAGTCATTGTATAATACATTTCTTAAATTAGAGAGAATTTAAAAAATGTTCTTGTGTGAATATAAATTCTCATAAATGTAGCCATGTTGTCCCTTAGAAAGGAGATAGTGTCCTTGGATATAACCCACCATTCCCACTTCTTCCAGCAGTGGCCACAAATGCGCTATTGAGGCCTCACAACCCCTGGATTCAACGTTCTTATCACAGGGCGGCTGTTGAGATAAACAGACAGCAACTCCGGTAATTTCAATATGCAAAAACTATTTGTTTCTGGCACTATCACTCCTGACTTTAGTGGTAGTATCTAATGAAAATTGTCTGTGGTTTTGAAGGACCATGTGACTACATTTATAAAAATTATTTTCACACAAATTACATTTCTCCCAAAAATCCTTAAGTTTAAAAACCGTACATCAAAAATCATACATGACAAACATCCACATATCTGAAAAATGTGCACGGTGTATTAATGGGAACAGATCTTGCACATATGTGGGATTTAGATTTTTTGTTGAAACCATTTGCTAGTTTTTATGTTTTCTATTATTGTTTTATTTCATAAATATAGAAATAGAGATGGAGTGAGTGCCAAAGTAATCTATTCTTTTTAACTATAATAGAAAATGGTAAGGTACGTACGGTAGTAGAAAAAATAAAAAGAGGGGAATAGCAGCCTGCGTGAAAGAAGGAGGGAGGCTCGAAGGGGAAAAGGGGTTCACGTGAGAGCTTAGGATAGCTTCAATGAATGAAGTACAATCTTGTGTCGGTGTATCAAGAAAGAAAAACTGTCCACCTGGACTTGAACCCCACAAATCATTTCCAGCCCTTACTTATGATCTGCTTAAGAAAAACTCTTAAATATGGCACAAAATATCGGCTGGGCAGTCTTTAGATTGAGAGAGCCTTACAGGACCCCTTCCATGGCTCACAAATTGTTGGCTATTTTTGTGGAAAAAAGGCAAAAAGTAACAGGGGAGCATTACTAAGGGCCGATTAGCCGGTTTCCAGACGTGTACCCGAATATTTCCGATTTGCGCCGATTGTACCTGACTTGCCCGGGATTGTGGCGACGCGATCGGATTGTGGAGCATCGGCGCCGGCATGCGCGCGACGGGAAATCGGGGGAGGGGCGTACCGAACGAAAAAACCCGACAGTATTCGGAAAAACCGCTGCATTTAAAACCGAAAAGTGTCGCTGGGGAGCGCTTACCTTCACCTGCGTCCGAGGGTGGTGCATTCCGGCGCGATGAGATGGACGTTTAGCGCAGCAGCGCAACCTGGGGACGGCGCGAGGAACACTAACCTTCTAAATCCCGGCCGGCACGAAACCAAAAGCAGAGAACGCGCCGCTGGACCGAATGGCCGGGTAAAGTAAATTTGACCCACAGACTTCAACTTTGTGACTCAATTGTGATACTAGAATGATTGCGTTGCAGTTTGCTAAATCCTCTCCATTGACATTGTCTGTTTTCAACTGCTCCTTTTTTTATAATTTCAATGTTTGAGGAGTGTCTTATAAGCCCCACTCATTTTCAGTAATCCCACATATATGATATTTACATTCATTTCGGGACATTAATCAGAAATGTGTTAGTAATATATTCCTCTACAGCAGCCATCTTGGACCAAGAGAACCAAACAGAAGCCATTTTGAAAATCAAGTGGCCATTTTAAGTATTTAAGTATTAGCCGGGGGTCAAGCTAATGAGAAGCCTGTCTCTCCTTCACTCTAATATTTCTGCTCTAGCACTTGTTATATCCTGTTTTGACTTGCCTGAGTTTCTTCTCGGGAAATTAGTATAAACAGGCCCTCATGAGAAGAAATAGTTAACCTTTGAGGAAAATATCCTGGTAAATTCATTATGGCCAATAGCATTGCAGTATTCTATCTCCTTTTTCAAGCCCTCTGCAAGCTTTTTCTGTTATTATATACATGACTGCGGTTTTGAAATAAACAGTGTTATTTGAGTGTCTGTGTTTTGAGTTTGTTCTCTCCTCCCGGTACTGGGGAGCCATGAAAGAGTTAATTTGAAAGTCCCCTTTACAACTGAGGTAAGGGTGGTTTAATCCCTAGATAAAAATCTCTGTTAAGTGTCTGAGGTAAAACTGTTCTAATTGCCCATGGAAACCAATCAAAGCCCTGCCTTCATTTTATAAACTGCTGTGGGAAAATTAAAAAGCTGAGCTCTTATTAGTTGTCAAGGGAAACTAAGAACAGTTCTGCTCTCAGACTCTTCCAAAGAGGTCCCATCACTTTTCATTTAGCTACGTCAGACAATATCCATTCTGACGAATGTCGTGGAATAGATTGCAAACATACATTGCTTTATTGAAATCATGGCTTGCATTGACCAAGAATTCAGATTGTCTGCATTTCTAATAAATAATAACAAATCCATTGAGCATCGGTGTGTGTGCCCAAGTATTGGACTTTTGATGTATCGAATAAAATATGGGTAAAAAATGGGACAGTCTAGTTTTGTTGTGATGGTGCACATATAACCTAGCTGCAGATCAGTGTCTAAGTTTAAACTAAATTGTTGATTTGGAATTTCTCTTTGGAGTTGTTCCCCTGTTTCTCGAAAACTCTGACTTGTAGGTATAAAAAACCCTCCAGGGATCAGATCTACTCAGGGGACTTCTCAAGAAAAGTGTTGCAGCTGGCTGACTGAATGGGATCAGTGATGAACTTTCATATGTCTGATCTCATTCTGGTGTGGAATCAACCACACAACCTGCCAATTCATATATTGTCTTGTATTAATGGGATGAGCTGGTCAACTCCTGGGCACATGAGGATCATGTCTTCCTAGCTGCTGGCCCATAACGTTTAACCCTTTGGATGCATTTAGACAGGCTGATATTTACCGATTCCCTCTAGAGGCCAACGATGAGCATCCCCCGTAGTTGTAATTGGGCATTTAATGACTTCCTGTGTGAGCAGGGTGGCATATGGTAGCTAGGACAACGAGCCTACATAATACCACTAATGTGCTGGCCGAATTTCATAGATTACAAAATGAAGAAGACAATTGAATAGACAATGAAAAAAAAATCCATATCTATTTCTAAATTTTTATTTTGTTATATGTTAATATAGAAAGAACCACGAGAGATGAGGATTAAGGGTCAAACCGGGGAAGCATCCTAAATAATCTACGTAGACCAAGAGGGCAAAGGTTCAACGGTTAATGATTGTGGGAAAAGTAAAACAGTATCGGCGACAAAAGAATAGTTGATGGAGAACGCTAAGAGAGGCAGATATTGTCTGTGTTTGTATAGTTGTATGTAAACAGCGTCCACCAGGTGATTAACAGATCACAGAAATGTTGATTATGCAACTTCCAGCCCAAAGTACAGGAGAAGCTAAGCTCTAGAACTCTAAAAGACAAACCCAATGGATAAAACCAAAAAAAAAACACAAACCCCCCCCCAAAAAAAAAAAAGGACAAGAAGAGAATTTGCTAATTTTTTAGATTTTTTTTAATATTTCTTTAAATTGCAATTACCCTGATTTGTTATAACCACTGTATGGACATAATCGGGAATGAAAAAAATGACACTACCATTACAATACATACTGCTCCTAGGCCTATAAAATAAACAACATTTGACCGTTCTATGCTTTTGTGATACTTCTATGGTCGAAACAGTGGAAAAAAAATCTTATTCATAAAAAAAAAATAGGAAACCCTAAAACAAATAAGCCCCACATAAATCAATAAAAAATGCCAATATAAGCCCCATGACATAATCAAAGAGAGACATACAACACTAAAAAAAAGGTCTTAATCATTAAACACAAACCCTAGCCATAAGTAATAGTTCAACCGAGACTGTAAACACCACCTGTGAAATAAAAGAAAAAATTATGGAACCCGTATGAATGACTGCTGTAAAAAAAAAAAAAACCTTGTAAAAAAACAGCCCAAAGGATGATTTTTACCTATATGAATCCACAATAATTTTGCATTAAAAGTATCTCAAAAATATGTACTCAAGATGGTATACCATTGCAAAGCACAACATGTCCGCAAAAAAAAACCCCCCATCAACCAGCTCCATGACAAAAAAGTAAAAACTGTTTCTGGAGAAGGCAATGCAAAGAAATTTAAATTAGTTTTTTAGTAAATGGGTAGTATGATGATTAGACTTGTGTTTATTCTTTTCTCTATATTAGCATGTGGGCTGTATCGTATATTTGTTCAATTTATTATTTATTTATTGATTTTAGAACGTAAGAAGAAAAAATTAGTCATAGTTATGGTATCGACCGTTAATCAACTGACCCTAGTAGCAATAAACCGAGAACATAGTATTTGGTCTATACGGTGAACCCAAAACAAAAGTACAAAATCCAGTACAGAATTGATGCTTTTCTACTCTTCCCAAATTTCAAACAATAGGGGATTTACCAACCCCAAAATGGTTAACTCTTGCAAAAAAGCATCTCATCCTGTATAAAAAAAGCCCTAACATAAAGCTAAAATGTTAGTAGCCTGCAAAAGGGGCAATGAGGAACTAACATCCTGGCAGCTGCAGAGCTCCTTCCTCTCTGCGCCTGCCGGCACCCATAAACAAGTAACGTCATTGTACATCAGGAGAAATGGATAACAAATTGTAAGATGTGGTTTTCCTCGTTTTATACTTTTGGAAATGTGTAAATTTTAGGGCTAAATGAACATATAACCGCCAATTTGACCATTTAAATTTGCACCTCCTATTTTGAGGGTAATACTATGAAGTCTCAAGGGGAACAATCACAACTGAAAATATGGAAATCGATATTCGTTCGTTAAGCCGGAGTGACATCAAAATAAATTATCCAGACTTTAAATATGGAAAAATGTAGAGTAGACATATGGGAACATGTATTCGTGCAACCTTATGTAGAGAGTACACTCTATCTGTCTGAAAAACGCAATGATTTCAATTTCAAAATGGCAAATTTTTCAATAAATTCATAATTTTTTATTTTTGTAAATAACGCAAAAACTTATCAGCAGACATTTACCACTAAAATGAATGCAACATGTGAGGGAAAAAACATCTCATAATTACTTTCTGATAGTAACAGTGTGTCCAAAAGTTATAACCATATAAAGAGGAGCACATGTCAGAATCCAAAAAATGGGGTATGAGCCTAAGCTACAAAATGGCTGCGTCTTTAAAGCGGTTAAGGCACGTAAAGGCACATGGGACAACATTTATGTAAAAAGAAAACAACAAATACACAAACAAAACTAGAACAACAACACTAATTGTCAAACACCTACATTAATCCCAAAAGGTCTCTTAGGTTTCTTGCACCCACACACTCTCTACCAAGAGGTGAGGTCACATCATTTAGGAATGCTTACAGTTTGGCCTAAAAAACAAGTCCCTTTGTCTTTTTCTGAACAATATAAATGGTATTTGTTCTACAGCGATCATGTTTATTATGCAGTAAGTTATCAATAGTGAACACCACCATGTAAAAAGTAATTGCAATAACTAATCAATCACGTTGGGACTAAATGAATTCTTATTTAATTTACAGTGTAATAGATCCCAGCTTGAGGCAATCAACCCTGAGGATACATACTTTATAGACCGACCCTAAACAACAGGTTCTGGCAGAACAGTATATGCATTGGATCAAAGGAATGGAGAAAAATGTTCTGAAGGAATAAACTAAAGAAGAAGATGAAAAAAACCATTTTTAGTCTTTTGTGGTAGATTAGAGCAGACTGATGAAGAACAAAAAGTGTCCAAGACTTTGGACTATTGGAGAAATGGTTTTCAGACGTGGTGAGTGGTTTTAAAGATGGACTTAATTTTTTAAGGCAATTAAAGACTGGGAATTTATTATGTTAAATATAAATATATTCAATGTAATAACTTTCCATAAAATGGTTTAAAGTCAATGAGATCTCACTGGGTCATTTTTTCAGCTCTACTGAGTTATAAACAACTATTAAAATTTTGATCTAGTAAGTGCTATCAGGGGGCACAACCAAATATGGAAATATGGGTCAGGTGTTAGAAATGTCCTTTTTTCATGGGTTCCATGATGACAGGTTCATCAATGCTACGAGCAGGGGGCTTGGTATGAATATTGTTAGCTGCACTAAGAATCAGTGTTAAGAATAAGCACCTATAGACGAAATAGAAAAATAAAAAAATCTCCTGGTTTGATATTCATCTTAAAGGGGAGCAGTGTAATGGGGTGCTAACACTTGGAGAAATGACACTAATGGAAAGGCACAACTCCACAGTTATTAGCAGGGCTTAAAGGGGTTGGCCACTTATCTCTTGTTTTGTAAGGTCTGTAATATAAAGGGGCAGATTAGGTTAATTACCAATATTACATTATTTATGTTCTGACCACTTAATGAATGTAAAGTGAAGTCTCCTGTATTTATCTCATCAGAAAGACATTAGTATAAAAAAATGGCCACAGAGTGGGGGGTGTGAGGGTGGGGCATGGGATATATAAACTGGCCATGAGCAAGGACTGCCAGGACCCTAAGATATTTTAGGGTAAGCGAGATTGAGTCACAGCAGTGGAGATCACATCACTCTCCAATCCTCGGCCACTTTATTTACAGTACTGTTGACTGATGAGGTCAAAGACATTCTGCCTTATACTTTACATATAAGAAAGGGTGCTGAACTTTTAATAGTTCCGATGGACATGACAGAATATTTTGCACCCCACATTAACAGGGCGCTGGTTATAGCTGGAAAGCTCATTAGGAAGTGTTTAATTTACTGGGCTATTACTGTATTTTACATATATATATATGCATCACCAACCGGCATGGAATATCATTTGTGCAATCTTTATTCCCGTCATTTAGGAATTTCCAAATAAAAGGACAATCGTCGTGGGGACGTTATAGCAATTACAACCTAACATTTCAGCGTGTCATGACCCTCTTTGTCAAGAAAAACAGGGGTTATTGGGGAGGTAATCGGTGACGTAAATTACGTTCTTACTGGGAACAATCTCAGCCCCCGCCCCACTGTGCCTGCTCGAACAAAAGGAACAGTGCAGGCGTCCCAGATGAAATCTGCTACTCCAACCAGCAAACCCAAAAACTGGTTATTCCCTTTGTTCCAATGTTGGTTGATCAACCATTTAGCTCCGCGCCATCATAACTCAGGTACGGCGGGGGCTACACGTATGAATGTAGTCTTAAATAATGTCATCTTCGACTAATAGAAACAGAAAAATACATATTAATCTCTCAGTGTGGGAAAGATCCAAACCAAATCAAAATATGTAAAAAGTGACATAGTGTTAGTTTTACGCTTGAAAAAGAACATTATGTTCATCAATTCACAAGGAAGGGAAGGGTTTGGATGAGGCAGAGATGTTAAGGCAAATCAATTCTATATTATAACATAGACCATCACAATGTTATTTAGGTGTAATAAGGCAATCTAGACTAGTGATGAGGAGTTATTACGCGTCCGAGCTTGATGGTTGCGGATGAGTATTAGCATATCGGACCGGCTCGTGCTCGGACGAGTATTTGCATGCTCGTTAACGAGGATATTAATTTAAAAAAAAAAGTGAAGAACAGTAAAGAGTACAATTAAAAACATTTAATTTAATGTTATTTTGGAAGAGAAGAAAACAGGAAAGAAACAGTGCAGAAACAGATTGCAGCTGCGGGACCAACATCTGCAATCTGTTCCGGAGACACGCGGCAGAAACCGGTGTTCTCCGCAAATAGTTATTTGAAGAACAAATGTGTGAGAAACAATTGCAGATGTTCCAAAAATCTGCAAGTTGTTCTTCACAAACATATGTTCTTCAAATACTTATTGCGGAGAACACCGTTCTGCACGCGGTCTACGGAACAGATTGCAGATGTCCCGAACATCTGCATCTGTTCTGCAACTGTGGTTCGTTCACTGTGCTCGTTAAGTTGTATAATTTTTACTGAAAATGCTCGGGTCTCCCATGATTTCATAGGGGACTCGTTACTCGAACGGAGCACTCGAGCATTGGAAGATGTTCGGCTCGAGTAAAGAGCACCCGAGATTTTAAGTGCTCGCTCATCTCTAATCTAGACCCTTTGAAGCTCTCTGGTCCTGCTGTGACCAGCCGCCTGAGGCAGGGCTATTCACAGATTGACAGTTCTCATAGTAAAGAAGCTCAAACCTTGTTGCTGGAGACAGACCCCTTTGTCTTTGTTTGATTAACAAGGAAACTTTCCTAAACAACTTTCCACCATATTTTTGTATGGAACGGTCATATATTTATATAAATTGAATTATGTCCCCTCTTAGTTATCTCTTTTCCAGACTTAAATAAATCTAGGTGTTTTAATCTTTTCTCAAATTGAGACCCGTCCATACCTCTATCATCTTTGGGCTCTTCCTGAACCGCTTCTCCAGCTACAGGGCTCCTTTTTTGGACGAGTGTGCCACAGATGGACAGGCATATTCAGGTGAGGCCAAACCAGTGCCTTGTAAGTGGTTTAATCTTAATCCCTATCACAAGAGTCCATAACACTTTTGAACATGAACAGATCTTGCTGACTCTTTAGAGGCAGCTAATTCGACAGCATGCTGTTATTTAATTATAATCACAGTTACCCCAGGTCCTTCTCAACAAGTGACTTTACTCTCACTAAGGGACATGATGTTACATTTGGATATTAGGACGCCTCCCCCCCACCCGACATTCACCCCAGTGCACCCCCCCCCCCCCCACCCCCCCCCCCCCCCCCCCCCAGTGTCACCTTACCAATGAAAAAAGTAGACAAAAAACTTTTGATAATCTTAAAAGCAAACTGCAATAACAAAGTTAGTTTTACGGTAGACAATGAATCTCTATCACTTCCATAGTCTCCATTGGTATCTTGCAATAGTAATTGTAGCTCCAAGAAATACTTTATATAAAGATAAGAAACATAAACAAGTAATGTGTACAAGTGGGGGAGGGTATGATAACTGTTCTTGTTGGTGTCGTCACTGCGTTTGTTTTTGTAGCTTTTCTTTTCCTTAGATACATTTTGCAGTTCAGGATTTAACAGCAGATATACAGGGCAGTATTCTTCGGTCCATTATCCTCATTTACTTTGCTTAGTGTTATCCTGCTCTTTCTTTGATAATGAAAACGCTGTTCTGAGTTTCTCATAATGAGCGGGTTGACTGACAACAGTACATTTTGAAGGAGTTGTTCGGTATTATGTAGGAAGTTCCCAGCTGATATAGCCCTCAATAGAGATTGCTTGTACATCAGGGAAATATAATGGTTTCTTAGAATTAAAAAAAGAAAACAACTTTTCAAATTTGTCCTTATGGCGACGAAATCTAAAATATGGCTCTAAGTGAGGAAATGTGTTTTAGCAATCATTTTGAATTAGGGTCCACGTTTTCTGAAAAGCTTTAAAGGTGCTAGGACTTTGTGTACAGGTTATTTAGCGCCCTATTATGCATGATGAGAGAAGATGGTTAAATGTTCTACAATTTCAAGCGAACTATTAGTTGTCAGTGTTTTAGTCATTTGGCAACAAGATTTTATATACATAATGGAGACATGTTCCATCTGAAATGAAATCATCAGACTGTAAACCTAAAACTTAGGAAAAAGGAAAGAAACAAAAGTAATACTATTACCTTATGTGAAAATTGGTCAGTCAGTATATTCTTGCATTTTAGAACATAACCATGTTTGCCTTTAATAAATTCACCACGTATAGAATATACCATCATGATTTACCTGGTTTTAACTATTTTGACATATCTAGAAAAATATCTAACCCATAAAAATTTAAGCTCGGGTGATAAACCCAAATGACCACACGTGTAGATTATTTTGCAAAAATTGAAAGCACAGTAGAAAAACCAAAAGTCAATATCTGATTGAACCAGATTTATTACCAATAACCTTGAAAAATGATTTGTCTGAACTTGTATCAGCATTCACTAGATTATAGAGCATTAATTATGTAATACTCTTGACAGCAGTCTGTGTTTTTGTACAATTGTAATGCATAGTTTCTCAATACCCTACCGACAGAATTTTATTTGGGTTGAGGTGGACTTGTGAATGAGAGAGGAAGGATCCAAGACCTTCAGCCATCTTCTACAGTTGTAACTGTAGCGATGAGAAGGCGCTGAATTCATTGGAGGGGTGGACGTTATCAGTCAGCTGTGTAAACAGTGCTTATGGGTCCTCTGCAATCCCTGTCTCAACCAACAAAGTTTAACTTCATGCACCTCAGGAGCTCTGACCTTTCACACTGGGGCATAATATACCATAATAAAAAATCTTGTGTTGCTATTCCATTGCTGGTTAAAATATTGTTTTGTAGTTTCTTGTGCTTTGGCTACTATTCATGTACTTCTGTTTTCGGATATTGGCTTATATTGTCTTGACATATTTTCCTGTGTAAGATTCTGTATTTGTATGCATATTACATCCCCTTGTGCTATTTTTTTTGTGTGTCATTTATGTGTCCCAAAGTTAATGCAGGGAGGAACTATTCTTGTGGTTGGCCTACAATCAGCCCTTAGGACAGTGAGGCGAAACTATGGCACAGTGCCAGAGGTGGCCCACTCAAAGCCCTTTGTTTGGGCACCCAGGATGTACCACCGGACAACGTCACCAGACAGGAATTGAAGGAACAAGCAGGCATGTTCGGGGGATGGGTTTAGGGGTCCCTGTCCTGTCTGTATTCCTGTGTCAGTGTCCCATTACACCAGTGGCGTAAACTACCGCCGTGCAGCCGTAGCGGTGTAGGGGCCATGAGGCTAGGGGACCGGGGCACGCACAGCTGATGTGCTAACCCGCCCTATGCCTCCCAAACAGTGAGCCTCCCCCCCTGAAATTACACAACGCCCTATCACGCCCAGTAAACCACTGCTCCAGTCTAACAACAATTTGTTGCACATCACAGACGGCTAGGAAAGGGAAAACGAACCCGCACAACGAAACCCACCCACTGAACTGCCCGCCCCACTACACTTGCCAGCCTCGCTCACACACCGTCGCCGCCACCACCTTCACACTTGTCCGCTCCGCTATGTTAATATGCCGTCGTTATGTGTATTAGCTTTGGTTGGTATATATTATATATATATATATATAATATATATATATATACATAGTGCTTTTGTGTATGTGTGTAATATATGTTTAGTGTGTGTGTATATATGCTGTGGTGTGATAATTATATATGCTTGTCTGTGTGTGATATACCGTATATACTCGAGTATAAGAGGACCCGAGTATAAGCCGAGGCCCTAATTTTACCACCAAAAACATGGGAAAAAAGGGAAAAACCTATTGACTCGAGGTATAGCCGGAGGGTGGAAATGCATTGGTCCACAGGGACACGCCAGTTATAAGCCAACAGCCACCCTATAGTATACAGCGCCCAGTATTACAGCCACCCACAGAATGCCCCCAGTAGATAACAGCCAGCCCCGTAGTCGAGTATACAGCTCAGCCCATCTTCCCGGCCAGTTAGTATACAGCCAGCCCAATGTCGTATACAGCAAGGCCCATGTGTAGTTACAGCTAGCCCCATGTAGTATACAGCTAGCCCTTGAGTATACAGCTAGCCCCTTTTTAGTATACAGGTTCCCCCCAGTAGTATACGCATCCCCCAGTAGTATACGCACCCCCAGTTAGTATACAGCCAACCTCAGCCTGACCCCAGTAGTATTGACCAGCGTTGGCCCCCGAGTAGTATCAGCCTCCCCAGTAGTAGTATACAGCACTCGAACCCCCAGTAGTATACAGCCTGCCGCCGTTGTTTAGTATAGTCTAAGCCGCACCCACGCATAAAAAAAAAAAACTTATATCACTCACCCCCCGTGGCCCGATGGTGAAGCGCTGCTCCACCGAATGTCCGAGCCGCTGGTCTTCAGGTTCTGCGGCCCAGTCGCCTTTCTGCGGGGCCAGCCGACCGAATTGCTCTGCCCAGGGCGGCACCTAGTATGCGCGCGATGCTGACGTCATGCTAGGCGCCGGACTGGAGAAAAAACATGGCGGGCGAGCAGAAGAAGACAGAAGACAGGCGGGATTGCCTGAGACGACGCCAGCGCAGTGACATGGGGGGAGCCGGCTGCACGCACCGGGGCCACGGAGGGTGATATATAAGTTTATTTTTTTTATTAAAGTAATTTTGACCTGACTGAATGGATGTAATATAGCCGAAGGGACGTTTTTCAGCAACATTGTATTTTGTGCTGAAAAAAAACTGGCTTATACACGAGTATATACGGTGATATATAGATGTATATATTATATATATTTATATATACTATATACACATCACACTAGATGATGCGTGTGTGTGATTTTGGTGAATGTCAGTGATGCAGGTACTGTATGTAGGTGAATGTATGAGCGATTTGCCTGTATATGTGTCGGTAAATGCTATACGGCTTATGTACGTTGTATTGTATACTGTCCACACATCTACAGAAAACAGCAAAACACGCATACAGTTCCACATCACATTACCTACAGTACAAATGCTCAAGCTATTACAAAAACACCCACAGCTCATATATGTGTGTGTATATATATATATATAATATAATATATAATATACTATATATATAACCACCGATATACTCGTGTATAAGCAGAGTTTTTCAGCACAAAATATGTGCGAAAAACGTCCCCTCGGCTTATACACAACCAGTCAGTCATCAAAATTAACTTTAAAAAAAAATAACTTATATACTCACCCTCCGGTGGCCCCGTGCGGCAGCGCTGCAATCCCCCCCATGTCCGCGCAGGCTCGTCTTCAGCATCCGCGCCTGTCTTCTGTCTCTGCTCGCGCCGCCATGTTTTTTCCTCCCGGCGGCGCCCTAGCATGACTACAGCAGCGGCGCGTCAACTATAGGTGCCGGCCCGGGAGAGACAAATGGCGGCGCCCCGCAGAGAAGGCAGCCGGGCGCAGAGCCTTAGACAGCGGCGCGGACATCGGGGAGCAGCGCTTCACATCGGGGCCACGGGAGGGGAGTTTAATTTTTTTTTTTTTGCTTGGGGCGGCTGTAACTACAACGGGCAGGCTGTAATATCCTACTGTGGGCAGGCTTTATACTACGGGGGCAGGCTGTATAACTAAACTACTAGGGTGCAGCTGTATACTACTACTTCGGGTACTCTGTTGGCAGAGCTGTATACTCTAGGGGGTCTTACTATTGGTCAGCTGAGGTGCGTATAACTACTGGGGGGATGCGGTATACTACTGGGGGGGATGCTGTATACTACTGTGAGAAGCCTGTATAACTCAAGTGGCTACTGTATACTACAAGGGGCTAGCTTTATACTACATGTGGGCCTATATAAGCGGTATACAACAAACTCCAACTGACCATAACTACATAAATACAATGATGGGGCTAGCTGTATACCTACATGGGGCGGCTGTATACTACTCTACTGGGGGGCAAGTGGATATGTTTGGCTTGTATACTACTTACTCTACTTTACTGGGGGGGGGCTGGCTGTATACTAACTACTGGGGCAAGGAAGGCTAGGGTTGCTTTATACTGGGGCAGGCTGTATACTATAAAGGGGGCTGGGTTGGCTGTTATACTGGTTGGGTCTGTGACCAATGCATTTCTCCCCCCCTCGGCTAAAAAACACTACACACTAACAAAAAACACAAAAAATAATACAACCACACTAAACAAAACACAACAAATAGGACATAACTATTCCACTCAACAACAAAAACCCCTTTCCTTCTCTTTTTCTTTCGTTTTTTTTTTTTTCTTTTCTCCCCTTTTTTCCCCAGTTTTTTGGTGGTAAATTAGGGGATTAGGGGGCCTCAAGCATATATATACACACATAAGCGGACGGCATGTGAGGTGAGCGGGCGGACAAGTAAGGTGGGCGGGCGGGAGGCTGGCAAGTGTAGTGGGCGGGCAGTTCAGTGGGGGGTTCGTTGTGCGGGCGGCTGTGATGAAAGTTCAGTGTTGCTGGCGTGTGGGAGGCTCAGCTGTTTGGGAGGCAGTAGGCGGGTTAGGCACATGCAGCTGTGCGTCCCCGGGCCTCCTAACCTCATGGGCCCCGTAGCAACCGATACGGCTGCTACGGCGGTAGTTACGCCACTGGTGTAATGGGGACACTGGACACAGGAACTACAGACAGGACAGGGAACCCTAAAACTCCATCCCCCGAAAATGCCTGCTTGCCTTCAAGTCCTGTCTGGTGAACTTTGTCCTGGGGTGACATCCTGGGTGCCCAAACAAAGGGCTTTGAGTGCCACCTCTGGCACCTGTGCCATAGGTTCGCCATCACTGTCCTAGGCGATATGGGACAACCACAAAGATAGTTCCTCCCTGCATTAAAGTGTGGACACATAAAATGACAGACAAAAAAAATAGCACAAAGGGGATGTAATAGCATACAAAATACAGAATCATATACACAGGAAAATAGTCAAGAATATAAGCCAAATATCGAAAAACAGAAGTACAAATGAATAGTAGCCAAAGCACAAGAAAGCTAGCAAAACAATATTTTAACCAGCAATGGAGGATAGCATACACAGAGTTTTTATTAGGGTATGATTTATGCCCCAGGTGAATGACAGTATACCATTTGTCCCCTGACAGCAGCATGTGCGATTACACGTGGTCTGGCTGTGATCTGGGAGAGCCAACCCACTATGGCCACAATGACGTCCGGCAAAACGTTCTCTTATTGGCCAATGTATTTATTATGGTACACTCTGATCCAGGATGACGCCACTTTTCCCAAACGAAGGCTCAGTATAACCGAAACAAAACTCTTCTTGTACACAGTCATCCCTCCCCTCCTCCCCTTTTTTTTTGTCCTTTTTTGCACTCATCACATGGGCTTTGCGCAACTCTTTATGTGCACGAGTTTTTTGCTGTGCTGATATTGTCTTGTTAGTCCATTACAGTTTGTGGGTTTGATCAGGGACGGATTACAAAGGAGGGGCTCATGGGGCTCAAGCTCCGGGCCTCCACCACTTTTCCTGTTTTAAAGGGGCCCCCACCATTTTTCCAGAGTAAGCGATTTAGCTCGAGCTCTGTGTCTCTGTCCTGCAATGTGCAGCGGCCCATGTCCAGCCCAGAACCCACACAGGGTCTCTAGGATGACAGCTGTTGCCAGTGGAGACACAGCTGCTTTCAACTGGGGAGATCACCATTTTCACAGTGGACTTCTCAGCTAAATCTTACGGTGGCTGTATACTACAGGGGCTGTGGGCTTTTATACTACAAGCGGGGCCTGTGCAGGCTACATACTACAGGCGGGCTGGCAGGTTTACATACTACCCAGTGGGCTGGCAATGCACTACATACTACATTGGGCTTGCAGGCTATACACACAGGGGTTCTGGCGGCTATAGACTACGGGGGTTCTGGCATTCTATATACTACTGGTGCTGGCAGGCTATATACTACAACAGGGGGGCTGGCAGGCTATATACTACAGGGGGCTGGCAGCTATACTACAGGCGGGCTGGCAGGCTGTATACTACAGGGGGCTGGCTATTACTAACAGGGGGCTTGGCAGCTATATAACTACAAGGGGGCTGGCTTATATCCTCCAAAAACCATGTTGGAATGTGCCCCCACCCTTAAATCCGGCCGTGGTTTGATGGTTGTTCCTAACCAGTGCCTGTTTATACATTGATTACTCTCTGCATTATTCTCTCCTCCCATGTCTGGGCTGAACTGCCTTTTGCCTGTAGTACCACCACCGCTGTAACTTCTGCAAACCCATTTAATGTGTTTTAAACTATGTCTATGTTGTAATTTGTGTCATAAAGTTTGTACTATATTCTTTTTGTATTCAGGTGTCTTAGTCTTTTTGGGTGCCTTCTTTCTCCTTTCCTTAAGAGTACAATAATAGTTATATTGTTCACCATTTAACTATACTACACTGTGGAGTTTGTGCTGGCCATAAGCACATATCACCAAAGGTCAATCACCAATTAAAACAGCTCCATATTAAAGGGACAACGCAATTGCAAAGCTTATTAATGAAAATTGCAATGGTTCTGTGGCCTTAATGGGGGTGTCGGACTCATTGTATTCCTAAGTAACCTTGCTAGAACTTAGAGCAGGGTTGGTGCAATTAATTTCCCCATGGGGCCACATCATAGACATTGGAATGGGTTTTATATCATATATTATCATATTCTATTATGTATATATCATATATATATCATATCCCGTACATAAAAAGCATAAAGTAAAACATTATCAATGATTCAATGAAAATATGGAGGACATAAGCTTAAACTTTTCAAATCTAATCTTCATTGGGCCAATGCCCATGTCTGACATAAATCAATACTCCTCCCTTTAGGCCCCTGCATCATGAACCAACTGTGGCTGAAGTTTTCCTTTAAGAAATTTTCAATGCAATTAGGAACTCTGTTTTTTTTCATGTTCTCAGCTTGTGAAATGCATGATGAAATTTGCAGTCTCTTTCATAATGGGGCCGAGTTACTTACCTTCCCCGGTCCGTTCGCGGTCCAGCGGCGCGTTCTCTGAGTGGATTCGGGTCCGGCCGGGATTCACTAAGTGCAGTGCCTTTCCTCCTCCGCCGTCCCCAGTGTGTGCTGCTGCGCTGAATTCACCGGCCTATACCACCTTGGTGAAGGTAATTTTATTTGTCGCGAACACATTTTTTGTTTTAAAATGGCGGCGGTTTTTCCGAATTCGTCGGATTTTCGTTCGGCACACTCCCCCCCGTTTCCGTCGCGTTCATGCCGTTTGTTTCTTTCCCTTTGGCACAATCCGATCGCGTGCGCCAAATGTCCGGGGTGCGATTCAGGAAAATCGGCCGCGCAAATCGGAAATATTTCGTCTAACACGTCGGGAAAAAAAAACGCGAATTGGTCCCTTAGTAAATGACCCCCATTGTGTTTCCTACTGGAATGTGACGTATACTTGATCAGAACAGATCCTAAAACATAGCCTTATGCTGAACAATCCAAAAGAAGTTAGACCACACTGCGGTTTATAGTTTTTTTTCCAGGTAAACTGATGTTGACTTCTAGTTATTGTAATAAACCTTTATTTCACATGCGACAACAATCTGCCGGCGTTTAAGCGATTAAATAGTTAGTTTTAATCCCATTAACTAACAATATTAATGAGTTTTTTTTCTCCTGTAAGCACATGAGGTCACAAATGAAGGTGGAGGGTATTTTCCATATTAAACATAAGTCCAAAGAGTAACTAGAGAAACAAGGCTTTCACAATAGGAATTAAGTTTCCAATCTATGGGTAATTTGGTGATTTCCAATTGAGCAATGACAATGTACTGTGTATATACCTTTAATTGTTTATTCTACATAAAGAAGGGGCCTGGCCTACCTAGGAGGGAGAGAGAAGCACAGGATTATGGAAGAAGAAGGGAGGATTTAAGAGTAGAGTCAGTAGTCAGTCAGTTGCAGGATAATGTAAGAGAGCCTTGGCTCAGAAGAGCTAAGCAGAGCAGAAGTAGAGTGAATCATCACTAGCTAATAATAATAATTCCTTTATTTATATAGGGAAACACAGATTCACATAGCTTGCCAAATCAGTGTCTGCCCTCAATGGGGCTCACATCTAATCAACTTACCAGATGTTTTTGGAGTGGGGAGGAAACCATCAACACAACATACAAACTCTTTACAAGGTTGACTGGATGGGAACTTGAAACCCAGTTGGTCCCCAGCGCTGCAAAGATTGGTAATTCTAACCACTAAGCCACCATGCTGGCCGAGTGCTGTGCCTGCGCGGAGCAATTAGGGAGTTCTATAGCTCACCAAGTTGGCCAGTGGTCCCTGCAGTTCAAGTATAAGTGTGCTGTTGTTTTATTTGGTGCTCGCCCATGACCTACAAGGCAAGTGACTTACACTTTATTTCATCCCTGGGGCCACCCTAGTTGGGAGGGTTCCAACATACGCTCGGGAAAAACCCAACACTATCTCCCAGGGTCCAAGTCAGCAATTTATCTCGACTGGCGTCACAACTATATTCTCCTACAAGTCCATCTCTCTGCCCCTTTCATGTGGCACACTGGCGGCCTCCTGGTTGCCCCTATCAGTAGAGAACCTCAACCCACAATTCCATAAAACAAGGCAAATACCTATAGACATGTGGTATATCTATAAAAAGTATGTCCAGTTTGCTGTGGTTGGTCACCTGTTATTGGATTTAATAAGTCTTTTCTGAACAACCACCTCAGATTGTTTGTGAATGTTTCTCAGAGCCTGAGGTTTACAAGGGATTTATATTTGTTTATGGCATTAGGAGACATCATCCTCTTTTTCTGTCATTGCTGATAACCATGAGGGGAAATGTAAATGGATGTTGATATTTTTCCATCATTGCTGATAGATAAGTATTGATTTCTTTTAACAGGCAAACCATCATATTTCCAGCATTTCTGGATCAACATTGTATCAAAGGGAGTAATAACAGTGGTCAGATGAAGACTAATAGGAATGAATGGTCCTGCTCACATAGGATAGCTTATCAGTCTATAAGTAGTACAGGGCCTGACTGGGAGATGACATGCTGGTATCTAATGCCTCTGCCCGTTCTCTTTGATAAGGAATATTATGTATATACAAATAAATTATTATCTACCCAATTATTCAAAGATTAACAGTCAAACACATTCACTGTCTTCAGCAATTTCTCCCCAAAGTTAGACTACTCTTCTTTTAACAATGAGTGCAATCGTTTCAGGGCTAACTACAGCGTTAGCACGCCATAGCATACAGCCGCTATGTTGCCCGCAGTGTCAGTTTTCCCCCCCTCGATCCCACCTGACACTATAAGAATTGAGGATGTGCACCATTATTCTATCTTATACTGCACATTCCAGCATAAAATGTATATACCATATACTGTGATGTATTATGCATACCTGCTGATGTGTAATGGTGTCCTGTATAACTGTATGTGAGTATGGTGCATATGGCACTGTATGTATGTGTATATGCACAGTGAGTGCAAGGCCGCATCTGCCATGCTGCAGATGAAATCTCGCTTCAGGGCGGCAGAAAAAAAATGCTGGTCCCTGTAAAGGGCGGGCGAAAAAATTTTCGCTGCTCTAAAGTGGGCGATTCGGTTTTGGGCGTCCGTACGCCCGAATCGCCCTACCAGCTAAATAAAATCGTGCCTGTCTTCTGTAGACACAGGCGCGATTTATAGCGGAGCGACGCACAGCGCCTTTTTCGCAGCTGCGTCGCTCCGTTCTATAGCAGCGTGACAAGGCGTCTAATGAGACGTCACGCGCCTTGTCCACTTTGCGGAGCCGCGGCTGCCGGAAGCACCGCGTGAGACGGAACCCACGCGCCGAGGAGCAGCTGCCTGCAGGTGAGTATGATTTTTATTATTTTTCATGTATTTAATTAATTAATGTGGCTAATAATTAATAGTTGGTGTGGGGGCTCTATATATATATCATATTGGGGCCAGAATTGATTTTATACTGGGAAGGGGAGGGGCTTGATGTGGAATGCTTATGTATTTTTATTGGGGCTATAATTATTTTATACTGGGGGGGGTGGGCTGCTATATAATCATATTGGGCCAGAATTTTATATTACCTGGGGGGGGGGGGGATGATGGAATGCTTATGTATTTTATTTGGGGGCGTATAAATTATTTTATACTGCTGGGGGGGGTGCTAATATATATTTATATTATTTGGGCTAGTACCGTGATTATTTTATACTTGGGGGAATGCTATATATATATTATTTGAGGCTATGATTGTTTTATAAACTGGGGGGATGCTATAGATATTATATGGGGCCAGCATTATTTCTACTAGTGGGCGGGGGGGAGGTTCTGTATTTTTATTGGGGGATGTTGGGGCTAATACTTATTTTATACTGGGGGATGCTTAGATATTATTTGGGGCTATAATTATTTTATAACTACTGGGGGGATGCGATAGATATTTATTTGGGGCTATAATTATTTTATACTGGGGGGATGCTATAGATATTTATTTGGGGCATAATTATTTTATACTGGGGGGGGATGCTATTAGATATTATTTGGGGCTATATATTATTTTATACTGGGGGGATCAGTATCTATTATATGGGGCCAGAATCATTTTATACTTGGGGGGGGGTGCTGTAAGATTATTATCAATATATCACTAATCTGGGGGGCTGTATATCAAGGTACAGTATAATATTACTAAGCTGCAGGGGGCTGTATATGGGATACATAATATTACTAAGCTGGGGAGCTTTATATCAGGTACAGTATATTTACTTAGCTGCAGGGGCGGTATTGGATACGTATTTACTAAGCGCAGGTGCTGTATATGGGATACGTATATTTACTAAGGCTGGGATGTTGTGCTCCTATGTGTGTGCAAGATTTTTTATCCCTTATAATGAAGGGATGTGTTATATTTGGGTACGGCGGACATTTGTGTTTTGAGGGTTATATTTATTTGGAGCACAGTGTTGTTATCCAGGAGCTTTATACTTTTAAGTGACTGTGGTCTTTTTAGGGACGCCGGGTGGAGAATGCTGCACGGAGCTGAAGGTATCCGGCCGGAATTCAGCAGTGATACGTCTGGATTGGTAGAACCCGAATAAAGTCCTCCTGATGGAAGAGATTGTCATCTATAAGTACTAGATGTTATCTAATGCCTCTTAGATCCTGTAGTCAGTTCACCGTGTCAGGTAGCTGTCCTGTAGGGAATGTTACTTGTTAATAAATTTTACGGATTTACTTAACATGTGACGCGGGGGGGGGGTGGGGGCAGCATTTTATATCGCCTCAGCACAACTATGCTAGAATCGGCCCTGCATGAGTTGGTATTTATCATGTGATTGTTAACTTGATGTTTGAGTATACTAATATGTAAAATTGTTAAGAAGTTGGGAAACCGTGGCCCCATGCATGTAGCCTGCTATTGGGCTCTGTCTCTCCTATTTACGCCCTGATCAGTTTCATTCTGATTAAACCACTTTGTTTTGAAAGCAAAACAAGCATATTCAGCACAAACTACTAATCAAAATATGAGAGGCCATCTATCCAACAGGTAAGAAAGTGGTAATGCAGTGGCGTACTAGAGTGGCTGGGCCCCATAGCAATTTCTTTCTTGCATGGGGCCCCCCTTTCCCCTTTAAAAGATATAGTGCAGATTTTATAACACACATTTTCACACATATAAAGTTTCTAGCATATTATAATTCACTTTTCTAGACTTAGCAACATATTGGGGTGGGAAGCACGGGTTACGTGGGGGGGTGGAGGAATGATGGGCGGAGGCGGGGCGATACTGGAAATGGATGAGAAAGGTGAGGGAGAAGGGTATGAATGTGTGTCGTCGGTGAAGTTGTAAGGAGAGGGGAGACGAGGACGAGGCGAGGAACGATGTGGAAAGTGGAGAAAGCGGTGAGAAGAAGGGAGGAAGGGGGTCAGATGAAGGATAAAGGGGAAGGGTGGCAAGGAGGCTGATTGGCAGACGGAGGAGTACGTGGAGGGGCGGGCGGAACGGTGGGTAGGTGAGTTGGGAGGGGGAGTTGTAAACATGTGAACTCAAGGTAAAATAAAAAAAAGTCGGACGGGGAGAAGCGAGAGGTGGGTAATCACCCCTTCACAGCCTGGCCCTTTTTTCAGTCCCTTCATCCGGAAACTCCGAGCGGTGATGGACCTGCCACGTTTCCTTTCCTGCTCTTGGCTCGTCCCATTTAATACCTAATGACATTGAGTTATACACACTCATTCAGGAACCCCACAGTTAGACACATCAAAGTTGCCACACATACGGTATGTACATACACATTATATAACTTTATGTATGTATATGTATACTTTGCATACAGTATAACACCACCGTTACATACATACGCGTTTACATACATACACCCGCATTATACCACAGGTCATTGTATATATAACATATCCCACCGTTAGCAGTATAGCAGTACACCACTACAGCAAACGCATCCATTGCACATACATACAGTACATGCATCAAGCATATACAAAACACACACAGCATCATAGATGATGTGTTTATATATATATATATATATTATAATAGATATAGATATACCGTATAACTCGGTATAAGCCAGTTTTTCAGCACAAAATATGTTGCTGAAAACGGCCCCTCGGCTTATACACATTCCGTCAGAGTCAAATTTACTTTATAAAAAAAACAACTTTATACTCACCCTCCGGTGGCCCCGGGTCCAGCGCTGCTCACCCCCCATGTCCGCGCGCTCGCGTCTTCAGGCATCCGCGCCTGTCTTCGGTCTTCTGTTTCTGCTCTCGCGCCGCCATTGGTTTTCCTCCAGCGGGCGCCTAGCAGACGTCAGCAGCGGCTCTCATCTAGGTTTGCCGGCCCGGAGAAGCAATGGCGGCGCCGCCGCGCAAAGAGCAGACTGGCGCGAGAAGCCTGAGACCGCGGCGCGGACATCGGGGAGCAGCGCTTCACCATCGGGCCACGGGAGGGTGAGTATATAAGTTTTTTTTTTTTTATGCTGGGTCAGGCTATGTATATAACAACTGTGGGCGGCTGTATACTACTGGGGGCAGCTGTATACTACTCGTGGGGCACTAGAACTGCCATACTACTGGGGTCAGGCTGAGGTGGCTGTATACTACTGGGGATGCGGTATACTACTGGGGGATGCGTATACTACTGGGGGAAGCTGTATACTACAAGGGGCTAGCTGTATACTACAAGTGGCTAGCTGTATACTACATGGGGGCTAAGCTGTATACACATGGGCTTGCTGTATACTACACTTGGGCTGGCTGTATACTACTGGGGCAAGATGGGCTGGCTGTATACACTGGGGCTGCTTACTACTGGGGGCTTCTGTGGGTGGCTGTATACTGGGCGCTGTATACTATAGGTGGGCTGGTTGGCTAACTGGTGTCCCTGTGGACCAATGCATTTCCACCCTCGGCTTATACTCCGAGTCAATAGGTTTTCCCATTTTTTTCCCAGTTTTTGGTGGTAAAATTAGGGCCTCGGCTTATACTCGGGTCTCTTATACTCGCGTATATACGGTATATACACAACACAGACAAGCATATAATTATCCACACACACAGCATATATACACACACACATAAGCATATATTACAACACATACACAAAGCACTATCAATATATATATATATAGTATATATATATATATATATACACACACACACAACACATAAGCATAATATACACACCGATAACGGACGGCATGTTGAGGTGAGCGGGCGGACAAGTAAGGTGGGCGGGCGGGAAGGCTGGCAAGTGTAGTGGGCGGGCAGTTCAGTGGGGGGTTTCGTTGTGCGGTCGGGCTGTGATGAAATTTGTTCAGTGTTGCTGGGCGTGTGGGGAGGCTCACTGTTTGGGAGGCAGTAAGGCGGGTTAGGCACATGCAGCTGTGCGTCCCCGGCCTCCTAGCCTCATGGGCCCCGTAGCAACCGATACGGCTGCTACGGCGGTAGTTACGCCACTGGTGTAATGGGGACACTGGACCAGGAACTACACAGACAGACAGGGAACCCTAAAACCCATCCCCCGAAAATGCCTGCTTGCCTTCAATTCCCTGTCTGGTGACTTTGTCCGGTGGTGACCATCCTGGGTGCCCAAACAAAGGCTTTGAGTGCCACCCTCTGGCACTGTGCCATAGTTCGCCATCACTGTCCTAAGGCATTGGGCCAACCACAAAGATAGTTCCTCCCTGCATTAACGTGTGGACACATAAACTGACACAGAAAAAAATAGCACAAGGGGATGTAAATGCATACAAAATACAGAATCATATACACAGGAAAATATCAACGAATAATAAGCCAATATCGAAAACAGAAGTACAACTGAATAGTAGCCAAAGCACAAGAAAGCTAGCAAAACAATATTTAACCAGCATGGAGGATAGCATACACAAGTTTTTTATTAGGGTATGATTTATGCCCCAGGTGAAAGGTGCAGAGCTCTGAGGGTGTATGAATGTTAAACCTTGTTGGTTGAGACTAAGGATTGCAGTGGACCAATAGAGCACTGTTTAGACAGCTGACTGATAACGTCCACACCCACCAGATGAATTCAGCGCCTTCTCATCCTGACAGTACGAACTGTAGAAGATGGCTGAAGGTCTTGGTCCTTCCTTCCAGTCACAGTCCATACCTCAACCCAAATAAAATTCTGTGGTAGGGTATTGAGAGAACTATGCATATACAAATGTGTACAAAAAAGAGCTGCTGTCAAGAGTATTATAATAATAATGCTCTATAATATGGAATGACTGATAAAGTCAGACAGAAAATCATTTTTTCAAGTTATTGGTAATAAATCTGGTTCTATCAGATATTGACTTTTGGTTTTTCTACTGTGGCTTCAATTTTGCCAAATAAATAATTACACTGTGGGATCAGTTGGGTGTTATACCCGAGCTTAGAATTTTTATGGGTTAGATATTTTCTTTTTATGTCAAAAATAAGTTAAACCAGGTAAAACTCTTGATGGTATATTCTATACAGTAGGTGAATTTTATTAAAGGCAAACAATTGGTATGTTCTAAAATGCAAGAATAATACTGACTACCAATTTTTCACATAAGGTATAGTTACTTTTTGTTTCTTTCCTTTTTCCTAAGTTTAGGTTTACAGTCATGATGATATCATTTCAGAGTGGACATATTCTCCATTATGAGATAAAATCTTGTTGCCAAATGACTAAAAACTACTGAACTATAGGTGCTTGAAATTGTAGAACATTTTACCATCTGCTCATCATGCATAATGAGGGCTAAAAGACCTGTACACAAAGTCTAGCACTTTAAAGCTTTTAGAAAACTGGACCCTAATGCAAAATGATTGCTAAAACACATTTCCTTCACTTAGAGCCATATTTTAGATTTCTCGCCATAAGGAAAATTTTGAAAGTGTTTTTTTTTTAATTCTAAGAAACCATTATATTTCCCTGATGACGGCATATCTATTGAGGGCTATATCAGCAGGGAACTTTCCTAAATAAAGAAAACTCCTTCCAAAATGTACTTTGTAGTCACCGCCATTATGAGAAAATAGAACAGCGGTTTTCATTATCAGAAGAAAAGCCAAGGATAACAATAAGCAGAAAGTAAATGAGGATAATGGACAGAGAATACTCCTGTATATCTGCTGTTTAAACCTGAAGATGCAAAATGTATACATCAACAGTGAGAAGACAATACATCTTGTACACTATTGCTGTGTTTATGTTTCTTATCTTTATATAAAGTATTTCTTGGAGGCTACAATTACATATTGAAGAGACACAAATGGAGACTATGGATAGAGATTCATTGTCTACCGTAAAATAACTTTGTTAATTGCAGTTTGCTGTTAAGGATTATCAAAAGTTTTTGTCTACTTTTTCATTTGTAAGGTGATGCACTGGGGGGGGCTAATAATCCAAATGTAACATGGTACTAGTAGCCTTTAAAATTAAATAACAGCAGTGCAATGTCAATTAGCGGCCTCTAAAGTCAGAAGATCGTGTCGTATGAAAGTGGTATGGCCTTCTTGTATAGCGGATGTAATATTACAGCTGACAAGGCCTGGTTCGGCTCCTCCTCCACCGAATGCTGTCCCGGTCTGTGCCCGGCCATAAACGGATGCCCTGGAGTGGAGGAGGGTTCACGGCGAGCCACAAAGCCGATAAGAGGTAATGGAGGGTTCAGTTATGAGAAAAGATTTTACTACCAACTAGATTATTTAGTCTGATAACGATGATAACTAAGACCGGGGCAATGATTCATTTATATAAATATATAGACGTTCCATACAAAATTGGTGGAGAGTTGTTAGGAACGTTTCCCTTTGTTAAATCAACTCAAAAGGACAAAGGGGGTACTGTCTCCAGCAAACAATGGTTTAGAGGGTCTCTACTATGAGAACTGGGTTCAATCTGTAAATAGCCTGCCTCAGGGCGCTGGTCACACAAGGGACGACAGAGAGCTCAAGAGGGTCTAGAATTAGAGATGAGCGAGCACTAAAATGCTCGGCGTGCCGTTTACTCGAGCGAACATTTCCAGATGTCGAGTGACCCGCTGATCGCAAGTAAGCGCCCCATTGAAATCAATGGGCGACCGAGCATTTTCAGTAAATTATAAAATTAACGAGCACAGTGAAAGAAACAGTGCAGAACAGATTGCAGAGTTCGGGAACATCTGCAATCTGTGCCGGGAAACGCGTGCAGACCGGTGGTCCCGCAATAGTATTTGAGAACAAAATGTGGGAAGAAACCACCTTGCAGATGTTGGAAACATCTGCAAGTTGTCTTCAACCATATTGTTCTTCAAATACTATGGCGGGAACACGTTATGCACGGTGTCTCCGGACGAGATTCGCAGCTGTGCCAGAACATCTGCAATCTGTTTGCACTTGTTCTTCACTGTTTTCTTCAATATAAACAAGTAACATTAAATGTTTTAATGGTATCTCTTTATGTGTTCTTCACATTTTTTCTAAATGAAAAGCCCTCGTTATCGAGCAGGGAAATACTCGTCCGAGCCAGAGCCGGTCCGAGTAGCTGTAATACTCGACCAAGCATGCAAGCCGGCCGAGGATACTCGCTCATCACTCCCTCAGGCGCTGGTCACAGCAGGGACAGCAGAGTGCTTCAAGAAGGGTCTAGATGCCTTATTACACCTAAATAACATTGATGGTTATGTTATATAGAATTGTTTGCCTTAAATCCCTTCCTCATCCAAACCCTTCCCTTCCTTGTTGGAACTTGATGAACATATGCTCTTTTTCAAGCGTATAAACTAAACTATGTCACTTTTTACATATTTTTGATTTGGTTTGGTCTTTCACTGAGAAGGATGATGATGTAAATTTTTCTGTTTTCACTGAGAAGGATGATGATGTAAATTTTTCTGTTTCTATTAGTCTGAAGATGACATTATTTAAGACTACATTCATACGATGTATGCCCGCCGTACTGTAGTTATGATGGGCGGAGCTAAATGGTTGGCGGAACCAACATTGATAAAGGTAAAAACAGTTTGGGTTTTGCTGGTTGGAGTAGGCAGATTTCATCTGGGACGCCTGCACTGTACTTTTTAGCAAAGGCACAGTGGGGCGGGGGCGTGAGATTGTTCCCAGAAGAACGTAGTTTACGTCACCGTAATTAACTCCCCAATAACACCTGTTTTTCTTGACAAAGAGGGTCATGAACACTTGAAATGTGTAGGTTGAATTGCTATAGCGTCCCCACGACGATGCCTTTTATTGTGAAATTACTAAATGACGGGAATAAAGATTGCACAAAATGATATCCAGTGCCGGTGTGATATGCATATATATATATGTAAAATAAGTAAATAGGCCCAGTAAATTAAACACTTCCTAATGAGCTTCCTATAGCTATAACCAGCCCCCTGTTAAGTGTGGGGGGCAAAATATTCTGTCATTCACGGAACTATTAAAAGTTCAGCACCACTTTCTTTATATGTAAAGTATAAAGGCAGAAATGTCTTTGACCTAATCAGTCAGACAGTACTGTAAATAAAGTGGCCGCAGATTGAGAGTGATGTGATCTCCAACTGTCTGTGACCAATCTCTCTTACTATCTTAGGGTCCTGGCAGGTCACTTGCTCATGGCCAGTTATATATCCCATGACCCCACCCTCACCCCCCTCTGTGGCCATTTTATTTATACTAATGTCTTTCTGATGAGATAAAATACAGGAGACTTCACTTTACATATTAATTAAGTGGTGCAGAACTATAAATAGATGTATATTGGTAAATTACCTAATCTGCCCCCTTTATAATTACAGACCTTACAAAAACAAGAGATAAAGTGGCCAACCCCTTTAAGCCCTGCTATACTGTGGAGTTGTGCCTTTCCATTAGTGCATTTCTCCAAGGTGAGCACCCATTACACTGCTCCCTTTTAAAGATGATATCAAACCAGGAGAGCTTTTATTTTTTCTATTTCTTCTATAGGTGCTTATATCTTAGACACTTGATTCTTAGTGCAGCTAACAATATTCAGACCAAGCCCCGCTGCTCGTAGCATATGATGAACCTGTCATCAGGAGATCCATGAAGCAAAGGAAATATCAAAACATTGACCCATATTTCATATTTGGTTGTGCCCCTTGAATAGCACTTAGATCAAATGTTTAATATTTTGTTTTATAATCATGTAGAGCTCAAAAAATACCAGTGAATCTCATTGACTTTTACCATTTTATGGAAAGTTATTACATTTAATTATATTATATTTAACTATATAATTCCAGTCTTTTAAATTGCCTTAAAAAAATTGAAGTCCATCTTTAACCATCACCACGTCTGACCATTTCTCCAATAGTCCAAAGTCTTGGACTACTTTTTGTTCTCTCAGTCTGCTCTATCTGACCACAAAAGACCTAAAAATGGTTTTGATTTCATCTTTTCTTTAGTTTAGTTACTTCAGACATTTTTCTCATTCCTTTGATCAATGCATACTGTTCTTGCAGAACCTTTGTTAGGGTCAGGTCTATAGTAAAGTATAGATTCCTCAGGGTTGATTGCAATCAAGCTGGGGTCTATTACAGTAAATTAAATAAGAATTACATTTTAGTCAACTGATTGATTAGTTATGGGCAATTACTTTTTACATGGGTGGTGTCCACATTGAATAACTTACTGCATAATAAACAAGATCCGCTTTAGAACAAATACCATTTATATTGTTAGAAAAGACAAAGGTGACTTGTTTTTAACCAGAAACTGTAAGCATTCTAAATGATGTGACATACCTCTGGTAGAGAGTGTGGTGGTGCAAGAACCTAAGGAGACCTTTGGGATTATGTAAGTTGTTTGACAAATTGTTGTTGGTTCAGTTTGTTGTGTATTTGTTTGCTTTCTTTTACATAAATTGTCCATGTGCCTTTACTGCCTTAACCCCATAAGGACGCAGCCATTTTGTAGCTTAAGGCTCAGCCCCATTTTTTGGATTCTGACATGTGTCTCTTTATATGGTTATAACTTTTGAACACTGTTACTTATCAAAGTAATTATGAGATTGTTTTTCCTCACATGTTGCACTTCATTTTAGTGGTAAATGTCGGCTGATAAGTTTTGCGTTTATTTACAAAAAAATAAAAAATTATGAATTTATTTGAAAAATTTGCCATTTTTGAAATTTGAAATCATTGCGTTTTCAGACAGATAGATTTACCATCTAAATAGGTTGCAGGGAATAACATTTCCCATATGTCTACTCTACATTTTTTTCATAATTTTAAATGTCTGGATAATTTATTTGAGTCACGCGGCTTACGAATCGAATATCGATTTCCATATTTTCAGTTGTGATGTTATCCCCTTGAGATCTCATAGTAATTACCTCAAACTGGAGGTGAAATTTAGAATGGTCAAATTTGGCGTCGATGCTTGGTTCATTGTAGCCCTTAAAATGTTACACATTTCAAAAGATAAAACGAAGAAAACCACATCTTACAATTTGTTATCAATTTCCCTTGAGTTACAATGACGTTACTTGTTTTATGGGGAAAGCAGGGCGCGAAGGGAAGGAGCTGCCTGCAGTGCCCAGGATTTTAGTTTTCCTCATTGGCCCCTTTTGCAGGCTTATAAAACATTTTTAGCTTTACTGTTATGGCCCATTTTTTACAGGATTGAGATGCTTTTTGCAGAGTGTACCATTTGGGGTTGGGTTATCACCTCATTTGTTGGAAAAATTTGGGTAAAGGAGTAGAAACAGCATCAATTCTGTACGGGATTTTGTACTCTTTGTTTGGTTTCACCGTATAGACCAATAATCATGTTCTCTTTATTCTATGCGGTCACCTGTATGATTACGGTGATACCATACTTGACGATTTTTTCTTACGTTTTACTAAATTTGACAAATAAAACCCTAAATGTTGGGGAAAAATCTATCATTTTGCATTGCCTTCGTCCAAGAACATGAACAGAGTGGGACGGGGGTGTAATCAGGAGATGGTCTGAGGGGGGCGATTTAGTGTTGGAGGGAAACTACATGGCTCGGTGCCCCCTAGTGACTTTTGCACAGGTATCATTCTTGAGTACATATTTTTGATCACTTTTTAATGCAAAATTATTGTGGGATTCAATAGGTAAAAATCATACTTTTGGGCTGTTTTTTTACAGGGTTTATTTTTACAGCATTTATCGTACGGGTTCAATAATTATTTTCTTTTATTCTACAGGTTGTTACTGTCGCGGTGATACTATACTGTATGTGTAGGGTTTGTGTATGATTAAGACTTTTTTTTAGTGTTGTATGTCTCTTTATATGTCATGGGGCTTATGGGCATTTTTATGGATTTTATTGCTTTATTTTTTTATTGAATAGATTTTTTTCCACTGTTCGACCATGAATATCACAAAAGCAATAGAACCGGGGTCCAATGGTTTTATTTATCGGCCTAGGACAGCCGTAGTATTGTCATGCGGCTTATGGAGTAGACGCGGTAGGGGCTCGTAAATTCTACTTCATTTGTGTGATGGGGAGTAAAGGAGGAGCGGGTAGCGCGCTGAAGGTAGGTCGTGCCTACAGGGTTATCACGGTAATAATGCAATTTAAAGAAATTAAAAAAAAAAAAAATCTACCAGTGTTACCATTTTGGGGTTGGTGTCCCCTATTGTTGAAAATTTAAGAAAGGAGTAGAAAAGCATCCATTCTGTACTGGATGTTCTACTTTTTTTTTGATGTTCACCGTATAGACCAATAATCATGTTCATGTTGATTATTTTTTCTTACGTTTTACTAAATTTGACAAATAAAACCCTAATGTGGAGAAAAATCTATCATTTTTGCATTGCCTTCTTCCAAGTGGCATAACACTGTGAAGTCCCCGCCTCAGGCGGCAGATAGCGGACCTCATTTAAGAGCGGCATTTTGCCGCTGGTAGCCCGGCCTGGCAATGGCTGGCAGGGCCGAGCCACCTGTAAAATAAATTACATCGCTGCCTGTGTGCACCGCTCTGCAGGACAAAGGTCGGCGTGATGACGTCACCACGTGCCGACCTGTGTCCCTTCACAATTGTACCAAGGCCCAAAGCGTGCCAAGACAAGTATTCCCCACACCATGACACCAACACCACCAGCCTGAACCAGATACAAGGCAGGATGGATCATGCTTTCATGTTTGACGCGCAAATTCTGACCCCTACCAGCCGAATGTCGCAGCAGAAATCTAGAACTCATCAGACCAGGCAACGTTTCTCCAATGTCACTTCCAATTCGATGAGCTTGGCAAATTTGTAGCTCATTTCCTGTTCTTAGCTGATGAAAGGAGTGGCAAAGCGCCGGTGTGATCTGTCTGGCTGTAGCCCATCTGCCTCAAAGTGCGACATACTGTGATTCAGAGATGCTCTTCTGCCTACCTTGGTTGTAACGGGTGGACGATTTGAGTCACTCGTTGCCGTCTATAGCTCAAAACCAACGTTGCCCATTCTCCTCTGACCTCTGGCATCAACAAGGCATTTCACGCCACAGAACGCCGCTCACTGGATGTTTTTTCTTCTTTGGACCATTCTCTGTAAACCCTAGAGATGTGTTGTGCGTGATGTGATGTGAAAATCCAGTAGATCAGCAGTTCTGAAAATTACTCAGACCGCCCTTCGGCACCAACAACCATGCCACGTTCAAAGCACCAAATACCTTTATCCACCATACTGATGCTCGGTTTGGAACTGACCCAGGAGAATTGTAGTGACCATTTCTACATGCCTAAATGCACTGAGTTGCCGCCATGTGATTGGCTGATTAGAAATTAAGTGTTAATGACCAGTTGGACAGGTGTACCTAATAAAGTGGCGGGTGAGTGTATGTACATACAGTGGTTATCATGGTAATGCAATTTAAAGAACATTTTTTAAAAAAAGTAAAATATTAGCAAATTCCTTCTTGTCCTTTATACAATTGGGTTTGTCTTTTAGAGTTCTAGAGCTGAGCTGCTTCTGTAATTTGGAATGGAAGTTGCATAGATCAACATTTCTATGATCTGTAATCACCTGGTGCGGACGCTTACATACAACTATACACAGATAATATCTGCCCTCTCTTAGCGTTGCTCCATCTACTATTCTTTTGTCAGCCTGATACTGTTACTTCCACAATCATTAACCTTTGCCCCGGCTAGTAGAGGCGCACGCTAAGCGGCGATCCGGCTAGTAGAGGCGCACGCTAAGCGGCGATATCGCCGCTTAGCGTGCGCCTCTACTAGCCGGCTTTTGTCAGCCTGATACTGTTACTTCCACAATCATTAACCTTTGCCCTCTTGGTCTACTTAGATTATTTATGAATGACTTCCCCGGTTGACCCTTAATCCTCATCTCTCGTGGTTCTTTCTATATATAACATATATAACAAATAAAAATTTAGAAATAGATATGGGAAATTTTTTCATTGTCTATTCAATTTGTCTTCTTCATTTTGTAATCTATGAAATTCGGCAGCACATTAGTGGTATTATGTAGCTCTTTGTCCTAGCTACCAGATGGCCACCCTGCCTCACACAGGAAGTCATTAATGCCCAATTAAAACTAAGGAGGGGCATGCTCATCTGGTGGCCTCTAGAGGAATCGGGTAAATACAGCCTGTCTAATTCATCCAAAGGTGTTAACGTTATGGTCCAGCAGCTAGGAAGACATGATCCTCATGTGCACAGGAGTTGACAGCTCATCCCATTAATACAAGACATATATGAATTGCACAGTTTTGTGGTTGATTCCAACCAGATGAGATGCAGACATAATGAAGTTCATCACCTGATCCCAGTCAGTCAGCCAGCTGCACACGTTCTGGATAAGTCCCCTGAGTAGATCTGATCCCAGGGAGGGTTTTTTATTACACTTACAGTCAGAGTTTTAGAAACAGGGGAACAAACTACAAAGAGAATATTCCAAAATCAACAATTTATGTTAAACTTAGACACTGATATGCATCTAGTTATATTGTGCACCATCACACAACATAGACTATCATTTTTTACCCATATGTTTATGCGATACATCAAAAGCCAATACTTGGCACACATACAGATGCTCAATGGGATTTTTTATTATTATTAGATGCAGACAATGTGAATATCTTGCAATGCAATCCAATGATTCAATGAGAATGCAATGGATGTTGCAATCTTTTACAAGACATTCGTCAGATGGATATTGTAGCTGAATGAAAAGTGATAGGACCTGGTGGGAAGTGTCTGAGGGCAGAACTGTTCTCAGTTTCCCTTGACAACCAATCAGAGCTCAGCTTTTATTTTCCCATAGCTGTTTATAAAATGAAAGATGAGCTTTGATTGGTTTCAATGTGCAACTAGCACAGTTTTACCTCTGACACTTCTGATTAATGTTCTGAAATGAATGTAAATATGATATACGTGGGATTACTGAAAATGAGTGGGGCTTGTAAGACACTCCTCAAACATTGCAATTATTAAAAAAAAAAAAGGAGCAGTGGAGAAAACAGGCAATGTCAATGGAGAGAATGTATCAAACTGCACTACATAATTGTAGTATCACACATTTGAGTCACAAATTTGAAGTCTGCAACTTTTTTGCCTTTTTTCCCACACAAAAAAAAAAAATTGCAACAACTTGTGAGCCATGGGAAGGTGGTCATAGTAAGGCTCTTCTCCATTCCAAGACTGCCCAGCCTATATTTTGCCAATTTAGACTTTGTCTTAAGCAGATCATATAGTAAGGGCCTGGAAATGATTTGTAGTTCCTCCGCCGTCCACCAGGTGGCGCTGCTGCGCTAAAAGTCATCTCATCGCGCCGGAATGCACCACCTCGGACCAGGTGAAGGTAAGCGCTCCCCAAGCGACACTTTTTCGGTTTTTAAATGCAGCGGTTTTTCCGAATACGTCGGGTTTTCGTTCGGCCACGCCCCCGATTTCCGTCGCGCGCATGCCGGCGCCGATGCTCCACAATCCGATCGCGTGCGCCACAATCCCGGGGCAATTCAGGTACAATCGGCGCAAATCGGAAATATTCGGGTAACACGTCGGGAAACCGCGAATCGGGCCCTTAGTAAATGACCCCCTGTGACTTTTTTGCCTTTTTTCCACAAAAAAATAGCAACAATTTGTGAGCCATGGGAAGGTGGTCATAGTAAGGCTCTTCTCCAATTCTAAGACTGCCCAGCCGATATTTTGCCAATTTAGACTTTTGTCTTAAGCAGATCATATAGTAAGGGCCTGGAAATGATTTGTGGAGGTCAAGTCCAGAGTGGACAGTTTCTTCTTGATAAACCGACACAAAGATCTGTACTTCATGCATTGAATAAGGCTATCCTAAGCTCTCACGTGAACCCCTTTTCCCTTCGGCCTCCTCCATTACTTTCACTCAGGCTGCTATTCCCTCTTTTTTTCTCTACTTACTTACCATTTTTTATTATAGTTAAAAAAGAATAGATTACTTTGGCAGCACTCCATCTGTATTTCTATATTTAATAGAAATAAAAACAATAATAGAAACATAAAAGGTAGCAAATGGTTCACAAAAAATCTAAATCCACATATGTGCAAGATATGTTCCCATTAATACACTGTGCACATTTTTTCAGATATGTGGATGTTGTACCGCACATGTATGAATTTTGATGTACTGTTTTTAAACTTAAAGGGATTTTATTGGGAGAAATGTATTTGTGTGAAAATATTTTTCAATAAATGTAGTCACATGGTCCTTAAGAAACACAGGACAATTGTCATTAGATACGACCACTAAAGCAGGAGTGATAGTGCCAAGAAACAAATAGTTTTTGCATATGAAATTACCGGGAGTTGCTGTCTGTTTATCTCACAGCCGCCCTGTGATTATGAACGTTGAATCCAGGGGTTTTGTCAGGGCTCAATAGCGCATGTGTGGCCACTGCTGGAAGAGTGGGAAGGTGGTTATATCCAAGGACAACTATCTCCTTTCTAAGGGACAACATGGCTACATTTATGAGAATTTATATTCACACAAGAACATTTTTTAAAATTCTATCTAATTTAAGAAATGTCACAAGAACATTTTTTAAAATTCTATCTAATTTAAGAAATGTATATACAGGCGGTCCCCTACTTAAGGACACCCGACTTACAGACAACCCCTAGTTACAGACAGACCCCTCTGACCTCTGGTGAAGCTTTCTGAATGCTTTACTATAGTCCCAGATTGCAATAATCAGCTATAAGGTGTCTTTAATGAAGCTTTATTGATAATCCTTGGTCCCATTACAGCAAAAAATGTTTAAACTCCAATTGTCACTGGGGTCCAAATTTTTCTTGTCTGGCGCTACAATTATAAAATACAGTTTCGACTTACATACAAATTCAACTTAAGAACAAACCTCCAGACCCTATCTTGTACGTAACCCGGGGACTGCCTGTATGGCAAATGAATTAACTGTAATGCAATGCCCAGATGAGAATACCCCGTTAAGCAAATAAAATACACTTTTAAAGAAATGATAGCTCTATTGTCCATCTAGACCCATCCATGAAATAAAAGGGGCTGGGAATGTTTGCTGCAGATGGATCAAAACTTCTTTTTTCATCTGTAAATTTGTCACCATAAATGTAGGAATATTTTAACCCAGGGACAAAAACAGCTAAACAGTATCAGGTGTGTCTGCAATGAAGCTTTATTGATTCTTGGGTTATTATGACAATCAAACATCTTTAAAAGCAATTTTGTCAAGAGACAAAAAAAACTGGGCATGGGGTTTAAGTTAAACCTTACCGTTCCAACTACATACAAAATAAACGTATAGAAAAAACTACAGAACCAATCCTGTATGGGAAACCCGGGGGTACCGCTTAGACTTGGTGTAATCCTTTCATGGCAATGAAAGAGGTCAACGTTTTCTTAGTCTTCCACAAGGCTGGTTGATTACAGTGCTGATGTATGTTGGGCCCTGTCTTAATGAAGATATCGTTGGAGTAGAGTTTTGGGCTGTCGCCTGGCAAAATGGACTAAAGTACAGTAAGTTACCAACATCCAGAGGTCCGTTTGTAACTAAGGGTTTTCTGTAAGTTGCATGTTCTTAAGCAGGGGACTACCAGTATTGAGATGAACTTTTCTTATTGACCAAATACTTATTTTCCAGCATACTTTGCAAATAAATTCAGACAATGGGGCTTATTTACTAAGGGTCCGTGGCCGCACTTTTGTGGGAACGCGTCAGGACGGGTAAGTAAATTTGCCCAATGTTCTTTACCTGCACTTGGTAATTCTTCTCGTTCATCCCGAGTGTTTGTAGTCTACGTCTCCCTGTTTATGTGTGTATGTGTTATGTCATAGTTCCTTTTAGTTCCTTTGTTAATAAGAGTTAGTGAAAACTTTAGTTTGATTGTCCCTTGGGACTCCCCCCTTTTTTTTTTAATACAGTCAATATGAATATAGTGTCTCAAATCTTGCCTGATTCATACTGATGTTATTGCTGTGATACTTTGCTTTGACGACCTGTAGACATGGGAGATATTTTATGCAGCCAAAATATGACTGTCCATGTTGATAATGTGCAATAAACTTTTATTGAACAAAAAAATCAGACAATGTGATTTTCAGAATTTTTTTCTCATTTTGTTTCTTTTAGATCTACCTATGATGTCAGTTACAGACTTCTGTCACGGGTGTCCCTGCGATCCATGCCTCCGATTGCAGACACACCCGTTCCCTCTCCCTGTGGTGGCGCTGCCCCGGTCTCTGGCCCGAACTCACCTCTTCGCGCTCTTGCTCCCGTCTGGCCTAAGCCACGTGCGTGTTCCCGCTTCCTAGGGTGCGCGCGCGCTGGCTCTTAAGGATCTAAAGGGCCAGAGCAACGTTGATTGCTGCTGGCACTTCCAGGTTTCCTATTTAAACCGGCGGCTCCTATCACTCCCTGCCAGTTCACCAGGTATAGGCCGGTGAATTTTAGGGCATTCCAGCGCGCCTCAGGGGAACTTCAGCGCAGCAGCGCCACCTGATGGACGGCGGAGGAACTACCTTAGTGAATCCCGGCCGGACCCGAATCCACCGCAGAGAACGCGCCGCTGGATCGCGAACGGACCGGGTAAGTAAATCTGCCCCTATGTTCTCCTAGTCCTCAAAATTCTCCTGGTGGTAAATTCCACTATGCAGAGAAAATATACAAGGACATAGTGTAGACAGTTCCAAAGAATTAAATGTTTTAATATTATATCTACTCACATAAAATCAAGTACAGGCGGTCCCCTACTTAAGAACAATCGACTTACATACGACCTCTAGTTACAAACGGACCTCTGGATATTGGTAATTTATTGTGCTTTAGTCCTAGGCTACAATGATCAGCTGTAACAGTTATCAAATGTGTCTATAATGAAGCTTTAGTGTTAATCCTGGTTCTTATAACAACCCAACATTTTTAAAATCCAATTGTCACAGAGACTAAAAAAGTTCTGGCTGGGATTACAATGATAAAATATACACTTCCGACTTACATACAAATTCAACTTAAGAACAAACTTACAAACCCTATCTTGTATGTAACCCGGGCACTGCCTGTAAAGTCCTTGTATATTTTCTCTGCATAGCGGAATTTACCACCAGGAGAATTTCTAGGCACAGCAGCAGTGCCGTCGCTAAGCGACAGCAGGCGGTGCTGAAACTGCTGAGCCTAGGCGATAAAAGGCACACCGCCCAAGAGCTATTACAGGGCATTCCACATCAAAGTTGTTAACTTTGTCGCCACCCTGCTGTGTAATCCCCAAAATATACTTGCAAACTTTTACCATTTAGGGATATTATTTCAGCGCTTCTTGCGCATCTGTTTACATTCCCCTCACCCGCCATATCCTAAACTTATAAGAACGCTACTACACTTGATCTTATACAAAAGGTTCTTAGAAGTGCTGTTTGGGGAGTAGCCTATAGACAGGGGCTTGGATTGGCGAAAGCTCGCCTGGCAGCGGAGCGCCAGCTCCATGCCAAGATCCAACTAACATAGTTTTAACTGCAGCACCTTTAATCTACTACTAGTTCACTGCCTCCATACATGGTCCCCTTATCAAACGAGCTGTGTCAGGCAGAATTTTGGGTTGTTTTCATGGCTTCCATGTTAACTTTGTCGCCACCCTGCTGTGTAATCCACAAAATATACTGGCAAACTTTTATCATGTACCGATATTATTTGAGCGCTTCTTGCTCACCTCCTTTGGTTCCTCTCTGCCACCCATTGGTTTGAAGCCTGAGTCCATTTAGGGTATGTCGCCATGCCACTCTCTAGCCTTCCGCTGCTGCCGCTGCCTCTGCATGCCGTCCCCTATAGTGTCAGGGTCAATTATTGGATGTTTTAGATGCTATCTAGCTTCATTCTGTCACTCTGTCATGGCCATGCTGTTGCCCATAATTTTGGCATAATGGTGCGATTAGGCAGCCTCAGAGGCATCCATGCATGCTGCCCCTGCTGTTTCCTGTCCATTTCCGTGGTGTTTCCATCCTTTTCTGAGGTTCCCAGGTGTTTGGCCAAGCTTCCCTGTGCAGAGCCTTGGTCCCCTTGAAAAATGCTCGAGTCTCCCATTGACTTCAATGGGGTTCGTTATTCGAGACGAGCACTCGAGCATCGGGAAAAGTTCGTCTCGAATAACGAGTACCCGAGCATTTTAGTGTTCGCTCATCTCTAATGACTATCCATGTTGATAATGTGCAATAAACTTTTATTGAACAAAAAAATCAGACAATGTGATTTTCTGAATTTTTTTCTCATTTTGTTTCTTATAGGTCTACCTATGATGTCAATTACAGACGTCTGTCACGGGTGTCCCTGCGATGCAGGCACACCCGTTCCCTCTCCCCGCGGTGGCGCTGCTGCGATCTCCAGCCCGAACTCACCTCTTCACGCTCCTGCTCCCGTCTGGTTTAGACCACCAACGTGTTCCCTCTCCCTAGGGTGCGTGTGCGCTGGCTCTTGAAGATGTAAAGGGCCAGCGCAACGTTGATTGGTGCTGGCACTTCCAGCTCCTATCCCTCCCCGCAAGATCTTTGAGCTATATGGTGAGAAGAGAAAGCTTTCTGTTCCCTGCGTTTGTTCCTATCCCTTTCCTTGTTCCTGTTTCTGCTGATCTCCTGTTCCTGACCTCGGACTTGAACTTTGACCCTGCATCTCTGCCGTCTGCCATGACTATGTGCCTGCACCCTACTACAAGACTGCCCGCTGAATCTGTACCTCCATCTTGGCTGCCACCACAGGCTAGTCGCACCTGTGGTACGACCCAGTGGCAACCTGCAGCAGCAAGTCCATTCAGCTTTGCGGTGGGCTCTGGTGAAGACCAGGTGCCACTTAGACTCCAGTCCCAGGTGTCGGCTAGTACCATCTCCTGCGGTGGTCCAGAGGGTCGACTGACCCCGAACCCTGACAACCTCTCTCATCTTTTTCAATTGGTGGCTAACTAAATAGTTTTTTTCCCCGCTCTATACACCTCAGATGACAGTATACAGATCTATACTCAGCAGGTGAGACAAACAGGAGCCATCTCTCTATCATTTATTGTTGTTTTCATAGTTCTCCAAGCAGAAACATACTGTTATTCAGATTTCTCAACTATACTGGCTAAGAAAAAATATTTTTTTCATTTGCTGTTCCACATGCTCTGCTGGCAATTTCCATTCATCTATTTATGTTAAATAAATGCTTTTGCCAGAAATTGCTTGCATTTAGTCACAGCTAGGATCTGTACATAGATGAAAAACGAGAAGAATATATGTCCTAGCAACAGCATTAGGTTAAAGTTGTAGTAGAGGCAAGAAAAAAAATCTATTTTTACAATTTTTTGTTTCATAAAAGCACATTTGATTTTAAAGGGGTAATTTCAAAACATGTAAGAATTAGAGGCTACAAAATAACTGTACAATTGTAATATCCTATTAAAAAAAAAATTAGGATCCCTCAACCCCAATTCATGGCTACTGTACCTGCAGATTGGAAATATGCAAATATTCACATGCATGAAGCCTCTTGTATCCTAGCTCTAAACACACACCATCCTAATGGTTTACATTATAGGAACGATCTAATGTTTGTGTACTAATAGTTCCTCAGCATTCCACCATACAGATTTTTTTCTACTGTTATTTATACTTCCGATGGATACATTTTTTTATGTTGTTATACATAAATTTCAGATTCATGTGAGTTCTTATTCCACACATAGGATCCCTTTACATACATACATTTACAGACCAATCCGACCTAAAACGCTTCAGATGAGAATAAGACACCATTCAGACACGGAACTGCTATAATGTTCTCCTAGTCCTCAAAATTCTCCTGGTGGTAAATTCCACTATGCAGAGAAAATAAACAAGGACATAGTGTAGACAGTTCCAAAGAATTAAATGTTTTAATATTATATCTACTCACATAAAATCAAGTACAGGCGGTCCCCTACTTAAGAACACTCGACTTACATACGACCCCTAGTTACAAACGTCCCAGGCTACAATAATCAGCTATAACAGTTATCACAGGTGTCTGTAATGAAGCTTTAGTGTTAATCCTGGTTCTTATGACAACCCAACATTTTTAAAATCCAATATTCATAGAGACTAAAAAAGTTCTGGCTGGGATTACAATGATAAAATATACAGTTCCGACTTACATACAAATTCAACTTAAGAACAAACTTACAGACCCTATCTTGTATGTAACCCGGGGACTGCCTGTAAAATCCTTGTATATTTTCTCTGCATAGCGGAATTTACCACCAGGAGAATTTTGAGGACTAGGAGAATACTATAGCAGTTCCGTGTCTGAATGGTGTCTTATTCTCATCTGAAGCGTTTTTGGTCGGATTGGTCTGTAAATGTACGAAGGGATCCTATGTGTGAAATAAGAACTCACATGAATCCGAAATAAGGATTAAGGAATAAGAACTTATAGAGCTCCGCTCACACATGTTGATGTAGCTCTTTTTCACAGATAAGGTCCTGCATTTTTATAATAATTTTTGAGTTTTTATTGCATTTATTTATTTATACTCACTTATACTGTGATTTTTGTTTTGTCTTCCTGTCTTTACCTTTTTCTGTTTGATAACATTAGTTCCATTTCCAGTATATCTTGCGTTACTATAGGGCAGTGATGGCGAACCTTTAGAGACCGAGTGCCCAAACTACAACCAAACCCCCTTATTTAAATGCAAAGTGCCAACAGGGCAATTTAAGAAGGAACATGTTGCTACCTGTTTTGTCACTGCTTTTAATTGTATCTGGGTCCTGAGGACACATTACAGTTGAAAGAAAGAGGAGGAATTCAGATTTTCATTGTAGC
Organism: Engystomops pustulosus; assembly: GCA_019512145.1. Lineage (NCBI taxonomy): Eukaryota > Metazoa > Chordata > Amphibia > Anura > Leptodactylidae > Engystomops > Engystomops pustulosus. The sequence continues at coordinate 274,660,194 of CM033641.1, forward strand.
TTCCTTCCAGGGTCCCCTGAAAAGGAAGAACTGCAGGGCCCAGAGCAGGAGCTCCAATAATAACACAGCCTTGTCTGCACCTCCTGTAGTCCCGGGCAGCTAAGGATGCATAGCTTCAAAATAGCTCTGATCACAGCAGATCCTGTGTGGCCAGGGACTGCAGCAGGAGGTTTTGAGTCATGTCTGGAAACTCTGGAGATAGCCTGGTTGCCCACAGATAGCTCTCCGAGTGCCACCTTTGGCACCCGTGCCATAGGTTCGCCACCACTGCTGACTCCAATCTGACATCATATACGTCATTCCCGTGTTGTATCATGTGAGTTGTCTATGCACACACCTCCCATGACAATTCAGGTGGTACCTGCATCCGGTGGCTTTCTCCTTCATTTCTAATACAACGTGCTTATGTGTCTAGTATGTTATGCTCTCATACAATTTGCTCTTGTATGAAACGCGTACTCCTTTTTCCTTTTTAAGTGATGACACTCTTTTAACGAACATGGATTGAATTAAAGTTTTTCGGATTTTACCTGCTTGCCAGTGCGGATGTACTTTTTTATCATATTTTACTGTGTCTATTGTCATATTATTAAGCTTCTTGTAAGTCATGCTTGGGGTTAAGTGGGGCTGTGTGAAGTATTGTTATATGTTTCATGAAAATTAATGGAATGCTTGCCCCCCTCGGACAATGTTTACATCTGTCAAGAGGGATTTACAATACTATCCACTTCAGGGAAAGCAGAGCCTTTGGGGGACATTTATCATACGCCGACAATTGTGCGCAGGAGTATGATAGGAATGCTAGCTATTTTTGTGGAAAAGCTGCAGCCTGACACAAAAAAGCACCCACATTAGGCTCATTACTATCACCTAGTAGTACTAAACAATATCCAAGAAGGAATATGTGGCTAGACCTTGTAGGTTTTTTCAGATGTGGCCAACCACGGTGCACGGTATGCTGTTATGCCACTGAAATTAAAAGTGTCACATCTACAATTGATGGTAATGTATTCCCTGTGCACATGCAATGTAGTTTATAAAATTGACTGTACAATTTGCAAGTTATCTTATATTGGATGTACAGCACGCAAATTAAAAAAACGCACACATAAATGATATTACAAATGCCAATAAGACATCACTTCCATACCATTCACCTTGGGGAGACTCTGGGATTAAAATTTTCCAGCATTGAAAGGGTGTCTTTCCCACCAAGAGGCAGAAACCAAAGACAATGGGGGTCATTTACTAAGGGCCCGATTCGCATTTTCCCGACGTGTTACCCGAATATTTCCGATTTACGCCGATTTTCCCTGTATTGCCCCGGGGTTTTGGCGCACGCAATCGGATTGTGGCGCATTAGCGCCGGCATGCACGTGACGGAAATCGGGGGGCGTAGCCAAACGAAAACCCGATGGATTCCGAGAAACCGCCATATTTTTTTTTTTAAAAGTGTCGTGTGACACGCACTTACCTTCACCAAGTATAGGATTGTGCACTCCAGTGGGCCTCGGCAATCTTCAGCGCATCAGCGACACCTGGTGGACGTCGGAGGAACTGCCTTAGTGAATCGCTGGAAGACCCGAATCCACCGCAGAGAATGCGCCGCTGGATCGCGAATGGACCGGGTAAGTAAATCTGCCACAATGTCTTTTGAATAGGGAAGGTTTCTGGATTTTAGTATTTGAACAGTGTTGTACCACATGTCATGTATGTCAGAAACGATTTGATTTTAGTATACTGATGTTTTTTATATGTTTTGTATCTGAATAGGGTTATAATAGTAAAAGAGGAAATGATGTGTTTTTTTTTTCTTTTCCTCCTCCCACTTTTGGGCGTTTATATACCCTCACATGCTTTTGTATCAGTGTGTATAATTAAGAGTCGCAAGGATTCGAAACGCGTAAGATGTGTGGATCTACTACTCTCTGATGTTGCCAATTTGTCTGTTACTGGTTTTATGAAGAAAAAATAAAGAAACAAAGTTTTATTGAGAATTCATCCCTGTGGATATTAGTATTACTATGTTAATGAAGGTCTACACTTCTCCCATATCAGACATCAGCAGAGATCAGACAGTTTGAAAACACAAACCACCACTAGAGGTGTCTGGCTGTGATTTACTCTATTCTACCAACTCAGATCCCATAACAGGGGGAGATCAAGAAAAAACACAGCTAAATTACAAGATCTTCCAATACATACAAATCATTTTTAAAATAGACATTAAAAAAGAACATAGGAAACACTAAATAGATCACCAAAACTGTCCAGGATGGGATAAGGAAAACCATGCCCCTTTACCTACCTTGTAAAGCTGCTCCCTTGACATCAAGCATGACCTACAAGAGGCCTCATGACTCGATGCGGGATTAAAACCAAACCAGTATATCTATTCCAGAAGGAACAGACTCCCAACTGTAGACAGTGCTGTTTTGACCTGATTGGGTCTCCTCAGTACAGTGTAGCGAACTGGTTTGGCCAATTAAGGTAACCATAAGGCCTCTTGTAGGTCATGCTTGATGTCAAGAGAGCTGCCTTACAAGGTATGTGAAAAAGGCGTGGTTTTCCTTATCCAAATCCTGGAAAACTTTGCATATTTTCCCAGAATCCCCCTAGTGGAGCATCCATGGGTATAAGACTCCACACACCTACATGGTGGCCTTAATTGGCAGTCTTCCAGCACCAAAACTGTCAGCAGACAGAACTTCAGAAAATCCACAATTGTTTCCTTCCATCCTCTACTTTGGGAAGTCAACTCTTTTACGATATACCACAAAGAGCCCATGTCTGAGGCATTTGGAAGTATTAATGAGCAAATCTATGTGGAAGTTTAATTCAATATGAATCTGGCATTTTCAGGCACTGAATCTTTTATGGATGAATATTTCAAAATGCCAGCTAGCTACTGCTATCACTTATCCCAGCTCTTGGTGGGGGAAGGGTAAGTGAAAATTTAAAAATTTTGTAAAAAATTTAACAAAATGAGATAAGAGCTTTTTGTAGAGTTAGGGGTTCTTTAAGATGACTAAATATATGCCAGTATCCAGGAGAATTTAAAGGAAATCTATGATTTGTTTTATGCATTGTGAAGCAAACAAAGCCTTTAGAATGATGTAGCTACACTGATGCAGAAACATATCTTGTTTAATCCCTAATCAAAGTAGTTATTGAATTAATTATAAAATTCAGGACCTTGGAAAAGCTGGGTGCATACTGGCTGCTGTGTTTCACGGAGCTTCAAGAACTCTTCAGCAGGACTAATCAACCTGAGATGGATGATGTATATACATCAGCTATTGATTACTTCTGCCTGTCAGGGACAACGCAGTGAATACAGAGTTCTCTGAAGCAGTGCATAATAAGGGTAAAAGGATAAGCGCAGGGGCAGCCACAGGAGCGACAAAGCCTCATTATCATAATTGTTTTGTCAGCAAAACCACTGAGTTCAGGGATTAAACAAGATGTGTTTCTGCATCACTGTAACTACAGCATTCTCAAGGTATGTTTGGTTCATAATGCATAAAAGCAAATGGTAGATTTCCTTTAAGTTCAGACAAATTCACTTTTGAATCTGACCCAAATATTAAAATTGAAGCAATAAAAGATTCTTTCGAGTCTGTCTATAACTAGTGCTAGAAAAGTAAGATCAGAGCGAGTGGCTCCATGTACATTATGAAATATACCTCAATTTCTGGTTCTTAGATTTATGCACAGACCATAAAGCTGTAACCTAAAATTAACAAATGGAACCAGAGGAGACATCTGAACCCCTTTCTAATAATACTCCAAGACACTTTGGATTGATAAATTGCATAAAAAACTTTATAATAGGAAAGAGCACACCTGTCCTGTAAACAACGATACTATACTAGTTAATAGATTCTTACAAACTGTATATCAGTGCATATAAAAGCTTTAACTCCAGATGATTTCACTGGTCCATAGCCAAATCATGAGAGGGAATGGTGTGTGACAGAAATGCCAACTATTCTCCAGTTTTATGGCTGCTTTTACTAGCAATATTTCTTCCACATGCAGAGCTGAAACATCAATACGGCAATAACTCGTAATCTAGTGGATATCCTGGAAAAGTAGCGACGTCTCAGCTCATTGGGTTAATCTTTTACTGTATATTGGCTCAATTCTGTAAGTGGCAATTGCTGAAATGCCATTATTGGAAACCATCACTCAAATCGATGCTACTGTTTTTCTCAACAGGTCTTCAAGTGGCCGGTCCTTTAAAGTTAATGGAGAACTGAGAGCTCCTGCAGCTTTATACTCAGCTGGTTTCACAGCTTTGAATTTGCTTCAAGTATTTTTTTAAAACACAGCAATCATAAAAACAAGGAAGCAGCAGGTGGCCGAGAAATCTTCTGGAAGTAGAGGACAATATTTAGACACAGGGATCCCTATAAACTGCTGGATGTCAGAGATAGTACAGCTTCAGTCCTGGCTGTATAGAAATTACCAATCTTCTGCTAGTGCTGTACGCATAGCAATTGGGAACATAAAGTTTTCTGAATCTAAAAGTTTTCATGAAGTGTAATGATAGAAATGTTAATAGAAGCAGTTTTAAAGGGATCTGTCACCAGCAACTGGCCTAACTAGCCACTACCAGTACATTGTCAAACATTGTAAAACCTTCTAGTTCTTTTTTCTTTCTTTCATGGCGCAGTATGGCATCATCCAGAAAATCCACTTTGAAGTGAGATGTAAATTGGTTTTATTAAGTCAAGGAGGCGGAGGGTTTAACACTGAAGTCAAGGTGGAGAACTCTGAACACCTCACCCTCTGTGAGTGACATCATGCATCGGACTTCAGGAGATCTGGATATTGATGTCTCTGGATGCTGGACCATCAATTACAGTGAAGGGGGGTTTATGTGGAAGAGAGAGCTTGACGTCTATGTTAAAATCTCCACCTCCTTGACTTTATACAACCAGTTTATATCTCACGTTAAAGTTGATTTTCTGGATGATGCCACCACACTTGGTCATGCAAGAAACAAAACCTTGAAGGTGTTCAGCTGCCTGGCAACATACTGATAGTAGTTTATTAAGTCAATTTCTGCTAACAGGCTCCCTTTAAGGTTTAGCACTAGAGATGAGCGAGTATACTCGTCCGAGCTTGATGCTCGTTCTAGTATTAAGGTACTCGAAACGGCTCGTTGCTCGGACGAGTATTTCCCCTGCTCGAGATCGAGCATTTAATTAAAAAAACACAGTGAAGAACAATGAAGAATAGAATAAAAACAGTGACCAGTGAACACAAGATCATTAAGTGAAAACACAGTGAAAACACAGTGAGATAGATTACAGATGTTGGCACATCTGCTTACTTTGCGGGAGATACGCGCGGAAGGTGCGAACAAAAGCATGTGAAGAACACTATATATGTGTGAAGAACACATTGAAGAACACGGTGAGCAGACGAGACACCGGGACAGCACAGAGACACCGGGGAGAGTACAAGCACCGGGAGCACAGAGACGGCACCGGAGACATCGGGCAGCACGGAGACTCGGGCAGCATACGGGCAGACATCGGCAGCACGGCCACGGCAGCAGGGAGACGGCACAGAGACATCGGGCGCACGGAGACATCGGGCAGCACGGAGACATCAGCAGCAGGAGACAATCGGGCAGCAAGCAGGCATACACTGGCACGGGCACAGCAGCAGGAGCTCGGGCAGCTGGGAGACATCGGGCCAGCAGGGAGACATCGGGCAGCAGGGAGACATGGGCAGCACGGAGAATCGGGGAGACTTCATGTGAAGAAGAGCAGCGGATCCCTGGACAGCATATCTCCAACAAGTAGCAGATGTTGCCGAACATCTGCCATCTTTCTTCACTGTGTTTTTTCACTTAAATGACCTGTGGTCACTGTTTTTATTCTATTCTTCACTGTTCTTCACCTCTGCTAATTGTCGGGAGAAATAATACGCGCAGAACGTGAAATAGATTGCAATGTTTGCATCATCTGCTAACTATCAGAAGACATTCTTTTTCAATGAATTAACAACTTTATTCCGAACCATGTCCCTTTGAAAAATGTCGAGTCTCCCATTGACTTCAATGGGGCTCGTTATTCGAGACGGCACTCGAGCATCGAAAAGTTTGTCCTCGAAACGAGCACCGATCATTTTGTGCTCGCTCATCTCTATTTAGCACTATTCCTGTGTTACCAGTTACTGTGGTTTATGTTCTAATCATGAAATAATCGTGTATGGGCACCTTGCATTCAGTCACTGATTGCTACTTTCACATTACACAACTGTATGTGGATGGGATAAGCAATGACTGATAACACGGGAACATAGCAAATTTAAATGTCCAACATAGAATAGTAAGGTATGTTATGTATTTTAACATTGTCAGAGTAGAAACCATTTTAATGCTTTAAAAAACGTAAAGAAGAAGTTAAAAAATATGTTTATGGCGGAGTGAGGCGATAAACCACTAATAGGTTATTTCGGGTTTTTTTTTGGTTAGGTCCCTTTCTGGCTAGTTTATGTGATCTGAAAACAGAGTCACAAATTCACTATGCATGAAATGTGTGAACCAGAAGCCAGTAACCCCAGTCATTCATCTGAGACTCAAAGGAATGAACAGGGGTGCACCAGCCATGAGGCAAGTTGAGCATCTCCTAGCATCACCTGCTACAAAACAGGTACTGACACCTAAAAATTTTATTTTTACACACCCAATATCAGTACGAGTGTAAGACACTGCATGGGGTTGAGTAGGGCACCATTCTATAGCTCGCTTCTGATTTGGAAAAGTAGCGACGTCTCAGCTCATTGGGTATCTTACGTGTATTGGCTCAATCTGTAAGTGGCAATTGCTGAAATGCCAATTGGAAAACCTCAATCAAACGACTGCTATGTTTTTCTCAAAAGGTTCTTCAAGTGGCGGCTTTAAAGTTATGGAGACTGAGAGCTCCTGCCGCTTTATACTCAGCGGTTTTCACAGCTTTGAATTTGCTTCAAGATTTTTTAAAACCACAGCAATCATAAAAACAAGGAAGCGCGGTTGGCCGAGAACATCTTCTGGAAGTAGAGGACAATATTTAGACACAGGGATCACTATAAACTGCTGGATGTCAGAGATAGTACAGCTTCAGTCTGGCTGTATAGAATGACCATCTTCTGCTAGTTGCTGCATGCATAGCAATGGGACATAAAGTTTTCGAATCTAAAAGTTTTCATGAAGTGAATGATAGAAATGTTAATACAAGCAGTTTTTAAGGATCGTCACCAGCAACTGGCCTAAACTCCATACCAGTACATTGTCAACATTGTAAACCTTCAGTTCTTTTTTCTTCTTTCATGGCGCAGTATGGCATCATGCAGAAAATCCACTTTGAGTGAGATGTAAAAATGGTTTTATTAGTCAAGGAGGCGGAGGGTTAACACTGAAGTCAGGTGGAGAACTCTGAACACCTGACCCTCTGTGAGTGACATTGCATATCGGATTCAGGAGATCTGGATATGCTGTCTCTGGATGCGGGACCATTCAATACAGTGAAGGTGGGTTTATGTGGAAGAGAGAGCTGACGTCTATGTTAAAATCTCCACCTCCTTGACTTTATACAACCAGTTTATATCTCCCGTTAAGTTGATTTTCTGGATGATGCCCACCAACTTGGTCATGCAAGAAACAAAAACCTTGAAGGTGTTCAGCTGCTTGGCAACTACGATAGTAGTTTTTAAGTCAATTTTGCTAACAGCTCCCTTTAAGGTTTAGCACTAAAGATATGAGAGTATACTCGTCCGCAGCTTGATGCTCATTCGAGTATTAAGGTACTCGAAACGGCTCGTTGCTGACGAATAATTTCCCTGCTCGAGATCGAGCATTTAATTAAAAAACAAAGTGAAGAACAACGAAGAATAGATAAACACGTGAACACAGGTCATTTAAGTGAAAAACACAGTGAAAACACAGTAGAATAGATTACAGATTGTCGGCACATCTGCTTACTTGTCGGGAGATACGCGCGGAATGGTGCGAACCAAAATAGCATGTGAAGAACACTATATATGTGTGAAGAACACATTAGAACACGGTGAGCAGGACGGAGAACCGCGCGGGAGCAGCACAGAGACACCGGGGAGCAGCACAGAGACACCGGGGAGCACGACGGAGACATCGGCAGCACGGAGACATTTGGAGCAGCAGGGGACATGGGCAGCAGGGAGACAATCGGTGCAGGGAGACATCGGGCAGCACGGAGCACATCACGGCAGCACGGAGGACATTGGTGCAGCGGACCGCACGGAGAGATCGGGCAGCACGAGAGATCGGGAGCAGGGAGAGCATTGGGAGCAGGGCGACAGCGGGGCACGAGACATCGGGCAGCACGGAGACATCAGGCAGCAGGGAGACATAGCACTATTCCTGTGTTACCAGTTACTGTGGTTTATGTTCTAATCATGAATAATCGTGTATGGGCCCCTGCATTCAGTCACTGGTTGCTACTTGTCACAATTACAACAAACTGTAGTGAGGATGGATAAGCAATGACTCGATACACAGGAACATAGCAATTATTAAAATGTCAACATAGAATGTAGAGGTATGTTATGTATTTAACATGGTCAGAGTAGAAACCATTTAAGCTTTAAAAAACGTAAAAGAGAAGTTAAAAAATATGTTTATGGCGGAGTGAGGCACTAAAACACTAATATGTTATTGGGGTTTTTTTGGTAAGGTCCCTTCCTGGCTAGGTCATGTGATCTGAAAACAGAGTCACAAATTCACTTTGTGAATTTCAAATGTGTGAACCAGAAGCCAGTAACCCCAGTCATTCATATGAGACTAACAATGAGTGTCTCAAAGGAATGAACAGGGGTGCACCAGCCATGAGGCAAGTTGAGCATCTCCTAGCATCATCGCTAAAAAAGGTACGGACCTAAAATTTTATTTTTACACACCCAATATCAGTACGAGTGTAAGACACTGCATGAAGAACCCACCTACTGCATGGGGTTGAGTAGGGCACCATTCTATAGCTCGCTTCTGATTGGCACACAGCAGGCAGTGTGACTTGGCAGGGGACCAGAACATAATGAAAATAAACAATAAAGCAACATGTAGGTTTATTAACACACATGTTTACAAGCCCCACCAAATGGAAGGCATGGGTTGTGAACATGTGTAATGTCTTCTTCTTGGCCATAATAAAGAGAGCAATCTATTGTGGGTTCTTTGATTAAACATGAATTGACCATTTTTCTGTGTGGCTTTCAGACTAAGACAGGGGCTTTTATACCAATTCCATGACAAGTGGTTAGGAATGAATACATTGCAGGCCAAACCGAATCTTTAAAAATTCGGAGCTCTCTTTAGCAAAGCAAATCTTTGATGAATCACTTTTCTTGGCCAGTAAGAAGTTAAAAAGCAAATATATTTCAACTCAAAGAAATCGACACTCAATCACATGCTTCTGATTGGCTAAGAGCTGTGACAGTGACTGTATATAGAGAGATATTGTGTCAACAAACAGATGTTGCCATTTCATTGTGAACAGTTTTTTCTAGAAGATAATATATTTATAGCCGGATAAAGAGATTCCAAAATGACCTAGTAAGTGGAGTGTGATGCACACCTCAATATTATTAAGCAGTCAGAGACTAAGCAGAAGCGGACCCGCTGGGACACATCTCCTCAGGTCTAATTAAACGCCTCCTTCCGCAGCAGCGCAGCATGTCCTTGTTTGATCCGGCAGAAATGAAGAGGAGCGTTTACTTACAGAATATATTTCAAAGATAATAAAGATTAGAATTACCCACAAGAACATAAACTAAAAAATCACAGATAATTCTATAAAACAAAGACTAAGAATGACAGATGATTAGGCTATGTGATCTAGTATCAAAGGGATGCAGGAATTCTAGGCAGTAAACCTTTTAAAGAGACAAGTCACCAGAAATTTGGTAACTATGTTGTTGTATTAAGGATCATTTTTCCAGCAAGACGTTGAGTTTCAACTAGTTGATAGTTGAAGAGGATGAATAGTTTTGACTATTGGGTTTGTAATCTATGGACTAAATACGGCTACTCATATTTTTCTTAACACATTGCTGGAGTGGAATGTTTAACATGTCCCAAAGAAACTTTGACCCAAAACATTGCAGAAGCATGAAAAAAAGAATTCCCTAGAAACGTTGTGTCACATTTACTAAGAACAGTGCAGTCTGTACTAGGTGCAGTGAGCCTGTGTAATGTGCAGGGTGCACCAGATTCATTCTTTTTACAACGTTCTGCATAAATCTGGTGTCCGCTGCACTGCCTCGACACAGTGCACCACTTTTTCTTGGTCTTCTTTAACATATGGCATGCGACACACTTCTATCGGACTCTGCATGATAAATCTGGCGCACGGTCCCACTTTGCACCAGAAGACTAGGAGGTAGTAAACTGAATGCCTAACTCACCTATAAGACACTTTAGGTAAAACAAAACCCCAAACCCGTAATATTAACAAACAGAGTTAAAAAACCTCTAACAACGACCAAGAAGAAATGACATGAGACTTCCTTTTGGGCAGAAAAGGTCACAGCTATTTATTAACTTGGCTTAACAATTTTCCAAAAAAATTAACCGGCACTGATAGATCTTCTTTCTCTTCTGAGCAAATCTCCATCATATCTCCACAAATCTCCTTTTTCCCACCAGCTGTGACTTCGCATTATGCAATAAAAAACAGAGATATCAAAAGACAAACAAGTAACAGTAGGGAGGGCAGGAGGGACAGCTTCACCGGTGGCGCTGGCAAGAGAAAGTGCCTCGCCCAGACGGGGGAGGGGTGAACAGCAGGGGAGGAGAACCTGAACAGGGCACTAACTCCCCTTAAAGTGCAATACCACCATAAATTTACATGTCTATGTGCAAATGAAAGACACCCCCAGTCAGAGGGCACCCTCCATAGGCAGACGGGGGCACCCTTCACACCTATTTCATTGACGAAATTTGTGTAGCGTGAGTAATAGTGCAGCCGCGACACAAAAGGGCCGCATGTGAAACATGTGTGGTGCAGACACTTTTTTAAATAAATATCCGAGCTGTTTGCACATACAGGAACATGCAAAGTCCAACAAAAAAACTGTAGCACGGTCCTTAGTAAATGAGCTCCATTAATAGAATTGTATATACTTTAAGATGCAAAAATGTACGAAGTTGGAGATATGATAGAAGCACAGTGAGGAGTTTAATATGTTAAATATTAAGAAAACTAAACTTGTACTTAGTTTGAAGGTTGTCTTTCATTACAGAAAATCTTTGCAATATCATAGTGGCACATCAGTACCAGAGGTTTTCATTGGTTGAGATCCAGTGTGCAAATTCCAGTTCCTCCGTTAGATCAACTCTCCAGAGCCAGAATACTGCAATTTCGCTTTCTGAGTTGAGCTTCCACCATTTAAGTTACAAAATGACCCTCAGTGCCACCATTACCACATTGTTATTCTGAACTATGTAAGTGATGGGAACAAATAAGCAAAATTGCAATTCAGGGGTGTAGGGAAAACAAATGTAGACCTTAGTGGAAGTTATAAATGTGACCATGTTGCTTTCACTTGTAGTGCCCTGAGGCAGGAAAGCATTCGACTATGGACATTTGTGGACATTTCCATATTAAAGTCAGTGGGGCACATGTATCATAGTTTGCTGTTTAGTCTCATTTTTGCGACTTTTTGTGGCGTGCGACTTTTTAGTCCCAAGTAGTAGCTCCCAAAAGAAAGTCTGGGTCTAACATGCTCTGTTTTGGCACTTATTAGGTGTAAGAAAGGGACCATTTGAGAGCCCCAAAGTCTCAGAAGTTGAACAAATATCTGGGCTAAACGATAAATACGACGACTGCATTACATCCTTGAGGCAGCTAACTTGGTAAAATGCTTGATTCTGCGCCTAAAAAGTCTCACGCTGTCTAAAGTCTCACAAAAAGTTGCACAAAAAAAAGAAAAAGAAAGTAATAGGAGTGATACATGCCTCCCAATAACTTCCTACTTTATTCCATCTGGGGAGTTCACTTGCATTAATTTTCACAACCAAAAGTGTTATAGTAGGACATGTTTTGGAGGGAATAAAATCCTGACCTACAGAGTGTTCTTCTGAGAAAAAGAAGGACTGCCCAGGCCTTGCCTCAGCGTAGAACCCTTCTTCTACCAGGGAGGAGACTGGAGAAGCCAGACTTATGTTTTGCTTGTATTGTTTTGCTCCTGAAGCTGACTATTCACTGCAGATCCTGACTCTTTGGATTTATTTCCCAATGGGGTGCACCACACCTTACGCCTGTACAAGTCCCATAGGTTCATGGTAGAACATATTTTGGAAGGAAAAAAAAAATCAGACTTGTTTATTACAAAACCAGATAGCTTGACCTTTAGAATGTCAAGTTATGTCTGGAAAGTTGTTTACCTCTTTAGAAACTTGATGGGTCATTGCCATAGATTATTATGGGGACTTAATGTAAGTCCATAGGAAATTGTTCTGAGATTGTTTATGTTGATTTTCTCCACTCCACCCCCCAAAAGAAGGTATATAAAGAAAACAGTCTCAGTTCCTAGCATACTGCTGTTAGGGAATCATGATTGGTGAATACTCTGCCAGACTGACTGCATCATCCAGCATAATGCTGGGGTCACCCGTAACCCGGATACTCAGTACCAGAGGTTTTCATTGGTTGAGATCCAGTGTGCAAATTCCAGTTCCTCCAACTCCTCCAATCTGAAAGAAGAGCCAGAATACTGCAATTTCGCTTTCTAAGTTGAGCTTCCACCATTTAAGTTACAAAATGACCCCCCGTGCCACCATTACCACATTGTTATTCTGAACTATGTAAGTGATGGGAACAAATAAGCAAATTCAGGGGTGTAGGGAAAACAAATGTAGTCCTTAGTGGAAGTTAGAAATGTGACCATGTTGCTTTCACTTGTAGTGCCCTGAGGCAGGAGAGCATTCGACTATGGACATTTGCGGACATTTCCATATTACAGTCAGTAGGGCACATGTATTATAGTTTGCCTGTTTAGTCTGACTTTTGCGACTTTTTGTGGTGTGCGATTTTTTAGTCTCAAATAGTGGCTCCCAAAGGTAAGTCTGGGTCTAGCATGCTCTGTTTTGGCACTTATTGTATATGATAATATTACTATACTACTAAATAGTTGAATACATTTGGTCAGTGGCGTAACTAGAAGCTGATGGGCCCCTGTGCAAAGTCTGTACCAGGCCCCTGACTATAATGTATGGTTTATAGTAATAGTCTTCTCAAATGGGAAAGTGACACCATAAGGGCCCCCTAAACCTCTTGGGCCCAGGTGCGATCGCAACCTCTGCACTCCCTAAAGTTACGCCCCTGTATTTGGTAACCTCTTGAGAAAAATGGATGACTTAATGATTTATTCCTTATGATTATTTTTAATAATTGTTAATAGTTAGACGGCTCTTTATAGAAGGCTCAATTGTCATCTTATCGCCAAAGCAGGTGCAATATGGAGATCCCCGACATTGACAGATTTGTATAACGTACAATATTTTCGACTTTTAAGCATGAAATGAGCGCATACATCTACCTAGACAGACAGTCTATAAATCAGGCAGCCGTATCTCACCAAGAAAATTGACAACGTGACAAAATCAAACCAGAAAATAAATTATTGGTACAAGTGACTCATAGATTGCACTTTCTTCTTTATTATTGCGCGTGGATTTTGCTCTGGATGCATCTATCCCAGAGCCTTAAGGGACGTTTCATTTTCTTCATATACGGAGAAGGATTTGATTGATAGACAAACTCATAAATCAAATGGTGAAAAAAATGTCCCCTTTCAATAAAAGTTATGTGTTATTTTTCAACCTAAGCCAAACATTAGTGGGAATCAAAGGAGGTCATTGACCTTGTATGAGATGAAGGTTATTTTTTATTGATGGCGTTGAGCTGTCAGTGTATAAATCCAAGTCAGCCAACACAAAGGAGTATTCCATATCTTGTTTCTGAAAATAAAAAAATCATCTATGTCACATCGCAAAGATATTCTATTATTTTAAACCTGAAAAATGTAAATCAAAGTGAAATGCATAAAAAAACCCTGTAACCCTAAATGTCCATGCTACAAAAAAGGAGACATGGGTCAGGGTATTCAGACAAATATTTATTCTGTTATGGCAGATATATAGGTAGATATATTAGTATCAGGGAACAGGGAGGCGATCAGTGTACAAACTCAGGAACAGGGTACATGCTCTGAAACAGGGTTTGGGGTTCCAGATGAGGTTGGGGTTTAGGGTTACCAGATCAAGCAGAAATCAGGATTCTAATTCAGGGTTCCGGATTATGCTTGGGTCTCAGGGTTTTGGATCAGGTCAGGATACAGAGTTCCAGATGAGGTTCCAGATGAGGCAGTAAACATGATCAGGTACAGGTAACAGTTAAGACTGAGGTTCAGGGTACCGATTCAGGTTAGAAACTGTCCCAGATACAGGTTCCAGTTTAGACTGGGGTTCAGGGTAACGGCTCAGGCTAGATACCCTGGATGCCGCCCCTAGCAGTTGAATGGCAATCCCCTGCATCATTCAGCCCTGCTGATTCTAACACAGAGCCGTAGAATGAAACCACCCAACTTTTCGGGGATCAGATACTGCAAGTCAGCAGTCATTTAGCTCCCCGCAAGGTAGCTCTGAGTTTGGCTCACAAGTTCTGAACTCAGCAGCTATTCTCCATTCAGAGGATTCTGACAGAGCCTTTATTTACTTCTCAATCTTCTCAATCTTCTGTGGTGCACTCAGAGCCATTTCTGTGGGCACTCAGGTTATCACCCCAGGACAGAGTTCACCAGACAGAAACAAATCTTTCTGCAGTCCCAGGCAACTTTACAGATGCTGCTCTCAGCACTATTTTTAAGCGACAATTCATTGGCTGTTTGGAACTGCGGGAAAAGTGAGAAGGTGTGGACAGGGCTGCAGTATCTTTTTGAGGTCCTCCTGCTGGACCCTTTATTCTTTCTCTACAGAGTGACCCTGGTGAGAAGCTACAACGAGAGTCTGAATTTGCCCTCTTTCTTTCAACTGTATTGGTGGCCTCAGGGGGCCAATACGATTGAAAGATGTGGAAGAACAGGTATCAATACGATACTGCTTAAAATGCCATTTTGGCACTTCACGGTAAATAAGCGGATTTTGGTTGTAGCTTGGGCACTCACTTAATAAAATGAGACTGTATAAGGACATACTTTATTCACAATGAGAATGGTATTGCTCATACATATATTATATACTAAAACATGACACATGGAATAACTCCATCTGTCAAAATTTTGGGGAGTTTACTCCAGGAAATGGGGATGAAAAAGAAAGAATACATTGCTAGGTAGAAATAGAGAGTGTGGGAGAAATAGAAAGAAAGGTATGGAAGAGGCAGCACTCCTATATATGGTGGAAATAATGGTGACTTTAAATCTATGTTTGACATTTCCGTATAAAATCTCAAACAAAAAGAATAGATACTACCTAAACCTTGCACTGGATTAAAAGTCAACATTTTTTCACCATATTTTGCAGTGCTGCCTCTTATTTATCTATCTATCACGCTCTCCCTCTCATCTATCTCTATGTATAACTATCAATCTATTCTTCCTTTTTCATCTAAATGTGGAAAATTCAACATTATCCCATAGAGAATCCCTGTACCACCTCATTTAATTGCAAATATACAAGCATGATTCCCCATTTCCTGACAGGCAGCGATCACATCTGGAAAAGGTTACTTCTTTTTTATCTGATGACGATCTCAATAGGCTCTTCAGATGCTCTCCACAGATGTTCTCCATTTTAACAAGCAGAATCTTCTTTGGAATAAAGACAGGGACTGTACTCAGCCGTCAGTGGGAGAACTGGCAGGGATCCCCTGACTATGACTGACTTACTTTAAACAGACATACGAGTAAACTCCAAATTCAGATTATGAATTCAGATTAAATTATGCTAAAAACTACTAAATAAGATGTGAATAAAACCATAGATAAAATCATCATAGAATGTAAGCTCTTGCGAGCAGGGCCCTCACTCCTATTTTTCCATACAACTATGTTTTCACCCTATAATGTTTTATTTTATTTGTATATGTGCCCTATGATTTGTACAGCACAAAGGAATATGAACTATATAACTATATAAATATTATTATTTTTTATTCTAAAATTATGAAAATTACATTCTGTAAAGTACCGTATTTTTTGCACTATAAAGCGCACCGGATTATAAGCCGCACCTTCAATAAATGCCTGCTAAAATGTCTAGGTTCATATATAAGGCGCACCGGATTATAAGGCGCACCTGATTATAAGGATGAATAAACAGCAGGTGGCAGACCTGTGCACAGCTCAAGGCAGCTGTTGTCTGTAAGTATGGTTCATATATAAGGTGCACTGGCCTATAAGGCGCACCTTTGATTTCTGAGAGAATCAAAGGATTTTTTGTGCGCCTTATAGTCCGAAAAATACGGTAAATCAGTGTAACAGAATATGTGATATTATACATTTTGTACTGTATATTATCTATTTTATAATAGAGTTTATTTAATAGAAGCTTGACAAGAGGGTATTATACCACTAAAGACACCTCTTATGCCCAGGATAGGGGATATGTACTATGTCCCTCTGCAATTACAAGAAAAGGGGGCCCCTTATATGGAAATGTAGTGGCAGTGTACACACTCAACCTGCGCCCCATTCAGTCATATGAGAATTTTCGTAAAGCTGTGTCCATGGTTTGAGCAGAGGCACCAGTGTAACATTTTATTTGGGTCACTTTAGATGGCTCAGCTCACTGTCATTCAGAGCTTCATTGGTCAGATAGTATCCTCCTATCCTATCACCCAAGCCTCTATAGTGGGACATTTCTATGCTTTAAGCTTCTATTTTCAAAGGGGAAAGAATTTAAACTATTGGCTGCTCCCACTGATCTGATATTTGATTCCCTAATCCTGTATGAATTGTTCAACGCCACAGTTCTGCCTCTTCAATACCCTAGATAACTCCCCTGGTTCTTCTGATGTCCCTACAGGTCCTCCTATAAATGTTTATGTCCTCTTCATGAAGGTCCAGCAAATGTGCAAAAAAAGGTGGGAGTCTGCGACCAGAATCTGATCCAAGGACATGACATGTGATTGTTAATTCCTTTCTTGTATCATTTTCCTATACCCCATGTATCAATAAAGACTCTCAGCTAGATTCAATTGGCCACAACAGCTATTTTATTCCCAAAAATATAACCATCTTGATTGAAAAAATGTTGTCGTGTCCTCCCTGGCAAGATCCTCACAATATTCCAATACATTTAGCTAATACATATATGAAGGAAGGTCCTCGGGCCACTAGAACTGGCCTAACATTTTATTTTATAAACTTTTTTTTTTACCTTCAGTCCACCTCAAAGTCAAGGTGACCCCTTCTTTTGTCAGGAACTTTCAAACTCTTCAAAATCCATATTCATTCTCCAAACTCTGGCCTTGCTGCTGTGACCATGACCGCCATTCTATCTAACCTTTTCAAACTCCAACATTCCACATTAAAAAAATGGAGGGTGAGAGCTTTTAGCAGTTAACCATTTCCCAGGCTATCTCATTGGGGCACATTTACTTACCCATCCGGAGGAGTTCACCGAAAGTGCATTGTCCGACTATAATGCACTGTGCAGCGATTCACTAAGATCGTGCGCCTGATATCCTGACGCTTCCGCGCTCAGGTCCGCCGGAGTTCACCTTCTTCTTCCTGGTGCATGTAAGTGCTTGATCTTTGCACACAATTTGAATGTTAAATCCCGCGCTCAGTACGAATCAGTTGTATCGCCTAAAGGCCCGCCCCCCGATTTCTTTCGCATGAAAGCCAGCACAGCTGCGCCACAATCTGATCGTGTGTGACACTATCCCCTATTAAATACCGTGCAAACCCTGGAAACGTTGGAAAATCAGATGAAAGTGCGGCTATGGACCCTTTGTAAATAAGCCCCATTATGGCAACCACATTCTATTCCTTCCACCTGCATTTTCAGCCTTCAATACTTTCCGTCACAACCCAACCCCCCTAGGGTTATATCCACCACCATCTGGAACAAGCAGTAAAGTGAAGTGCACCTGTGGAAGACAGGATCAGGCCACTCTAACCTCTACTACATATGCCTGACATAAGAACGGTTTCATGTCACAATGCGAAGAAGAGTTTGGAGCTGGAGACATTTGGTCGAGAGGCAGATGTTTGGGGTTAGGGGTCATAGACCGGATATTAGTTTTATTAGTGTGTTTTTCCCTTTTTATAGGTATTATGCATATTTCTATATGAGCACTTCTATGGCTACATGCTGGGAAATCGTCAGTGCTGGAATATTTGTTATGTATCTTAACTATGAAGTGTAACCTCTTTTTATTGTTAACATGTGCAATAAACCCTTTTGAATGATAAATGGAAGGAAACAACAATAAAAAAATTTAAATAATGTGTTGTTTTTTTATTATTTTTTTATCTTTTCTTCTCAGATGAACCACTCTTTCACCCTGAAAACCTGAATGTATACGGAAACCTTTTACTTCTACGGAAACAGTAAGCTGCCAGCTTAGCTAGTGGGAGCATGGCAAATCACTCATTATCAGTCATGTGCACTACTCACGTTTGCTTAAATTTTCATCTGCAATCATCTGGATTTCTATTGTACGCTTCACACATCATTTGACACATAAAGAAAGCAAATGTCAAGCACTGTCTGGTCTCCTTTGTCTACAATTGCTGTGGGGATTTGCATCCTAAAGCTATGAAACTAATGTGGTGAGAAAAAAAATGGAGAAAAAAAAACTCCACAATAACCAGCATCGACAAGGAAAATTACCCATCCTTTACGGAGATGCTTCTTTGATTTATGGACTGGAAGGATAAAGGCAAGACTTCCAGGGGTATTCATAATTTCCATTATAATTGGGAAGGTGAGGTTATATAAATGATCTCCGAGTTGCGGTAAATAAGCTGCAGCTTATGAAAAACAGCAGCAGTCGAGACATTAAGTGGATATTTGTCATAGGACTGCGCTAAATCGTAAACCATATTAATAATACATGCAAGTAGTCCACTCAAATTAGGTCATAGGAAATGATTAAAAAATCTGCTTGATCTAGAGGGATGACTACAAGGGATCAGCTTTCATTTAATCTACCTCATTTACAATCTATACAACACCCTGTAGAGAAGTGGAATAAACCCTCGACTAATGAAGCCTACGTTTTTGGGACATAGCAGGCCCACCGTATTCTTGTGTACTATAGTCGCCAATAAAATCAAGCACTAGAATATGGTATACAAAGAAGCACTGAAATAAGGTTATACTTTTGGGCCGTGTAAACGAAATAGTAAATTATGTTATTTGGTAATTACTTGGTATTGGTAATTGGTACTTGGATGGTTAACTTCATTTTGGTAACCAGAACCAGGCTTCTACTAATAAGGCAAATAAAATTATGGGATGTCTCAAGAGAGGAATAGATTCTTGGTACAAGGATATACTGGGGCATTTATCAGTGCCTCTACGCTAGTTTCTGACATAGAAGAACTGATATATTTGCAATTTCTAGCACACTGCAATAAATTGTGATTATTCTTGTGGCTACCCCAGCTCTGCACCATGTGGGCATGGAGGGTGCGCCCACTGGTGGAGTGGGTCATTAAGGGTACATTCCTGCCCCGTGCTTGCTTACTTTCTAAAATGTTTGCAGGTTTTTGCACAAAACTATGCCAGGTTGGACTTTGGATAGTTTTGCCCAGTGGCATGGCTGCCTGATGTATCTCTTGATGTATCCACCACGTTAGTGGGACGCGTTGCCATTATCATATACCAGCACATGAGCGCCAGCGTATAATAAATTCCCCCATTATAAAAATTACATGGAATATTGTGTACAGTTTTAGGAAGCAGTATGTAAAAAGGACATAGAACAACTACAAAGGGTGCAGAGGAGAGCAACCAAGATTATTTGGGGATTGTGGGGACTAGAATACAGAGATATGTTATATGTTATTCAGCTTACAAAAAGACCTCATTACAATGTACATATACCAGAACGGACACTACAAGAATCTCTCCAAAGATCTCTTTATACCTAGGCCTGTGACGGGACATGGGGGCATCCTCTACGCCTAGAGGAGAGGCGATTCTATCATCGCCATAGACAAAGGTTCTTACTGTACGAGCAGTGAGACTATGGAACTCTCTGCCGCAGGAGGTTGTTATGGCGGACTCTATGTACATGTTCACGAGAGGCCTGGATGCCTTTCTGGAGAGAAAAAATATCATGGATTATGGGTAAAAACATTTGTTTAACAACCTTTTACAACCTTTTACACTATGATACATGTATCTACAGTATCCAAGGAAAGAGAAAAAGGAGATCCCCATAGCACTAGCAAGTCTTCCTTTAAATCATTAAAGTTAAAGACTGACACATTTCGAGTGAAAGCTTATATAGGTAAATCTACTATGCAACAACCAATCAAGGAATACAAGGTAGATGACATCATATGGGGGATCATAGTGAAAATATGGAATGGATTCATTTTCAAACTATAATATTGTAGAATATCTTAGAAATAGGTATTGTAGTTTCCATATTATACCTGTAAGATACTGGATTTCTCAAAAAGGTGAAACATTTCAATTAGATATTATATAGACTACAAGAGAAGGATTATGATTCAGCTATTTAATAATGATAAATCAAATCCTGACATAGATTCATACTGAGTGGCTAAATAGTCTTTAAAATAAAAACCAATAAGCCTCTCTGTTTAGAAGTTTGGGTCTATAATCACCTCCTCTAATGAGTTTTGTGACAGGTTCTATGTCTCTAAATTTAAAACCGCTTGTATCACCCATGTGAACTGAAGCAAAATGTTTAGAGACTGCAGAAGGATCGGAGGGAGATCAATGGGAAACATATGTGTTACTTCAAGGGAGTGGTGGTGCATCCAACTTATTGAATGTGACAAAATATGCAGTCAATTAAATAAACAGCAAAAGAAATGTTACAATTGAAATATCTAGAAATTCTGTAATGTTTCTGTGTATTAAAAGAACAGAATTCCCTAGAAACAGCAATGTAGTCACATGACCAATCTTCCAACTTCCCTAAACCCCTCTGTGATGTTATACTATTGACCTCAGTAATAATTACTTTACAGAGCTTAGTATCATCTGCAGATACTGAAACTCTACTAGGTTAACTCTCTATGAGGTCATTATTAAAAATATTAAAAGAAAGGGGCCACTGGTAACTTTGATCCAATCTGAGATTGTGCCATTAATGATGACCCTCTGTTTTCTAGCACTAAGCCAATTTTAACCCAAATACACACATTTTCCCCTAGTCCTAGAAGCCTCATTTTATGTACTAACCTGCTATATGCTACTTAATAATATCTGATTTTTTTGTACATGTCTCCTCTGAAGTGTAAAACACTACAGATATTGTATTTTAGCAATGTACAAATATTTTTACTATCGTTGTTTTAGTACAATATTCTGAATCAATTCTTTTTACAACTTTATTTTATTTACAAGAAGTATTGATGCATAAAAATTATGCATAGAAATGCACAGCACTAAATTTGTGGATTTTTTTTTTTTGTGAATTTTTACTGTGTCTGTATATGAATGTGGCGTCTATTTAAAATTTACATTACAATATATCATCAAAATTGTAGTTGTTTTCTGCAAGTTGTTGAGAAGCAGTTGTGGTGTCACATTCATCGCTGCTACAAACACAGAATATGTTTTCCTCTCTGCCTTGTGAAAAACAAGAAGATATAAAACGAAGGCTCCTCCAACCAGACCTGAATACAGACACCGCATTCAGTAGTCATTTAAGCCTCAAATCAATTGTTTATGCAATACATAGAGATTTAGATTTTTCTTAATACAAAGCTGACCTTGTGTACACCATAGGAATTGGTCCACACACGTCCCTCATGTGGTGCCCCAGAGGTGTAGTAAATAATGTTCTATCACAAGCCTTCACAGTAGTGTTTTATGAGTACATTTTGCAAGGTGACCCTTATAGACATTGTGCTGCAAACCAATCTACCAGTGACTGAGAGATTCTTTATACCCAACTGCAATATATTAAGTAAAGTATACCTAGATACTTAACAAACTTTTCATCTATCAAACGTAAAGTGTGTGTGCGTGAGAAGTAATACTATTTCCAGTCTGACATGAATTTAACTAATTCTGAATTGTGACTAGCTGCTATGAAATCCCCCACATACTGCACACAGAAAGTAGAGAATAATTTGCACAAGTACAATAAACCACTAAGAAGCATGGGAATGGCAAATTTTGTGCCAACACTTGAAGATTAATAAGTACTGGCATCTAGTAAGTGGAAATCTAGTCCTTCAAGCACTACTGTGGCCAATAGAGCAAAAGAGCCCCCCACAGTAGCCGATATAGTAACCGAGCACCACAGTATCCAACAGTTACAGTGCCTTACAGTAGCCAATGTAGTTACAGTGGTCCCCAGCAGCCAATATAACAGTGACCCCCACAGTAGCCAGCAGTCACAATGTCCGAGAGTAGCCAACAGTCATAATGCCTCCCACTGTAGCCAACAGTCACGGTGCCCCACAGCAGCCAACTTGGTCACAGTGCCCCCATAGTAGCCAAAAGTAACCCTGCCCCACAGTAGCCAATATAGTCACCATACCTACAGTAGCCAAGAGTCATAATGCCCCCAGTAACTAGTATAGTAAAATCCCCCCATGGTAGCTCGAAAAAAAAAAAGATAATAGTCAGCTTTCTGCTGCTGGCGCTAACACACCAGGCGTGGTAACATCATTGCGTCTGACTGCAGAATCACACACATCACAGGTCAAAGGCCTGTCTAGATTATTAGTTTCTATTACATTACAACCTAGACGGTCAGTACTAGTGGCATTGATTACTAAAGCAAATAGTCACAGCGCAAAGGAGTGGCCAAAAAGCACCCATACGGCTGTACTGCCAGTACTGCCCTGATGTTGAACCTGTATATAAAATCAAAATGGGGTTGTCAAAAATGACAATTAATGGCCTATCTTTATAAAAGGTCATTGTTTGGAGATTACTGGGGATTAGAGATGAGCAGACCCAACGTTTGTGAACGGGTTCAGACGCGTTTGACGTATTGAATACCTTTAATCAGACATTATAAGCAGAATAACCATTTCCCATGAGTGGGTTTGTGTTTCTTTTTTTCTCCAACTGGTCCAGAGCTGCATGATGACTTCTCTTTCTCATTATTTATCGCCACACTATGTAACTGAATATAACAATGAAACATATAGTGCCTGTAGAGAAAATAATGATCCATACTATGTTCTTAAATAACTAGGCCGTACTGCAGTCGGGAAAGTAATGTCCCCTTACTGGCTATAGTAACATCAACCGTAACATAATTTGTGTGTTTGAGCCTTATAAACACATAAACCTCCTGGCCATGTAACTTTAAGATAAATTCACCTATACCATTAGTGGTGAGTCCGCGAATATCAGAGGGGGCAGCTGTGGCTTTACTAACTGACAAAGATGGGGCATTGCCTGATGAGAAAGCTGCGCAAATGGCGGCCATCTTTAATTAGTGAACACAGTTAGGCAGTGAAGTCAGACCTCCCTTCAACACTAAATTTATTGTGAACTTGCACCCAGACAGCTGGGAACACTATCCCACAGTTGCCCTGTCAGCAGTAGATGGCCGGACAACGGTGGGCATCTACCAAAAGCTCACCATGCTGCTTGTGTACCCACCACAGTTACCGCCCATACTGGGGGAAAGAGAACAGCCAAACAGAGACAATTAACCCTGCCAAGACCTCACTGTGCTGACAATGTACCCAACACAATTACTGCTCAGAAATTCTAGGGGAAGGGAACACCTCATCTAAGACTCACATGACATTCCACCATAGTTATGCTTGAGGTTTTTTTTTTTTACACAGCTAAAAGGTTGGCCATCAATGCCATAGCAGGTAGTGCAATGAGTGATTCCCGCAGTCCCAGGCTGCCCAATATGTGCTGCATTCTGTGCTTTTTTAAAGCAACAAATCCTGGGCTGCCTGGAGCTGTTGGGGGAGTGAGGAGATGTCCTCACGATGCCGTTACCATTATAAACTTAAACAGAGAAGGTAGCAATATGAGGTGGCACTAAAACTGTGGTGGTCGAGGGGCAGTAAGGAGAACAAAACTTAAGAGGATACAAAAACATATGTAGGTTTTTTGTCTAGCAACCAGGCCAAAATATTCGTAAATGGAAAAAAAAAAAATCAAGATAAAAACATAGGGGTACCATGAAGGATCTGACAAGTTTTTGAGTGAAAAGCTCTTAATCATAGTCTATCTAAGGATATTCTCGGATTCTCTCTAAACTCAGTAATAAAGTACAGTGTGAGGCAAGTACAAGGTGACTGTCATGTAGACGCAAATCCAATATACGTGTACGTCTAAATAATGCCTCATTTGTGCCTACTGACTCATGAAAACTACAATTAGTCTCAAGCTGTTTTTCCATTTTTCTGTTCACTTTAAAAGGTGCAATAATAGATTAACATACTGTGCCCCTGTAACATATAGAGCAGGTGCTAAAACAATTGGAGAAAGCTACTGTTCAGCTTCAGGAAAAACATAGCAATAATGTCATGGGGTCCTCATGGAAACTCTTTCCTGAATATAGTATTTGTGTTGTACTGAACATGTCTGCAGAGCTGCCAGCTACCTTTAAGCTAGCAAGGGATGGTGTTATGTTAGAAATAACTCAAATATAGAGTTAATGAAATAATTGTATAAATGATGAAAAAGCTTGTTTTAAAATAAAATGTTTTGTTTTATGGAACTTTTTTCCAGACAATATTATTTCACTGTGAAAATCGTAGCTTTATCAGAACATAGCAAAAAAGCTGTACCAACATACCTATCTTCCAGCGGTCCGGTGTATTCATGAGGGAGCCGCCTGAGGGGACATCTGGTGTGGGAGTGGCGGTCCGGAGAGAAGCAGAAGAGAGGGGAGTGCCTGGATGGCCCCCTCATGAATACGCCGGACTACTGGAAGATAGGTACGTCGATAGGACCGCTATATGCCACAGTGTGGCACAGCTTTTTGGTATGTTCCGATAATGCTAGGATTTTCACAGTGACATAACTAGTATGTGCAGCTAATAATAATAATTCCTTTGTTTACATAGCGCACACAGATTATGCAGCGCTTACCAAATTGGTCCTAGTCCGTTTTATTTAGCTGTCCTTTAAGAGCCTATATAAATCCAATATACACTGTACAGGTCATAATGCTTTTTATTTCGATAAATATACTGGAAGCTGTCAGACTGTAGGTCTTCTACGTCAGTCTTGATATTCCCACCACAAATCTGGTGTAAATGCGAATGAAGATGGCTGATGTTCCCACTCACAACACACCTCTGCAACATGGAAAGTGGTGAGGGCAGTGGAATATAGTTATAATATTTTAATTTAAAAAATATGGCATAAAAGAACAACTGCCAGAACATATACAGTAAAGTAGAGGTCCAAAATTATAGATTTGGATGGGCATTCATGATGCTCCATATAACTCCAAGGTGTACACAAGGCAACTGCTTGGAGCCCAAACCGGCTTCTGTCCTCACTAATGAATTGAAATGCAGGTTGACCATGTGCCACCTAATTGGTGCGATGTTTCAAGCTTCTTGCTGAACTTTAGTAGGTGATGTTGAACATGAAGTCCATATGACTGTCTCCGGGAGTACCGGTAGTTGCTCGGCCTTCCGAAGTATGGACATAGACAGTGAATATGTCAGAGAGACCGGAGAGCTGGCCAATTTTCAACACATTCTTTGTATTGAATGGAGCAGAAGAATGCATGCTTGACCTATCACTCCATCAACTACTGAGAATGGCACCCCCATTTTCTAAAGCAATAGGGGTCTCAGCATTCAGACCCCCACCAATGAGATTGGTGGCTGGGCGATAGCAAAAAAAAAAAAGGTAAAATACATTTAACAACAGAACTTACAGCCTGATATTTAATTATATTATTAAAGCATGAATCCAGAAGCAGACATGAAGTCTGATTTATTTCAGACAGTGTCACAGCTGTGCATTGGTTTCTTCTGCAATTGCAGTTCTGATCAATTGAGATGAATAGGCATTGATTTATATACCACACATATACGGGGGAAGTGCCTAGGAGCAGAACTGTTCTAGTTACCCATAGCAGCCAATCAGAGCTTAGTTTTCATTTATCCACAGCTGTTTATAAAATTACAGCTGAGCTCTGATTGGTTCATATGAGCAACTAGAACAGTTTAACTTCAGACACATAGGGGCAGATTTACTTACCCGGCCCATTCGCGATCCAGCGGCGTGTTCTCTGCGGTGGATTCGGGTCCGGCCGGGATTTATTAAGGTAGTTCCTCCGACGTCCACCAGGTGGCGCTGCTGCGCTGAAGAGCATCGGAACGCACTGGACTACACCGAGCCGGGCTGAGTGAAGGTAAATGCAATTTTCGCAACACTTTTTTTTTTTTAAATGCGTCGGTTTTTCCGAATCCGTCGGGTTTTCGTTCGGCCCCCCCCCCCCCCCGATTTCCGTCGCGTGCATGCCGACGCCGATGCGCCACAATCCAATAGCGTGCGCCAAAATCCCGGGGCAATTCAGGGGAAATCGCCGCAAATCAGAAATATTCGGGTAACACGTCGGGAAAATGCGAATCGGGCCCTTAGTAAATGACCACCATAATCTCAAGGCAAATCTAGCAGTGTCTTCGAAAGAAAGCACCCAAGATTTCTTTTATTCCAGGAGACCTTTATAGCCGTGTTATTAAAAACAGAATATAAAAAACAGTAATGATTATGATAATAGTAATAGTTGTAATAAAAGTATTTCCAATAGTTAATGAAATATCTGTCTGGTCACTCAGCAGTAATTTAATACAGGCATTGATTAAAAATCACCTTAATTCCCTTTGAGGTGCGTCCACTTTATATACAAGACGGGCTCCACGTTTTATGGAAATTGTCTGTAATTATTCGGAAACACCTTGGTTCTTACATCCCAGGGAATACGGACGAGAGTGAGCTCAGCTCTTTGAAGAGAAGTGTGCTTCACTAGGAGGAGAGGGTTGTCATTAAAATTCAATGAATTATCTTATTGGCGCAATGTATCAAGCCCCTTGCTGCACTTTACTAGGCGATATTAAACATTAAGAGCAGCATATTGGATTGAGTGTACCCATAGGCTTTATGGGAAGAGAAATTGTATTTCACAATGAAATATTTCTGTGTGTTTTGGCATACAGCGTTTAGAGAAGCAGCCAATTTATCCTGGCCCAAGGGGCATATTGCAGAACAGAAATGGTGTCTCTGCATGAGAAATATTCAATAAACACGTATGACCATTTATTCTAAACTGAATCATAAACCTGGTTGTGTACAATATGAGAATACAATATGAGAATATTATCAGGGATCTATTGCAATATTGTTTCAATCTTCACCTTGTTCACCTATGTTTATCGGTGTGTGAATGTATATCTAATTCCCTGCTGCCGCATTCCTATGTGGTGATTGGGTTGCGTTGCACAAGGCACACGCTCCTCTTGTGATCACCTTTTGAAGTAAGATTGCGTGTTTACTAAGATGCAACGCAAACGCCACATGGGAATGCGGCCTCACTGCTTCCTTGTCTGTTTACACCTGGTAATGGTCACTAATTTGTCTTGGGTGTATAAATGCAAGCCAAGCCTCTACCCTAGTTCGAACCTCTCACTTGCGTCTCCAAGACTTCTCTAGAGCTGCACCCATTCTATGGAATGCTCTGCCCCGGACTATCAGACTAACACCTAACTTCCAAAGTTTCATCTTTTTAGGCAAGCCTATGCAACATCCCCCACCGGGGCCTAGCCCTTGAGGTGAGGCCTGGTGACAGCCGGGGCCCGCGGTACCGGAGTGGCTGGCGGTTGCGGCCTAAGCACGCTATTGTCACGGTGCTTGGTACGGGGGAACCGGAGGGCTGTCCTACAGCCTGGCAGGACTCCAGCAGGGTGGTGTTGGCAAGAAATGATGAGGGAGCGGCTGCTATAGCGGATCTCCCTGGGGCAACCCCTTAATGTCCCGAGTGTGAGTCTCTGTGTGGTGGACAGGGTGCCGGTGATGATGGGAGTTGTAGTAGCAGGGACCAGACGGAGGCAGAGGTTGAAGAAAACAACTTACAGTTCTTTATTGGAACCGCAGGAACTTCAGCAAACGTGCCTTTAACAGGTAGATGGAGTACTGGAGAGGTATTTGGAGGGAGCCGCAGGATGTAGGTCACCAGCCTGGATGTAAGGGCAGGCTGGGAGGCAGCTGTGTCCTTAGAGGAGGCTTCAGCTCGGTCCTGGATCTCTTCAGGTATCACCCTTGAAGGTAGGAATGATACCCCTTTTCCTCACTACACTACCTCTAGTCTTAGCTTCCACTTCAGGCAGGGGCTAGGCTCTTCCTGCACTGGTCTGGTATGCTAGAGTCTCTGAGCTGCTGCTCAGCTAACTACTCTCTGCTTGTGTCCTACAGACCCAGAGGGCCTGACTAGGACCGGTCTCTCTCCTGAGAGAGATTTCTCTCTTTCTCTCTCTGGGGAGAGACTCCTCTCCTTCTCCTCCAGAACATTCCAGGCTAGGGGGTTTTATTACCTCCCTTTGGTCAGGTGGTGGCTGCTCCTCCAATTACCTCTCAGTGCACAGAGACAGGATGCAACACATATCATTGGATAATAGAAATTACATCACATATTAACATCTGCCTTGCCAGGCAGGATTAACCACTGCAATTTCCCCTTTGATCCTATAAGGACCATGTAGTGTAATGTGGTGTTACCTACAGGTGGGACGTATTCGCAAGCACTACCTCGCCATTGCATCGGCGAGGGTGTTGCACCTATAACACTTATTAACTTCATGAAGTTTCAGCTCTCTTTACTAACCCGTTCTGTGTCCTCCTCCCATCTGTTACACAGCAACCAGCAGGTACCAGGCTTCTCTGCAGTCCCATTCACCCTGGACTTTGTATATAAGATGACGGCTGATGACTGGGTCAAGCGACAGCACTTCTATGTATTATATTTTGCTCTACTCCCTTATGAAGAATGGCTGGACCATTATATAAGCTTTTTACCTCCTGTGTCACCTCACTCTTCCTCATAGACTGTAAGCTCTTGCGGGAAGGGACCTCGCTCCTTTTGTCCCATATCAATGTTTTGTAATCTGTCATGTTTTATTATATTTGTATTTGTCCCCTATGATTTGTAAAGCGCTACGGAATATGATGGCACTATATAAATAAAGATTATATATATAAAGATTATTATATATTACCAGACCCTGGTCTTACAGTGCAATCTCCTAAGTGCGGATCTTGAGTGCACATCTGAATGATATCAGAATGTAGCATTATAAAATGATCTTGCACTCTACCATCTTCTTCACCATCATTACCCTCTACCATCACTTCCAGCTGATCTCATCCTCGGGTATGTGTGCTTTATTCAGCACCACAGATTTATCTTAAACTAGTTTACCTATGTATATTGGTGCTCCCGTGTATCCAGTTCTTCTCCTGTGCATCCCTAATACTCTGGAACTCTCTACTAAAACATGTCAAACTGTCACCAACCTGACATACCTTTACACGTAATCTGAAAACCCATGATTTGTTTAGGATCACCTACAATATGCTATAACCTCACTGCTCTGCTCCCTCACCTTGTGTCTCCATCCCCCCCTCCCCCCCATATAGATTGTGAGCCCTCACGGGCAGGATCCTCCTTCCACTTGTCTCCTGATCACAGTAATTCTGTATTTGTACTTGCATTTGTTCTTGTTTTAATGTAATGTATGTTACCCCTTACGGACTGTACAGCACCATGGAATTAATGGTGCTCTATAAATGATAAAAATGTAAAATGTAAGTGTAAAAATGTTAAAATATAAAAATTACCCGGATGCACAAATCATTGAAAAAATTGCCTAATTTAACAATAAAAGTGTTAAAAAAACTAATGAAATTTGCAAAACATATAGACCTTTATACGTGAGGCAATATAAATGAAAGCCAGAATATACACAACACAGCAAGGAGATGATATGAACTTTCCTGTGTTTAATAAAGCTACTTTGAGGGTCATGGTACATATAACGGCAATAATCTTTCAAGACAAAAGCAACATTGTGATACATATACCATTTTTATCGAATTAGATGAAAAAAGGTTAAGCTTTAAAGAAGACCTGTCACCAGAATTTTACCACACTGAGTAACACTGCCTGCTGAGATTAGAGTTACAAGTCCTCCCCATATCACCTAAAATTAGCTGCCAGTGGTGCACTGTACCTGAATTACAGACGTTTTTCTGATATGCAAATTAGCTTTTCTGACTCTTGTCTCCTGGCTCTTCTCTCTCCTCCTCTGCCAGTAAACCACGCCCCATTATTCTGACAGCTTGTCTCTTCAAATCACTGCTCTGCCTCCTAGTACTTAAGGACTGTCTGCTAATATTCAACTACAGAAATATAAAGCTCTATTTACTTATAGATAATATTGTGTCATTTGTTTTACATGGTTCCTTGTGCTACAGTCATGACATGTGACCAGAGTGATATCATTGCAGGTCCTTTAGACTTCTAACAATAGCAAACTGTACAACATGTATGGGATCACATAAAACATGACATGAAGTCACAGCAGCCTCCATGGAGGATGGAAAGGAGTACAGGTCCATGTGATGTGCTGTTACTTCACTAGCTGTATGTGTGCAAATGTGGTTACAGGTTCTCTTTAAAGCACTTTGGCTAAAGGTACCCTTTTTTCATGTCAAAGTAGTGGGCCAAGATTTACTGAAAACATAATTAAGAGCCAAAAAACGAGCCAACCCTTTGTCCCATACAAGTCAGTGGAGCACATACGGAGCTCTGTCCTGTGCTCCGTTGACTTTTATAGCACTTTGGATTCACCACACCACACAACCAAAACCTGATGGTTTAGAGAAGGAAAACTTACAACCCCCCATTCTGTTGACTGTGGGTGAGGCTCTGATCGCCAAAATCCGATCGCGTGCACCAAAAAAACGTGGCAATTCGGCGCAAAACAGAAATCGCCAGGAAACCTTACGAAAATGCGCTCCGCGGACCCTTAGTAAGTGAGCCCCTTTATGTTCCAATCAGGAGTAATTATCGGGCAATGAAACAGAAAGAAGAGCCAAAAACTATAATGAAAACTATTGTTTTCTCTAAAAAAAAACATATCTTATTGGACTTAATGAAAGGATAATAATGAGGATGAAATTCATAGAAAAATACAGGCTGAAGAGAACCATCTATAGCTCCACCTCAGCTGCCCCTTTTCCATTGAGAGGCTACTCAATGTTCTGGAAATGGGTGGAGGACATTGTCCGGCCCCTGTGATATTGAGGCAGCTACTCATAGGCTACACACAGGCCTAGAGGTATGGTGATACTAAGTAACATATTAACTATCTTAAAAGGAAGTTAATTAAACCAGACATTAATTCAATAGTATAAATATATTTATTAATCATTAACATATAAATAAAAATCACTTTAGAGATTACAAAATATATCAATAACAAGATCTAGAATATATTTATCCACAAATGTCTTTAATTATCTTCTAGACATAGGAGAAGTTCATACATTCTTACAGCAAACTTTTTCCTCAATGTTGTCTTTTTAAGATTATAACAAAAGGGCTCTCCATGGGTCCATTGGCATAACGCCACCCCCCACCCCCCAACGCTCCAGTGAAGATATTGCTGAAGGCCCCAGAGCAACCAGAGGCCTGCTGCCTCCCAAAATACAGAAACACTCTGGTATGCTTCAATACCCAATCATTGAATGAGTTGGGTCACTGCTCTGGTCAACAATTGGCCAGGTGAATGTAGAACGTTTCCTGTGTATTAGAGACACACATAAAATAGACCAGGCAGCACACTGGAACAATGGCAAAGCTGGATAACTTACTATAATGGATCCTTGTTGAAGCCTTTTACAGCTATTTATTTGGCCATGAAAAACCCCTTTAGAGCAATGCTGAGCACCAAGAAGGCATATACTAAATCGAGTATTTTGTTTCAAAGCAATGATATTAACTTTCCATTATTACCAATACATTATTTGCTGAAACTAGAAAACCCTTGAAATAAAAAAACATGTTATCCTGGTGAAACTTTGGATGTTGCAAAGGAGGTGGCGTCAAATTAGTATGACTCTCTGAAATTGTGAGGCACATATTTGGCTCTTATTAGGCTAGGTTCAGAAATACATATACAGGCAGTTCCCGGGTTACATACAAGATAGGTTCTTTAGGTTTGTCTTAAGTTGAATTTGTATGCAGTCAGAACTGTATATTTTATAATTGTTACTCCAGACAAAACTTTTTTGCCCCATGACAATGAATTTCCAAATTTTTCCTGTAATGGGACCAAAGATCATACAGACACCTTTACAGCCGATCATTGTAGTCTGGGAGTAAACTAACGCATCCAAGAGAGATTCAGATTTTGGAGGACATTCAATACGATACAGGCAAATGCACCTCCACATGGGCTTTCGAGAGCTACATATTTCGTGATACATAAGGAGGGCAAAGACCCTAATTTTGGTGGAGCTATAGACCAATCTCGCTCCTGAATTCTGACTGAAGCTGCTTGCTAAATTTTGGATCCCGGATATTGCCCCGCCATCTGGCGAGGGTTGGTGCATCGGGACCAAATAGGATATGCCACTCGAGGTCGAGGGATGGGACAACCAGGGCAATCAATGTGATCCATGAGATTCGGAAGAGTGGGCCCCTGCTCTTACTTCTACGGCGGAGCAGAGAAGCATTCGATAGATACAAGGGATTTCATTAGAGCTCTTTGAGCTACGTGGGTGCTAGGAACAGGTATGCAAACCTGGATCGGAGCACTTATGGTAATCCATCGTGCGGTTAAAATTAATGGTGTTGTAACATCTAAACTATTTTACAATCTCAAACGGTACTAGACAGGGGTGCCCCTTCTCCCCTCATTTTCGCCTTGGTTGATGGAACATCTCGTGTATACCATTAGGGCAAAGCGGACCGTAAAGGTATAAAGCATCGGTCAGAGGACGCATATAAAAGTAGCCGCTTAGGCGGGAGATATGTTGTTTTTGTTGCCAGACCAAATATCTATTACCCAACCTAAGGGTAGAATTGCAAAGGTACTCTAATCTATCATGTATAAAATCAACTTAATAAAATCAGACTGATAATAAATTCTCTATTTCCCAGTAGAGAGGCAGTATCTAAGGAGAACTTTCCATTTAAGTGGACAACGGATGAGATTAGATACTTAGGAAGTGCCCCTAACGCGGACTTTTAAACAGATATTCAGGAAAAAACTTTGCCATTATGGGCCGGGTTAGAGGTATAGAGAGGGACCTGCGAGAAGTGGCGGGAAGGGGAACCTTTTCTGGCTGGGTAGGTGCTGCTCTATAATAAAATGAATCTACTACCAAGGATCCTATATCTTTTTGCAGGGCAGATCCAATTACTCTTCCAAATTCCTTCTTCTCCAAAAATTGACCTCCTGCATCTTGATTAATTTGGAAAGGGAAAAGGATAGAATTCAAGAGCGACCTTATAACGACCAAAACACAGAGGAGGACTGGGTGTCCCAAAATACTAAGGGTACTATATAGCTGCAAATCTGTCAAGAGTAGTAGACTGGCATAGACATAGAGAATTAAAATTATGGGTTAGTAGAAATGGAAGAGAGTATTCCCCAATCTCTCTTACATGCGCCCCGTGGGATCCCACTTCCCTCTATACCCGATTTTCAAACATCCAACCATATCTCCCACATTAAAGAATGTAATAAATATCACAGGGAGTCATATCACAAGGTTTCCCCACTGTACCCAGTATGGAAATCCGAGTTGTGAACAAGGAAGGGGGGATCCGAAATTTATGGACTGGGCAAAGCACGGGAGGGAAAAATGCTAGGATATATAAAGGGAGAATGAAGGGTGAGTCGTTGGCGGATCTAATCACACAGGGAGATTCCCCGGGCATTTGGGATATTGGAGGGAACCCAAGTAAATCACGTCTTGAAATCTGACCACCCGCCAGCTCCTTTGTCGGAGATAATCCCTTTGAGGGAAAGGTGTATGGGAGTAGGTCCTATTGCACCTCGCTTCCAGTAATTACACTCAGCTAAGAGACGAAGAGAGCAGAGTAAGATTAAACGTTATAGAGAAATGGGAAAGGGATCTTGGACGTGAGATAACTGAGCAACAAAGAGGAATCAGATTTATCAGCCTTGATACACCGTTCCTCAATTGCCTCAAGTATGCAGGCATGTCAGGGTTTTAAAATCCTATCAATGGGTCGGGTATAGAGTCCCAGTCATATTACATAAAATGCATCCATCAATCTCATCAATGTGTTGGAGATGTGAGAGGAGAGAGGGACTCTTATACACATCTTCTGGGAATGCCCCGGTATTCGCCTCTCTGGGAAACATGTTCGGACGGGTAGCCAGACAGTTGGGTGAATATATGAAATAGAACTGGACCCATCTCTATGTTTATTACATCTAGCTAAAATACACTAGAGAAGTATAGATCCCAATTGTAACTCCTGATTAACGCCGCAAAAAAGGGGGGCTTGCATGAACAAACAAATGGAAAATAAAAAATTCCCAACATGCAAAGAATGGATACAAAGAGTTGAAGAGATTAAGGAGGATGGAGGAGCTAATGCATATACGGGGAAAAGTTACGAAACATCTATAATATGGGGAAAATGGTTAGAGTTCAGAACGCAGCAGACTATGAGCAACTACTTGTAGGACGATGAGTCTTGAGGAGGTGGAGGGGGCGGGGGAGTGGGGTCGGGAGAAGGGGCCCTCCTTCTTTCTCCCCCCCTTTCCTATCCCATGTTTCGTGTTACCTTTCCCCCCCCCCTCCTTTTTTTTTTTTTTTTTTTTTTCTCTTCTCTTGTTCTGTCTTGTTTGTATTGACTTGTATCTATTTGTTTTTCTAAGTGTTATAAGTATTGTTTTGTATTCAATTGCGTCTTGGGTACAGACAAACCCGAGGAAATCTCGGGGAAACTTGCAAAAGGGGAGAAACAAGGTTTTGTAATTTTTATAGTAAACAATAGTATCACCAATGGGAGGGGGGGGACGTGTGGGGGGTAGAAATAAATATGTTGCCAATGGATTGTATGTATGGATTGTATAGCATATGTGTATATTTTCAAAAGTTTAAATATAAAGAATTGAAAAAAAAAAAAACAATTGGCCAGGTGAATGTAGAACGTTTCCTGTGTATTAGGAGACACCATAAAATAGAGCCCAGGCAGCACCTGGAACAATGGCAAAGCTGGATAACCTTACTATAATGGATCCTTGTGAAGCCTTTTTACAGCTATTTATTTGGCCATGAAAAACCCCTTTAAGCAATGCTGAGCACCAAGAAGGCATATACTTAAATCAGAGTATTTTGTTTCATAAGCAATGATTATCTAACTTTCCATTATTACCAATAACATTTATTTGCTGAAACTAGAAAACCCCTTGAAATAAAAAAACATGTTATCCTGGTGAAACTTACGGATGTTGCAAAGGAGGTTGCGTCAAATTAGTATGACTCTCTGAAATTGTGAGGCACCTAATATTTGCTCTTATTAGGCTAGGTTCAGAAATACATATACAGGCAGTTCCCGGGTTACATACAAGATAGGTTCTTTAGGTTTGCTCTTAAGTTGAATTTGTATGCAAGTCAGAACTGTATATTTTATAATTGTTACTCCAGACAAAACTTTTTTTTTGCCCCACTGACAATTGAATTTCCAAATTTTTTCCTGTAATGGGACCAAAGATCATTACAGACACTTTACAGCCGATCATTGTAGTCTGGGAGTAAACTAACGCATCCAGAGAGCTTCACCAGAGGTCACAGTGGGCAGAGGGGTCATCTGTAAGTCTGGTGTCCTTAAGTAGGGGACCGCCTGTACTATACGTGCAGTGGAATCAGCTTTTACTTCTTGGTCTAGAAGTATTCCTGACTCAGATATCGGGAAGAAAATTACTCCTGGGTAGCAAGCTTTTAACTTTTTACCCTCCCCCAGAAAACTGGTAAAAAAAAAAACAGTGTGTCCTTAATGTCAGGTCACGCAAAAGACCAGTTTCATGGTCGGTCGTCACGTCCACAAGTGCAACAGCGGTGGGGGGGAACTGTAGTAGATGGATCGTAAGTTATGAGGGTATGTGAACCCATTAGATGTGACAACAAATCGGTTCCAATGTTATGAGGAGTGGGAAAAGAACTGCTCAAAATCCATCCCTTACGCCTATTATTTTACGTAATTTCTTTAGTCACAACTCATTGCCTTTTACGATTCTGCCTGGAAGATAATTTGCCATTTAGACAGTACATTATAAACCAACAGAAGCACCTACTAG
Organism: Engystomops pustulosus; assembly: GCA_019512145.1. Taxonomy (NCBI): domain Eukaryota; kingdom Metazoa; phylum Chordata; class Amphibia; order Anura; family Leptodactylidae; genus Engystomops; species Engystomops pustulosus. The sequence goes on from CM033641.1 coordinate 274,696,731, forward strand.
CCTTAAATACTAAAGCCAAAGTGGAGGAAATATGTATTTGTATATCTAAGTAATAAGGAAATAGGGTCCCTGATGCCACCATTCACTTTGACGCAGTGGTATCTCTGGGTCTCATGGTAACGACTGGTACCATGTTTTTGGAGGGTCTGTGTACCCATGATATATGAGATGTTGTTCTACTTTTGTTTTGTTATAAAAAGGAAAACAGAATAAAAATATTTTTATTAAAAAAAGATTGGATCAACACTGTCTTCCCTGATCTACTTTTCACAGTTTGTAAAACATTAAACTGCTTAATTCACACATGAAATTGCCTTAATATTTTCACATGAATCCACATTTTTTACATTAAACTTGCCAAGATGGCCGCATCTTAACACTTTTGCTTCTCTGGAGGCTTTTGCTCCGATGACGTGCTGCTCTTGAGCTCTGAGGTTGGCTTTCTGTTATTTCTTTCTCCTTAACAGGGGATGTTAGGGAGTTTTTTCTTCCATAGGCGAAAAGTTGGGATGTCATATCTGCTAATTCCTTTGTGTGATCAACAGAGACTTGTGTTTTTCTATCGGCACTTTCACCCTCAGATTTTGAAGACTGATCATTTGAAGAAACTGTCTTATGCTTTCTTTCCATTTTTAACGTTTTGATGGTGTCTAATGCCTGGTTCAGTTCCTGCCTTAGTTTTTCTATTTCAAAAATAGACCGATCTCGTTCTTCTTTGCAGTTTTTAAGTGAATCGTCCAAAGAAACAAAAAATTCTTTGCCAAGTTTAGAAAATGCCTCTTCACCTTTGGAGTAAAAAGGAGAAATATATGAATTACTACATGACCTAGGGAATAAGTAGGGGCTAGAACAAACAGTGAATGAAAAAAAGTCTGATGACTATAGGACAAAATCATTGGACTATGGTCCCTGTTCCAAATATCAGTGCAGTCCTAGGCTACATCAGTCAGCACTCGGACAGAACTCTGACTTATTTATAGTTTATTTCCCTATGCAAACGTCAGATGTTTTACAGGTTCCGTTGATCCAATAAAAACGCAGCATGAACTACACTGATCCGAGTCATGGGTGAAAATCGCCCACTAATGTCTATAGATGTGTGAAAAAAACGGATGTCACTAGGATGCCATCCGTGTACGCTTAGTTTTTCACGCATGTGAACTTAAGCTGCTTAAAAGTCACATATCAAGAGTTCGAATTGCGACTCTTCCCAAAAAAAGCGCAAATTTTACTGCAAAAGTCGTCCAAAAAGACACAGATTCAGTGATTACTGAGTGAACTTCGCTCAAATATCTAAACAAACGAAGAGTGACAAATCAGTCACGAAAAAAAAAAAACTACAAAAAACAAAACAAACACACGGTAGACCCCTGACAAAGTTAGTTTGTAAGGTTTCAATGATGGTCATTTAAGGCAAAAAATTACAAAAAGAAAAGAACTTAAAGGGAAAATCCAAGTAAAATGATATTCTTATATGTAAAAGAAAAAAAAAGAAAAAAGAATCACAGGGAAATCTGTGATCATTGTCTGTATTTGATACATAGAATGACAACATAGCGCTCAAGCCCCTGGGGTCCTGCATGTAGACTCGCATTAGTGAAAATATGACACCATATTCCATACATAAAAGTAAGTCAGTTTTGCGAGTTTTCTTAGAGAGTTATGTTCTAAGAAGTGAAAAAGTGAAAATGGTAAGTGTAAGTTGTTACTGAGGCTTGTTACCTTCATGCTGCTGGGTCATTGACGGAGTCAAGGTGTCAACAGCGTCCTGAATCTGCTCTGCATTGTTCTTAAAAATTGTTAAGAAATTTCTCAAAGATGTTTCAGAGGCTTCGGCTTTAAGGTCAGCATAGGAGGAGAGGACCTCTGTAGAAGACAGAAAGTAGACATTTCTTTAAAGTTTTTCATCTAAACAATCCGGCCCAAGTTTACTTCCAGACCTAATATAAAATTACCAAATTACCCCACAAGTACAGTATAGTTATTGTTTATTGCACTAGTACGGCGCGCCTCGGGAAGGGGTTAATAGTCTTAAGGTGACTGATCTAAGGAAAAAAGTTACTCTTCTCAGTATATGTGCATATGACTATGGGAGTATATTTAATTGGTAAAGAGGTGAGATTTAAGATAAATGAGGGAAAGCTTATATCATACCCTACCCAAGGGTTCTGTTATTTTAGTGGGATAAAACCTTTAACAGCAATGTCATAATAGAGAAGAACTTAACCCAGGAAAATCTTATTCTTCAGTTACCCTCTAAAAACATTAAAAGTGGGAAATTTTAAGAAACCCCTCTGTCACTCTTTTACACACATTTAATTTATGTCTTAAAGGACATCTTCCACCCAGATGAAGGATTGTTAACCAAGCACACCGACCATACTGGTATTTGCCCCCTCTGTCAGGTTCTGTTCTTCTTTAAGCTTCTGAAGTCCTCGTTTTCACAAAAAAAAGGTTTTAAAAAATCATGCAAATGAGCCTCTATGAGGCTCATTTGCATAATTTTTATAACTTTTTTTTATAAAAACAAGGGCTTAAGAAGCTAAAAGAGAAATCCTGCCCCCTGAGGGGGCACGCACCATTATGTCAGTGTGCTTGGTTTATAATCCTCCCTGGTGGTAGATGTCCTTTAAAGTGCACACGAAAGAGAAGAAAATAACCCTTTAGTGCCCCTTTTTATTTAGCGTCATATGCACTTGCTTGTTTCTTGGTCTTTTAGATTCCTAAAGAATAAAATAGCAGAAATAGCATTAAAAAAAGGATGTAAAAAACACAAACAAAATGGCACTAACTAAAACACTGAGTAGTTTACAATATTTTATTATAAATTCTTAAGTCAACATCTGTCAGCAGCATAAGGCAGTGACAGACAAGATGATTTTGGCGTTTTCTCTCTTACATGTGTGTCCTGTGGCGTTTCAGAAATTTTCACTTTATTACTTGCCACGCTCCTCTTGCACTGTGTGCAGGGAGATAGCGGCTGGAGTGTGGGGGTAGCTGGCAGCTTATGAATATCAACAACTCCGTCTCCAGGAACCCAGCAAGTGATAAAGTGCAATGTCTTAAAAATTACAAGGCACACACATAACACTGAATGTATCGCAGCGGTCACTGCCTTGTGGATAGTGGTGATAGGAATGAGAATATATGTGCTCACTGATCAGTAACACAGAGAAACGTAAAGCTACAGAAATAGAAACTTTAAGAAAACATATATAACATATATTTTCACTTCTCTCCGAATTACCTATTTAGGCAAAAAGGAAATCTACCATCAAAATCCAGCATGATAAACCAGTGACATCTACTCATAGATCCAGGCACCGTGACTGTGGCAATTTTCTTATATTTGTTATCCATGTCCTCCTTCCTTCTAAACATCAACTTTTAAAATTGAGCTATTATTCATAATCCTGGGGGGTGTCACTCATCAGCTCCTGCAAGAGCACTTCCCCCCTCTCACTGTGTGCGGAAACTTCCTCTGCTGTGGTAAGCTTACATCAGGGGGAAGTACAGAGGAAGGGGGAGGGGGAGGCAGTGTAACAACCTGTGCATCTACAGCACAGAGGGGCTCTGGTAACAGCCACCATAGACGTCTGTCTCATTAGCATAATTTTACAAGGATTTTAGAAGGAAGGAGGCCATGGATAACATATATAAGAAGATTGCAACAGCCACAGTACCTGGCTATATGTAGGAGTGTTCTTGGTTGATCATGATAGATTTGGATGGTAAATTAACTTTAAATCTCTGTGTTTAGTGACCTCTGAATGTTGCATTTTTGCAGACTATAAGAATTTTTGGATTCAAACAGATGAAAAATAAAAATGAAATTACTGCAGAAGGGGAACAATATTAAGTAACAGCTCCATAATAAGACAGTGGTTAACAATCCCAAAGCTAAATGTCTAAAATGTTCACAAAACATATATATTTCCTCTACTAAGGGCACGTTGTGCCGCTGTTACTCTAATAATACTGAATTACAATGCCCATGTTCTCTCTAAAGGGTAAAACCATTAGCACTGTCCACGTTATCCTGAAATGTGTCCCTAGAACGTGCAAATGTTATTTTTATGTCTCACTAACCTTTTAGTGGAGAACAAACAACCGTCACAACATTTTCTTGAAAGTTATGATAGGCTTGTTTTATCCCTTGGAAAAGAGCTTGTGTGTACTGAACTTGTAGGTTGTAAATACCCCGGTGGAAATCCAGCTCGGCTTCCAGGGCCTGGATCTAGAAGATAAAGGTCACAAACAAAAAGGATGACAAGACATCTCGTTCTATGAGCATAAAAAAAAACACTATGGCAAATGTGTGCTGTCGGAGTCCAAACAACATCATTGGTGTTCTTCAATATACAATGATTTATCAGAAATTCGGGGGATATGCTGTGTTTGTGAATTATTAGCAGCAGTTATTAAAGTTCTTTGAGGGTGCAAATTTAGACAAGAGAAAGGATAACATAATGTGAAAGTAGCTGTAAGACTTGTACAGGTAAATAGATACATAACGGGTCACTTAAAGGGGTTATCCGGGTTTAAATTTTTTTTTATGGCCGGGCTGGGGAGGGCTATTTAAACATAATAAACATGTACTTACCTCCTCCGGTGCTGCCTATGTCCCGCGCCGCGGCCCGTCTTCTCCGTGCGCCGGTTTCAGTAACAGTGCGCACAGGGAGCTTCCGGCCGGCCGGATGCTCCCATGCGCACCATCTCCCAGCGCTTACAACGCTGAGAGATATGGACGGATGGGAGGAGCCGTCCACAACGCGGACCGGAAGCTCCCTGTGCGCGGCTTCCGTGCCCCTGTTTGTTTACAGGGGCACGGAACGAAGTGACCGCGGCGCGGGACATCGGCGGCGCCGGAGGAGGTAAGTCCATGTTTATTATGTTTAACTATCCCTCCCCAGCCCGGCCATAAAAAAAAAATTAAACCCGGATAACCCCTTTAAATCAAGGATCAAGTCAGATCTCAGCCTCTTACTTTATAGTAAAGTGTGGAAAAACAATTCACCAAAAAATGAAATGTTGGTCATAATAAACTCGGCAAAAATGTATAGGGCAAGTAAAATAAAAAGGGCAAGGGCAAATGAAAAATACCGTCTTGTAGGGCTTGCCTTTATTATTTCTGTTCTACAAGTGGTTTCTAAACTTATGCTAATCAGTCTGAAATGCTTTGGGGGGGGGGGTATGAAGAGATCCCCTCCGGGATCCGGCTCCAGGGCATACTCATATCCCTCAAAGAACTTTAGATCCGACCACTGCCGACGTCACTCTCATCAGCTCCCACACCTATGTGGTCCAATCCAGCATCTTCAATGCACTCCACAGTGCAGGGCAGGTTGACTGTGCGGGTGCGGCAGCTGATGAGAGAGACGTTGGCGTCAGGATGGAACAGTGGTCGGATCTGAAGTTCTTTGGGGGATGATGATTATGCCCTGGAGGTGGAAACTGAAGGAAATCTGTGCCCCCCCCGCAAAGCACTTAAAGGAAACCTACCACTTGAAGTGGCAGGTTTAGATGGAAATACCGAGCACCAGCTCAGGGTGAGCTGGTGCCGGAGCTTATTTTTGTTTAGTGTTTAAAAAAACCGCTGTATGTACTTGCTTGTATAAACTATATAGCCGGCGCAGGGAGGTACGCGTTCGGCGCTTACAATGCGCGCGGCTCTCCCTCACTTCCTATGTAGCCTCGCCGCACTGTCCCGGCTCATGGTAAGCCGCGAGCGCGTACCTCCTGCTCCGGCTATAAAGTTTAAAGTGTTTTAAACCCGCAATACAGCGGTTTTAAAACACTAACAAAAATCTGCTCCGCACAGCTCACCCGAGCTGGGGCCGGATTTCATCTGAAACTGCAACTTCAAGTGGTAGGTTTCCTTGAACACTGATCAGCATAATTTTGAATCTATGCAGGTCTATGGGGTTTTTGAAAAGGATTACTGAATTATGCTTACCATTCTTGTGCCGTCTGTTGCACACGCCCCTCCGGTGACATGTTGCATCACATGACACATACACACCCCTTGCCTATGATTGGTGGATGTTTCTTTTAAATCTGTACTGTGATTTATTGTTACTATGCCATGATTAAGGGCACAAGTTGCCCAAAACCTACCTGTCCTGCTGTTTTTAATTCATTTAGAATAAAGTTTTTAACTTTTATGGATGTGCCGTGACCTACTTCTACACCAATCTTCATAATTTTGAATCTGGCGGGCTTATTTCCAGTGATAGATTTCCTTTAAACCATAATAGAACGTCAACTGTATCTTAACATGACTAGAACAAACCAACTTCATGGGGTTTTATCATGAGCTCAGTCTGAACCCATGGATCTAATGCTCTGCCACACAAACTGTGAGTAAAAGTAAATGTGCTTGTGTACAACAAGACAATGCACATCCATATCCCCTATGATTTGGACATCATAAAGAACAGTCACCCTCTCAGATCCCTGGCAAAGGCAATCGCATCTATCCTTGTATAAATGGTGGACTATGTACTCCAATACCATACACTTTACAGCGCATTTTCTCGGCAGTAGCCATTGCCATAAAATGTATGAATGTCCACAACTTCTCTTGTCAATAAAAACTAAAATCTTAACTAAAGCTTTGAATCTATTTCAGAAACCAGGATTGGTTTTGGGTGGATTCTGAACAAGATAGAAATGCAAGACTTCAATTCCAGCTTCAGAACATTCCATATTCATTTTATCAGAACTTATAATTTTTTTTTAATACATAGCTTATTGCTTTTTGACTATCACAGAATTTTAGGATTTTTTGATAAATGTATCTTTTATCAGAGAGATTTACCAATGTCATGGAAGTCACAGCAAAAACAACCATATAATAATAATAATAATCTTTATTATATAGCGCCATCAAATTCTGTAGCGCTTTTGTAAATTATTGAACACTTATAAATTTGTGGAAAATGTAAAAATATTGGAAGGATAAAAATAAAAAAAAACTATGAAGCACAAGTCTAATTTTTCACACAAAGGGGTTTTGGACCTTGGCATTGTGACAGTATTTATTTTCAAAAAGATTCATAGGCACAGCTGGGGCCCGCTCCCCTGTTGTCAGCAAAAAATAGATGTGGAGCCATTGTACGTACTCCTGCAGAGTGCAGGAAAAATGACATTTCTTCCACTTATACACATCTGTCACATTTTCATCTTTGTGGCATCGAGCACAATAAGGTCTGCAATTCAAATGTTTACCAGGCTTACTGACAAATAGCAATGCCTCGCTACCGAAGATTGTAGGAAATAAATATTACCACAAAATGTACACAAATGAGGAAAAAGAACTGCAAACTGCAAGCCAGGGAGAAAAAGTAGGTGTAAATATAAATATATTTCTATGTCTTTTTTGGGTGTAAAAGAACAATGTTAATGGAACGGAGGAGAGGAATGATAGAGCCGAGCTGCCAGCTTCCATAGAAGTTGTGGATAAATTGAGTTTGGGTTTGTACACGATCGGCCACAGCAGTGAAGGAGATAACATTGATTATCTCGAGACAATGGCTGCAGCAAAGGGGTGGGATATATTATGCAGCAAAAATATTTATAGATATTCATGCTCTCTATTTTCAGCACTGACAGCAAGGGCAGATACCCACGACCATCATAAAATTGGCCTTGGAAAACCTGTTTTTGTAACAGACGAAACACGGTTGCACTAAATACAAAACCGTTTAATGGAAAAGTGCCTATGGCCGTTATATTAAAGGGGTTGGTCACTCCTTTACTTATGTTGCCCATGTGCCTTTACTGCCTTTGTAGATTCCTCAATTTTCAAGTGATTTTTCAGTCCTGCCACTTACTTTTGTACTGTGTGTAGACCCTCTGTGCTTCTATATTTACATCTCTAAGCTCTGCTGAATTGGGAAGTGGGAGAGTATGAGTCAGCCTGCTCCCTCCCCCCTCTCCCAGTCTCTATGAGGATGCGTTCACACATGGTGCCTTGGTTGCGTCAGGACGCATGCGTTTTCAAATGTTACTATGCGTTTGTCTGCTTTCAAAGCGTTTTTTCTTCATTACTGGAAGTGTAAGCAGCCGTGTAAACATTTTCACAGCTGCTTACACTTACAGCAATGAAGAAAAAAGAGCTTTCAAAGCAGCCAAACACATAGTAACATTTGAAAACGCATGCGTTCTGACGCAACAAAAACACCACATATGTAAACACCTTCATGGGGGATGGACTGTGAGGAGAGAGAGAGACAGAGAGAGAGAATTACATCGCATGGATGCCCTAGAGCAGTGAAGGAGATCACCGTGTGTATACACAGAGGGCAGCATGCTGCCGCTGATCCACTCTCATCAATCACTCCTATTGGTAGACCTTTTTTAGGTAGCCTAAAGAGATGAGGACAATAAATTTAGGAGTCTTATACTGTAGTAAGGCCACAAAAATCCTTGTTCTGAAATCCTTATTAAATAGGAGATGTTGTAACCTGTCTTTCCGCAGTAAAGCCTGCAGAGGCGGCTGGAATAGTGGATCAGTACAGGTTCTTGTTGTGGCACCTCACCTAAGGGACAAGACTTATCCTGGGGATCATTAACATGAAAACTGCCTGGGGCTAAAACCTTTAAAATAAATGGTAATGTGAATACAATGATTAAAATGTGAACCTCCACCATCATATATATCTATAGCAGGCCATTGTGTAACACTGTGAGCCCCATTGAGGACACTGTGATGGCGATGCCGATCTACTGTCTCTACATGCATATAAAAATGTATGATATAGTTATAAATTCTGCCATTTTCAATTCATTAAAGGGATGCTGGAAAATAACTGGAATCTGCTCAGATACTTTAGTAGACTTGTGTGATGGAGCAATAAGGATTCTGCAGCTATTCCTAGGAAGTCTTAGGTCTCATGAATAGCTCATGTTTCAGTATAATAACAGGTATCATACAAAATAGGACTGTGAGAGGTTTTCTTGCCATGGAAAGTGTTAAACGGATTTGGCAGCCTCTTTTAGCTGCTCTTGGTTTTCCTGAATCATGTGCCTCTATCCAAGCAATAAAACATAATCAAGCAGCTGTTTCCTGGTCCTGGCTGGGGAAGCGCTGGACTCTGCGATGGCTCCGCAGACTTTGCAGCAGCTGTTTATAATAATGCTTTTACTTCACACATAACAGCAAGCAGATCAATGGCGGAGCACTATACAATAAATAGATGATTGAATCATGGTGCTAAAGTAACGCTCAAGATACCTGTTGCATTGCCATTAGCCTGGAATAATTGGCAGCTTTCACTAATGCTTCAGCCGCTCTCTTTGCCCGCTGCTGAGGAGCACCTTTGGGAAATGCTGGCAACACTGCAAGAACATTCTCCACTGTAAATTCCTGGCTCACGGAACACTCAATTTTTGCCTGCAATACAAACATAATAAAGTCAACTGGTGGAAACCAAGAAAGCATCTTCTTCAATGTAACCCAGGTGGAAACAAGCTGAATAAACAGATAATATATGAGGAATTACATAGTCATAAACATGAATGGAAATCAAAGCGCTGACAATTTCGTTAGCTAAATGTTTATGGCTTGCCTTATGTGCCCCCATTTTACCACCATCTACATCTAAACAGATTACATTAACAAGAACAACTAGGAAACTTACATCAGCGTGCGTGTGGTTGCTATGAAAATATTGTCTTTTATAATTTATATGGAAATCTGTCCGATTGTGTTTATAGAACATACATTTCATATTTACAGAAGAGATTGTCCATGACATCTGCTCAAGAACATAGCAGAACCTCACATGAACCAGCCATTTAAAGGCCACAATAGAAGCCACATTAGAAGTATGGCTCTAACACCTGGTAGTCCTGTCAACCCCTTGAATATAGAAAATCCATTATTTTATAAATAATCGGTCTTTAGTGAGCATTTAATAAATAGAACTTTACAATATTACATTATTAAATATAAGACGCCAGAAGTCTTTTGCTGCAATAGATTTTCGAAGCTGGGCCATTAAGGTTGTCTTTATTGGACATGTTTAGCATGGAGGCCAGGAAAGATCCCAGCATAGTTGCTGAAAATGTCCATAGTCAAATACTGTCTGGAAACACTAGATGAAAAAGTGCACTAGACTAAGCTTTTTTCATCCTGCTTCCTAGTGGAAAAAGCAGTTAGTATATACTCAGTGGAGGAAATAAGAGGTTATTGGGATGGATGCCACTGCACTGCATCCATCTCCGGCCTCCGTTGAATGTACACTGTGCATGTTTCCCCAGGGATATAACTGTCCATATACAGAGACACAATGAAAACGTGTGCTCCTCATCCTGCTGTCAGGGGTCATTGGCTTAACTGGGGAATATATCCTACTCTATAAGCATATAGTACAAGCATTACAGTGGGATACCCATAGTGAATGTAGCCTAGCTCCAACTCTGCTCTGGACTGCTGATATTAATATTTTATCAGCCATAGGCTCCATGCACATGTCCACAAATTGTGGTCTTGCAGCAGCAACCTCCCGGCCGCCATAGAGATGCATTGTGCATATGTGAGAAGGGCCGCTGTCCCGCCAAAAAATAGTGCAGGTCCTATCCTTGCCTTGAATTGCGATGCGGCTGATAAACTCCCTATGGAGAGGGGAGGGGTAAGCAGTGCTCACCCCCTCCTTCTCCATCCGGGTTACAGCTCACGTGCATGAAGCCTTAGACCACCACGGCAAGGGCCTTAAAACTTTTGTCTACTTCAATCCTCCATTGTTGATGACAATAAACAAGACTATCAGGATACTGACAACAGCCCATCAGGGATATAGACAAAGCTTTTCTCTGCCCTGGACCCCAGGGTGGCTCCAGTAAACCTTTTATCACTCGAGCTGATTATGGTTAATTATTAAGCTTTATATGATAAAAATGTATCAGCTGCAGTATTGGATGATGTGTCCAGGTCTCTACCTGTTACACTCATTAGTAACGTAGGTTTAGGGGGAACAAAGAAGATTGGTTGACGTGAAGACAGAAGAACAATCAGAAAATACAATTTTTAAGGAATAACATTCTACTAAAAAGCGTTCTATAAAAAGGGAGAATAAAATAAAAAACAAAACACAGTGTTTAAACTTCTAGCAACAGCTATAAATCCGGAGTGATTATTTGCATTACGTTTATGTAATTATGGTATATTTATCCATTGTGCTCTTTTTTATTTTCTTTGTGTTTGTGTGGGTTTCCTCCAGGTTGATCAGTTTTTATTCTACACTCCATAAACTTACTAATAGGTTTAATGGCTTCCTGTAAACCTACACGACCAACTACTGTAACCACGTACATATGCTCGATACAGGGAACCTAGAGTGTGATCCCAGCTGGGAGAATAGCGGGAACGCAATCTGTGCAGCACTATGAAACATGGAGAGAAGGTTTGCTGGGGAAGAATTTACATACCCAATGCGAAGGACTGTCAGTACACTATAGTACCGAAGAAAGGCCAGTGCCAGGCAGCGATTTCTATTTCTATTTCATTGATTTATGAATCGGTTTGCGGTTCAGTAGCAAATTAGATACATTGGAAGAATCCATTGGTGTTCAGTGAAAGTACTAATGGATCACTATGTAGCCACTATGTATATCCCTAGGATCTCTCAACCATGGTTTAGCGTACATTATGTAGACATGTTTTTTATGTAGGAATTTTTTTTACAATATCCATCATTTTCAGTTCATAAAATCACATGGCCCCCCTCTCCTTGGCGTGCTAATCGAGACAAGTTTCCCCTAATTCTCTATGGAGGTGGGAGCCCTAGATGGCACTGCAACTATACATTTGATATGCCATAAATTATTTATTTTGTGGATAATTTAATACAATGTGACCAATCGACCAGAACAGATTGTGCACCCTTGGACAAGTATCACAGTAGATCAGTGTAAGGTTTTCTTTTCCCCGGACTATGGCCAAGTTATAGAGTTCTTCCTGGTATATGTCTATTCACCTTTCTCTGATCCCCTCCCTATCCTATGATGAGTCTCTCTTCAGTATAGTGTTAAAATCGTTGACTGGGCCAGAAGGGACCTACGAGCATGTGACCAATGAGGCCAATCAATGATCTCAATGCTTACAAGAAGAAGAATGCTGACACATCAGGAATGGCAAACTGGAGAATGGGAAGGAACTATTTTCCTTTGCCCCCAATCCGGCTGCCCAGAGGTTTTCCAATATAGCTGTATAGAGTATCTGAAGAATTCCTTTACATTTAGTATACTTCAATTTATTTCAGTTTCTGATATACTGTATACACTCGAGTATAAGCCGACCCGAGTATAAGCCGAGACCCCTAATTTCAACGCAAAAAACTGGGAAAACCTATTGACTTGACTGCCCAGCTCCCGTAGTAAACAGCCTGCCCAGCCCCTGTAGCATACAGCCTGCCCAGCCCCTGTAGCATACAGCCGCCTGCCCAGCCCCTGTAGCATACAGCCTGCCCAGCCCCTGTAGTATACAGCCTGCCCAGCCCCTGTAGCATACAGCCTGCCCAGCCCCTGTAGTATACAGCCTGCCCAGCGACTGTAGTATACAGCCCCTGTAGTATATAAAAAAAAATAACACTGTACTCACCTTTCCGACATCCCCCATAGGTCCTCTTTTGTCTCATACTGTCTCAGACAGAAGAGGAACTACGGGTGACGTCAGAAAGGTGAGTTTTGACTTTATTTTTTTAGTTGACTCGAGTATAGGCCGAGTTAGGGTTTTTGAGCACAAATTTTGATCTGAAAAACTAGGCTTATATATAGTACTTAAAAAAAAATAAATGAAAACTAATGTAATGTGTTTTATAACAATATCCCGACCATCTGGCTTGCAAAGCCAACACTTATGAGGAAACCTCTGAAATAACACTTACCACATAATTAACTGTATCATAATATGTAACTCTTATTACCAATTCTAAATCATGTTATTAAAATAAGCCACTTTTAATTAGTTGTTATGGTTTTCTTGTATCTAAAGCCATATTTACAATGACAAAATATAAAATATATCATAGGGCCAGACAGCAGAACTTTGAAAAAAAAACATTTTCCCAAAACCTCAAAATTCTCCTAAATGTGCTAGTTAACCAAAATAATTTTTTAAACAAAATAATATGGCACCATGCATTTTTATTAAAGATCTATCAACCTTTAATTGTGGTGGGGGAGCAGATTGGGGAAAAAATACCAATTTTTATGTTTTAAAATTACGGTGCTGTATAATTTACAGGCTGGAACCAGTCTTAATAAATTCTCCCAATAACTTTATTCTCCAGGTAGTAAGACAGTAATGTGTTTGATTGAGGACAGACCTACATTAGGCCCCCAGCTCGTCTCCCCTATAGTACTTGCAGTAGGTATCCTGGAAAGAGAGGATTCATCCCAAGATTGCAATGACTCATGTACTGCTTATTCTTTATAGGATTTTTGTCTAATATTTAGGCAATGAATAGGCAGCACAGGAAAGCCAAACAGTTAAAGATGTTTTCTACTTTTTACATGGTGAAGACCTCAATAATAGATGCAGGTGTAGGGGATGGGCGCAACATCCCACAATAAGGGATCAGAATTTAGTATCAGACAAAATCAGGTTTATTGATATATAATATATATAACAAAACATATATAAAACCTCAACACATTTTGGGGACTATATAAATGCCCATTTTCCAAGTGGTTAATTTGGTTTCCTCTGCTCTGTCCTGCTTGTACCGGAAGAAGGACATAGCTCCCCTACAAGTAGGACAGAGTCGAGGAGACAGAAATTTCCACCTCGAAAAGGGGCATTATTATATAGTGTCCAAAACGTGTTATATAGTCCACGAAACATGAGTTGTTTCTCCCATTTCTTCTGTTATCTTTTCAATGATAGATGGTTGGGGTCTTGCTGATTCACTGATTCCATACAGTGTGGTTCTTTGGGCAATGCCCCGCACAGGGGGGGGGGAACCCCTTTCATGCTATATTTTTGTAGCAGTATTTGGTAAAACTTGCTTGAAACTGTTGCAATCCAAAAAGTAAATGGTGATCTTTTTAAACAGGCCTTATAACACCACAGTGATAGTTTGTTATACGCGATTAGCAGGATATCAGAAGAGGGCCCAATTGGAAAAAAAAAAATTTATCCACATAATGAACTGTATCATAATTTATAACTCTAATTACTAATACTAAATCATGTTCATGATAATGTTCAAAATAAGCCACTTTTAATTAGTTGTCACGGTCTTGGTGTATCTAAAGCCATATTTACAATGAAAACATATAAAATAATAGGGCCAGACAGCAAAACTTTGAAAAAAAAACGTTTTCCCCAAACCATGAGATTCTCCTAAATGTTAACCAAAATATTTTTTTTTAAACAAAATAATATGGCACTCTTTTGGAAACAGAGAATTTATTAAAGATCAACCTTTAATTGTGGTTGGGGAGCAGATTGGGGGGGAAAATACCAATTTTTATGTTTTAAAATTACGGTGCTGTATAAAGAAAAAAATGTAATGGTAAGCATTTACTGCGTTGTCCGCTGTGTTTACTAGCATCTCCACCGGGTCTGACCTGGCATAAACTGGCCAAACCTGGTAGAGAGTCATTCCGGGTGTGGTGGAATATGTTTTTTAATTTACAGGCTGGAACCAGTCTTAATACATTCCCCCAATAACTTTATTCTCCAAGTAGTAAGACTCTGGAGACAGTAATGTGTTTGATTGAGGACAGACCTACATTAGGCCCCCAGCTCGTCTCCCCTATAGTACTTGCAGCAGGAAGGCATCCTGGAAGGAGAGGATTCATCCCAAGATTGCAATGACTCATGTACTGCTTAAGACTTATGGGATTTTTGTCTAATACTTAGGAAATGAATAGGCAGCACAGGAAAGGCCAAACAGTTAAAGATGTTTTCTACTTTTTACATGGTGAAGACCTCAATAAAAGATGCAGGTGTAGGGGATGGGAGAAACATCCCACAATAAGGGATAAGAATTCAGTATCAGACAAAATCAGGTTTATTGATATATAATATATATAACAAAACATATAGAGAACCTCAACACATTTTGGGGACTATATTATGCTCCTTTTCCAAGTGGCTAATTTGGTTTCCTCGGCTCTGTCCTGCTTGTAGCGGAAGGGGCATTATTATATAGTGTCCAAAACGTGTTATATAGTCCACGAAACATGAGTTGTTTCTCCCATTTCTTCTGTTATCTTTTCAATGATAGATGGTTGGGGTCTTGCTGATCCACTGATTCCAAACAGTGTGGTTCTTTGTGCAATGCCCCGCAGAGGGGGGAAACCCCTTTAATGCTGTATTTATGGAACAGTATTTGGTAAAACTTGCTTAAAACTGTAAATGTAATCCAAAAAGTAAATGGTGATCTTTTTAAACAGGTCTTATAACATAAACAAAACCACCTCAATGTAGAGTTTCTAAAAAAAAAATTAAACTAATGTTAAACTAATAATGCAAAAATTTTATACTACCTAATGGGTGGGGGGAATGTTTGTATTGTATAATGTTTGAAACTAATTTACACTACACAGAAGTGTTTATGATTTCTGTATGTTAATACTGTGAAGTCTATATGCTTAAATAAAAGTTACCTGATTTAAAAAAAAAAAAAAAATTATATTAAAGTGTCAGAAATAAGATTTGACAAGGGTTTAAATACAGACGTGTACTATACTACATATAGAACAAAAAATCTTGCTGAAATATACAGGTGCAGTTATACATTCATAGAGAGAAAAAAAACCCAGGCGCTATTTGCAAGGCACTAAACAAGATTTGCAGCTTAAAATTCAGGCAGAATACATAAAAAATGCACAGATAAACACACACAAACTTCAAAAAAATATTTTTTTTTTCAAGGTACAAAGCAACCTAAGATCCCCCCTGTATTATGATTCAAGTTCAAAAAGAGCGTGAAAATTAGCTTTGAGCTAAATAACCGTTGAAGATTAAATGGGAAAATATTCCCTACAGAATTTATTAATTTATTATGAGGCTTTATGTGCTGTAACGATGCACAAACGTTTCTTAACTGAGACAGATACCTGCAGGGAAATTTTAATGAAATCTGTCAGATAGTTGTAAGTTATGAAAACTATAAAAAAAAATTAGGAAAGTAAAGCAAAAGATGTGTTTATAGTAATAAAAAAAATATTTTTTCAGTCTAAACTCAGTCTATTTTTCGGCTAACTAGGCGCACCGGAATATAAGGCGCATTAAGAATAAAGGCCAGCTAAGACGTCTAGACGGCTGCTTGAGTTAGAAGGGGGTCCAGGGGCGTGGTTTGGATGCCGAGTGGAGAGGTTGCATAGAGAGCCTGCTCCACCACCACCAGCAGCGACCCGGCGACTGTCAGCATACCTATGACGGGGGACATGACGAAGAAAGAACGCCCCAGACCCCCGCAAACTCCCGAACTTCTATATATAGCCGAGCCAAGATGGCGCCGATCGCTGGCACACACGAGCGGCAAGCCCACAGAGAGCAGCCAGGACGTGAGGGACACCCCAAATAGCCACAGCAAGGACACAGGGAGCAGAGGTAAGCGGTCAGACAGGGAGATGACATCGGGTTAGGCGGCAGATGAAGAAGTGCTGTGGTTCGCGCTATGGCTATTTGGCCCGGAGCTCTTCCCGTTTCATATATTAGGCGCATCGGACGCACTTTTGATTTCTAAGAAAATCATAGGTTTTTTTGTGCGCCTTATAGTCCGAAAAATACGGTAATTTTATTGGGTCCTCAGCAGCCACAAAATATTGATTCCTGGTACTCATCATTGCTCAAAGCCTAGAGCAAAATGAAATAATTTTTGTATATTTGAACCTTTTATTTGACCATTTATTTAGCTCCTGAAAAGTTACGTTCTGCAGTAAAGGGAGACGAAATTCTTCTCAATAGTTGCCCTTGCATCAACCCATCACTTATTTGCATACAGCTTCCTATCTTGAGAGAACTGTGCAGCAATCCAAAGCTGCATATTTCTCTGTAAGATCAAAGCAGGGCAAGGAGAAAAGCTGAATAAGATGTGCACATCAGGTTCAGTTTCCTGACAGGACACATGCAGGAGCTCATAGAGGTAAGCAATCAACCTAAACTCTTCATTGACATAAAGTGAACATTCCAAATATGCCCTCCTACTTATCTATAATGTTCATATAATGCTATAAATACTTCAAACATAGATACTTTATGAAGGAAAAAAGTAAAACTATAAAAGAAAGAAGAGACATCCACTTACCCAAGGTGCAGATGGTACAACGAGGGTCATGGTGAGCAAATCTCTACAACATTCCTCCAAAGACTGATTACATTGTGTTAAATGATTCATTAACCTGGAATACGTGACTGTTGGAAGGATGTGATGTGCCGATTGTGAAACTTCGGTTCCTGGGGCTAAAATAATGCTGAGTGTTTGTCTTGTAGCATGCAGATGTCTGAACAACGTGCTAAGTTTTCCTTCAAGTGCACTCTGTTGAAAACAAGAAAAGTTTTGACATATCAGCAAATATCTTTATACTTCATACTGCGAAGACTGTGTGTCAGGAATAGGGAGTGGCTAAGCTGGATGTCACTCTATAACTATCCCACACAAATAGAAGGCTTAGGTCACACTAAACTCTTCAAATTCCCATGGAAGTAATTATGTAAAAATTTCTGAATTGATTAATTGATTATACAGCAAATGGCTAAAAAGTGATCTGTAGGGGCACCATCCTGTGGATAGGCCTAACTTGTTTTGTAAGAAAACCCCTTTAAGGCATCATTGTTCATCAGTTTGAAGAGAACTGGTCAGCAGAAATTGACCTAATAAAAACTTGACTTAGTCGCAAAGGTATCAGCCCCCATGACTTATACAACCAATTTACATCACACTTCAAAGTTACTGTAATTTGTGGATGATGCCACCACGCTGGGCAATGAAAGACACATGATCTAGAAGGTGTTAATCAGCATGACAACATACTGGTAATGGTTTATCAGGTCACTTTCTGCTGACAGGTTCCCTTTAAATACTGACTGTTTTCTCTCTATGATGTTCATGGGCTATAGAGTCTTGAGTATTCATGAACTGCTGGCTACCCTGCAGTAGATTGTCAGCTTTTATACATTACTATTGTACTATTGTATTGGACTTCACACGTTCTTTTAGGTGCAAACTGCTTGCACAGGTATTTAAGAAGTGCCTGTGCCGCATGTGACACGGCTACACTATTTATCATGCGACACTAATTTCTGCACTGAAGGGGGCACTCCGGTGCTCAGTCGGACCATGCGCCAGATTTATCATGCAAAGTCCGACAGTGTGTCGCACACCCCATGTGAATGGTGCACCTATATGAAAAAGGTGCACCACAAATCCTGAATCTGGTGCCCCCTGCACACTACACAGGCAAACTGCATTAAACGCAGTTTGCACTGTTTTTAGTAAATGTGGGCCATTGTATTTCAGCCACTACTTATGTCATGCCTGAGCTTGATCTTGAAAATGTTTGCTGCTGAACCAGCAGATACGTTGCAGAAAGTTTAGAAAATCAGTTCAATTCTTTTGACCCTAAGAAACAGAATTTCTGCTACAATTTGGCCTACAAACCTTACACCTTTTTGCATTCATGTAATTGGTATTCTGCGGTTTCTTTCACAATTGGAATTTCTTCTGTAGCCCCCACTGTCAACAAACCATCAATACTTTTATTTCTATAACCCAATAAGCTAATGATTGTCAGATGGGAGGTGCTTGAATGAAACAGCCAGCCTGACCCCAACTACCAACAGCACGCACCCCCCTAGGCTGTAGTGGGTGTGCACTGCCGATGTCATGTCACCATTGAGCCTCTGTAAACCACAGAGACCCAGGGCAGTTGCAAACCCCATTGCATTACAGTAGGACACCCTTATGTTGTCAACAGTCAGAACAAACTATATAAGCACAACAGGTGACTCAAAAAGACTAAAAAAGGATAAGAGTTTAAAGATATACGTAAAGAGAATACATGCCCCAAAACTTTTGCAACTGCACAAGAAAACTTATATTTATATAAAAACCAAGGCAGTGAAAAGAGTCCATCTTTCCCCTGACAGTGATGAAGGAGTAGTGTATGCAGCCAATAGCCTTAAGGGACTAACTGGTCTTGTAAACTGTGACAGTACAGATTATTCTTCTGAATTTTCTGCTGAAAAATAATGACACTGCAGAGAGACCGTGATAAAGCTGGCAATAAAGTGTTATGATTAATGTAATGATTCCGAAGAACTGCAAAAAGTAGGCCTTAAAGGTACAGCTAGCGCGGAGGAATACATAAAGGCATTTCTTGTATTCTTCTTATTAACTATTTTTTTATGATTTATTTATGATTTACTGCTGTCTATTCAATAACTTTTCTTTTTTTTTAAATTTCAAATATAAATTTAGTGTATAGTGAAGAGTTCTGGCACATAACAGTCTAGTAACATTGCCTGACTGTCGAGATAACAATTGCATATGAAGTAATGATCCGTGATCATTTGTCCTTCCTAGTTGCAGCAAACCCCCTTCACGCCATCTCCGCAGCAAGTCACGCGGAGAGTTGTGAAGGTGGCATAGCCGGCAGCAGGGTGGGGAGTCCTTGCTATAGCCTCTGGACATTCAGTCCTGAAAGGTTGGGGGCTATAGCGCAATTCTATTTCTAAAGAACACCAGCGCATCCGGCTGCCAGATACATCAGAAAAACAGAGCCTAGTGATGTATCCAGTGGTGCCACAGGGGCGGGGACATTATCATACGCCGGCATATTATAATGTCCCCCATCGATTGAAAAAGCCAGGATGAAATCCAGTCCTTGGAAGAGTCACACTGGACAATTTACCCTCTTGGCTTGACCAATGTTCCGCAGCTCAAGTTCATCATAGCAAACCACCAGCCAGATGCCACTGGAGTTGGCTTGTGATGATGTATCCAGACCTGGGAGACCTCAAATAATTAAAAAAAAGGATCCACCCCCATTACACTAATTGGGGTTTTCCCACAGAAGACATGGCATTGGCAATTCCCTCCCCAGGTTCATGGAATCTGCCAAGCTCTTCGAACTACAAAGCCCTGGGAAGTAGTGTTTAAGCATTTGCTCACTGCATAAATCTGGTAGATATAGCAACCGTTTCTGTAACTTCCATTCATTTCTATGGCAGTTACAGAACAAGCATTGCTCATAAGTTTCAGTAAAACCAGTAAAACCTAACCTGTCTGGATTTTACTGCCAGCAGAAATTGGGTAAAGCCGTAGGATGGGGTTCATTTTAGAGACCGGCATGGGTCCCAGTGATAGACCTGCATCTTTTCTGCATCTGCGTCTTTTTTTTATTAAACTCCTTTAAAATTATAGCAACGACATAAAAAAAAAATATACAAAACTTATGGCGAGGATAAAAAAATTCTGCCCTGAAATGTCATTTCAGGTCTCAAAACATTGTAACAAGAAGCAAAACACTGCAAAAACCTCCGGAAGAAAGGTTAATTGGTTGATTCATACTTTTCTCATTGTGTTGACTTGTCCAAATAGCTGTGGAAGAGTATATTTAATAGAAAACATAATGCGGAGCAGCAGGCCAACACGATTCTGCAGGCTTATGTAAACAGTATAACTACTACCACCCGGGAGTATTTTTTTTGTAAATATTAATCTTGTGAATTAATTAAGGACTGCATGCAATCTTTAATAAAATCCCAGTGACTATTTCAATATTTTTATTACAAATGTGACGTGATTGGATCTCACATGAGAAGACAGGAATTGGAGCTGGCATATTCTGCTACATTCACAAAAGTTCTGGAACTCATATGAAATACATTAAAAATAAGATTTAGAAAATTTTCTTTTTAACGGGAAATTGTTTTTTTTTTTGTTTTGCAGATTATTCAAAAATTGTGAAGGAGAAACAGCGAGCGCTTATGCTTCATCTTCTCCAGCTAATTCAGAAAGTCGTGAGCTGGATGGAAATGTGCAAACTAAAATATGGTAATGTTCTTGATATCCTTTCAAAGTTGTAAAGATACAGTCAAATGTATTAACATTAAAGCATTACCGTCATTTCAGATGATTTTCAATATTGGGTGTGTGGGAGGGGGGAATTTTTTGTAAATTCTCCTATAGTTTGTGAAGAAACAGATGGCTAATAGCCCCTTACTTACAATACTATGGCAAATCTTTCTACAGGATTGAAGGGTCTCCAGTTGGTTACAGCTGTGAGTGTTAACACTTCCTGCTCTCTCCATAGCTGTAGTATGCTATGAGCATTATATTCAAACATCAAGTTGAAAGTAAAGGGGTTAACCCTTAGTGCCAAAGGTGTTCAACCAAATACAAGGAGATTAGATGTGAGGTCATTTAGCCTCCATAGACACACAATATAGAGGCTGGAATATGGATCTATAAGGAAAGTTAGTACAGGCAGTCCCCGGGTTACGTACAAGATAGGTTCTGTAGGTTTCTGTGACAATTGGATTTTAAAAATGTTGGATTGTCATAAGAACCAAGAACAACAATAAAGCTTCATTGCAGACACCTGTGATAACTGTTACAGCTGTTTATTGTAACCCAGTGTTAAAGTACAGTAAATTACCAATTACTAGGGTTTCATTTGTAACTAGGGGCTGTCTGTAAGTCAGGTGTTCTTAAGTAGGGAACCGCCTGTAGTCAGATTTTTTTTTTTTTAGCATACCAGGAATGTGTTAATGAAGTATATTAGAAAATAGTTCACCACCCCCCACACAATATTAAAAATTATCTTAAAAATGCTTTACGCTTTATGGAGGTTTTCCCACAACATAACATAATAATAAAATAACAAATTACGATGTTACTCAGTTGTATTGCTGTTTTAGATCCAATCACTCAGTGATGCTCAGTGCAAAATCCCAGGGTGTGGGCGGGGCCTCTCTAAGCAGACACATTGGGGCTCATTTACTAAGGGTCGCGCTGTGCACTTCTGTCAGACTGTGCACTTTTTTCAGGGCCAAACGGCTTGCACAGGTATTTAAGAAGTGTGTGCGCTGGGTTTGTGGCGCAGCTGCGCAAGCCATATGTTTAAAATGCACCACAAAAAAAAAGGATGGTGAACTCTATGGGACCAGTGCGGGGAACTGACACATTCCTGATTTCAGGCGCACAATCTTAGTGATTCGCCGCACACAGCATTATAGAAAGACAATGCACTTTCAGTGAACTCCAGTGACCCTGTAAGTAAATGTGCCCTACTATAATCCCTCTAGTTCTGTGGGGTGACAATGTGGTTAGATTATCAGGTATACACTTTTACCTGACTTTTGACATTGTACTAATACACTGACACAGAGAGAGATGAGACAGATGAGATGCATGAGATTCCTAATACACAGAGGCATGACAAACAGAGACTGACAGACTTTTACACTGTCAGCTCTGCTACATCTCATGCCTGCTTCCCCCTTATTTGATGAGTGTCTGAGTTCTGCGCTGGACTCCAGGGGGGCAGGGGTACAGGCTCAGATCAGAAAAACACAGAAACTCAGCAGCACGGCCGTCACACACAAATCCAAGATGGAGGACAGATCCCAAGTCAGAAGTTACAGGGTCGTGTCTAGGGGCCACTGAAATTGTGTACACCCGGACTGATAGAGACAGGTTGGACTTATATCTGTGAAATGCTGTATTTTTGTTAATAACAGTGAATTAGAGAATGTGTTATTTTGTTATCCTGAGTACATATAAGAAACTTGTCTTTGTCGGGAATATCCCTTTAAGTTGTAGATAACTCATCTTCTGGGATTGACTTAAAGAGACAGTCTGTCACTTGATTTTATCCCATTAAACTACCAACCCCCTCAGATGTAAAATGTAATTTTTAGAATTCACTCTTATGGAAAAAATCACCTTACTTATTAAAAATTTCAAAGTCTTTCAAATCTTATATTTAACCCCTTGCGCCACCATGACGTTGGGGAACCTCTCTCAGGGACACCATGACGTTCCCCAATGTCATGTGGATTGCACTGATTACACTCTGCTTCTGATCCGTGCAGGAGGCTGGCAGCACTCCCAAAACACACAAAAAAAGCTAAAATCACCACACAAACAACACATATAGGGTATTGCCACATCCGTAACAACCCGTACAAGAAGATAAAATCATAACTTTACCTATAACAGCTTAATTAACAAAATAATAAAAATATTACGTCACTTAATAGACACAATGAAAAATCAAGGGATTTTTCTCTCCAAATGAATTTTTATTTTGTTGAACAAGTCAAACATAATAAAGCAAATTGAATGTGATATCTCCGTAACCGTACTGATCCATAGAACATAAGTAGCATCTTATTTATATTATTTGGTGTATAAAACACAAAACCCCACTGTAAAATTCAATTGCTGAATAGATTTTTTTGTGACCCTCCTCTAAAAAAAGCTGATAAAGGTTAAACAACAAGGTATTGCACCCCAAATATAGTGTTACTGCAATCCTTGAGGGGTTTAGTTTTTAAAATGGGTCCACTCTATGGAGGTTTTTACTGCCCTACTGTATTAGGGTTGCTCCTGAAATCTGTTCCAGCAAAATCCAACGCTCCTTCCCTTCTAAGCCCCACAGTGCACCCATACAGCAGTTTGTGATCACATGTTGGATATTACTTCTTTCAGAAGAAACTGGGTAACAAACGAAGGGATGTGTTTACTTGTTTATCCTCTTCTAAAGTACAAATTTAGGGGCCAAAGCAAGTTTTTTGGGATTTTCACTTGTACAAGCCAAATTAAATACTTTCTATAAAACATCTGTGGTGGTAATAAGCTCAATATCAACTTAGATAAATTCTCTGGGTGGTGCAGTTTTCAAAATAGGATCATTTATAAGGGGGGGGGGGGGGTCACTGTTTTTGTAGCTCAGGAACTTTTCAAATATATAATGCCACCTGAAAACAACGTCATCAAAATCAGCTCTCCAAAAGCTCAATGGTTCCTTCCGTTCTGTGCTCTGCTGGGCGCCCCTAAAGTAGTTTACATCGACATGTGGTGTATTACTGTACTCATAAAAAACTGCACAACAAAATATGAGGTGTGTTTTCTCATTTTCTCCTGCATGAACGTGTAAATTATAGGACTAAATAATCATTTTGTCAAAATTTAAAAAATTCCAAATAGAACCTCCATTTTTTTTAAAATTCTTATCAGAAGAAAGGGTTAACACGCTGACCAAAGGCTGTTCTGAATAGTGTGAGGGGTGCAGTTTTAAAAATGGGGCAATTTGTGGGGAGTTTCTAATAAATAGAACTGAAAACCCTTAAACGGATGAATTGTCCTCTAAAAATATTGAATCTAAAAGCTGTAAGCTTACTAACAGCCTAATAAAATAAATTAACATGTAAAAAATTGTGTCAGCATAAAGCAGACATATGGTTAATGTTAGTTAGCAACCATTTTGGGTGGTTAGACTAACTTTATGATAAGTATAACATCAAGAAATTAGAAAAATAAGAACATTATTTACATTTTCACCAAATTTCCATTTTTATTTTTTACAAATAAGAGCAATATATTTCCACTAAAGTATAGCATTAATGTGGAGTAAAGCATGTCATGAACAGTCTGAAAATAAACTCGATAAGATAACGCGTTCCAAAGTTATAACTGCATATTGTGACACAGGATTTGAAAGATTGGGCTATGTTCTAAGGGTGAAAATGAGCTTAGTCCTTAAGGAGTTAATATGACACCAAGATAAAGGCGTCTCTAGTGATGGCCCTGCTGCCATAATATGACAGCAGGCAGAGGGAGGGGAAAGTGCAGAGGGAGCAGGGGGAAGGTGAGACATGCTCCTGTGCAGTGTAACAACCTGTGAAGCTGTGACAGTGCCTGGATCTATGAGTAAGTGGCCCTGATTTATCATGCTTCCTTTTGATGGTAGATTTCTTTTTAATAGGGTAAAATATGGTGATAGGTTCCCTTTAAATTCAAGCTCCAACTATAATTTTATTTTAATCTCGTAAAAAAAGACAACAAAAGGAAAAGGTGCTGGGATCCGGTTATTTCTGTCTGCTTCAGCCCCCTTCCGAGCATGTGCCATGATCCAAAGTGTACTGACCTGGGTTTCAACCGGAACAAGGCACTTGCACCTTTAAAGGGGTTGTCCGAGACTAATTAAAAATCTTAAGGTAGCCGGGAGGGGGCTGCTTAAAAAAATAAAGATGTACTTAACTTCCGGCGCCCTCAAGGTGTCCCGCGCTGCTGTAGCTCTGGTCCGCGCGCCATGTAAACAAACATGCAGTGCTGGAGTCAGCTTCCGGCCGGACGCAGCAACCATCCGTCTACATGGCGCGCGGACCAGAGCTACAGCAGCGCGGGACACCTTGAGGGCGCCGGAAGTTAAGTACATCTTTATTTTTTTAAGCAGCCCCCTCCCGGCTACCTTAAGATTTTTAATTAGTCTCGGACAACCCCTTTAACCCCAAGCAGACTCTAGTTCTGTAGATTATATTTCTATGTTATAGAAAACTCTGAAGAATTATATTGATTTATTTCTTTTCTATATTTTCTAAACAATCAGCAGAAACAATAACATTAAAATTAAAAAATCTTGAACACACAGATCCCCTGGGGAGAGGCGACTAAACCTTTCTACTCATTGAAAAGTTTCGCATGTTTTTTTTTTAATAAGAAAACAACGTTTCATCAAGATACAATGAAACAATAAAATAGCCAAAATGTTAAAAATTGTACACTATGTTATATAATAATTTACTCTTACTATGAAGATTGATACATTTTTTAATCATTCTAAAAATTTTATGTCCAAAAAAGCAACAATGATAAAGCGATGCATTGTCTTTTCCTTCACAATTAAATTCCAATATTCTTATCAATGTGACCCCTTACCCTTGCGATTACCATTCTAAATGCCCCCGTTGAAATGCAAATTCCTGCCTTTGTTACCACTAATCTAATGCACTGTAAAACATTATGTAAGCCAAATGGTTGTAATTCTCAAAGACTTAATTGTAAAGCCTGCTGCACATATTTTAATAAGCGATGTGAAATCCTGCCAGCAGGTGCACTATATGAGGTAGTGCTGCCCATGAATTATTCAACGAGGAAAGCACTTCTGCTGAGAAGGAATTTGCAATAATGTTTTTCAAGCGAGATCAGCGGCTATCATAGGCTGTCAATGTCAATTTGCTTCAGCTCAGCCAGAAAAGGTCACACCCATAGCACAAACAATAGGAGCATGTCATGCCCAGCTTGTGCCTCTCCTATAGGTTAGGTCTTTGCGGCCGCTCCATTTATCCCGATAATAATATATATTGTGTAATGGAAGTGCAATTGCTTTTGACAAACCAAATACAGGCTAAACGCTGTGCAATATATATATGGTATATGTATAAAAATATAGGAAGTGATAGGTACCATTTCTCTGATTAAAAGAATCTCAGTATCAGATTTTATATTGTTATTTTACTTAGGCCTTTTCTAGAGCTTGTAATGTGAAAGGGAAATATTTCTTTATAACCATTTTATAATGTGTTCATGGTGCTTCAAACAAGCATTTTCCTGTTTTTATCTAGAATTATATTCCACAAGGAATAGTGATAATACTAATTATCTTTATTTATATAACGTCATAAAATTCCGTAGCGCTTTACAAATCAAAGGGGACATATACACATTTAATATTATATTACAGAGAACAAACAGTCATATGGAACAATAGGACTGAGGGACCTGATCACAAGAGCTTACAGTCTATGAGGATGAGGGGGTGACACAAGAGCTACAGTCATTAGGATAGGGGTGCACACAGGGAGAAGGAGCTTACAGTCTATGAGGATGAGGGGTGACACAAAGCTTACAGTCTATGAGGATGAGGGGGAACAAGAGCTTACAGTCTATGAGGATGAGGGGTGACACAAAGACTTAAGTCTATGAGGATGAGGGTGACCACAAGAGCTTACATCTATGAGGATGAGGGGTGACACAGAGCTTTACAGTCTATGAGGATGAGGGGTGACACACGAGCTACAGTCAATGAGGATTAGGGGGTGACACAAAGCTTACATCTATAGGAGATAGGTGTGACACAGAGCTTACAGTCTAGAGGATAGGCACGCGCTCACAAGGGGGGGGGGTGGGGTGGGGGGCGCACATGGTGCTTCAAACAAGCATTTTCCTGTTTTTATCTAGAATTATATTCCACAAGGAATAGTGATAATACTAATTATCTTTATTTATATAACGTCATAAAATTCCGTAGCGCTTTACAAATCAAAGGGGACATATACACATTTAATATTATATTACAGAGAACAAACAGTCATATGGAACAATAGGACTGAGGGACCTGATCACAAGAGCTTACAGTCTATGAGGATGAGGGGGTGACACAAGAGCTTACAGTCTATGAGGATGAGGGGGTGTCACCCCCTCATCCTCATAGACTGTACCTCCAGCAACCTTTCACTGGCGTTGAAGGTGGGTTGGAGGAGGGAAAATAATTGCAAGAAGTGCAACAATAACTAGCATTTGTGATTATTTCAGGGCCCCTTAGGGCTCATTCACACGGCCGTTCATGGGGGACATACATGCGGCCACAAACTTGCGGCCGCATCACTATATAGTCCTCATAGATGAAAATGGCGCCCCCGGCAGCGGTATGGTGCCACACGTGTGGGTATACCGCGGGCATACAGCAGTGTGAATGAACCCTTTACACCTCATAAATTCGACTATATGGTTTTTCTTTTTTCTGTATATACAGCTGTATTCTGGTGCAAATATGGGACGATTGAACAGATATGGCAATGTAATCTCTACCGTATCCGTATAAAATACAGTGGGCTGGTAAATGATGGATAGCTGACTATTGGCTGGAGTGACAGAATGCACCTCGCCACTGGTTCTGGATACCTGCACGTTGAATACGGCAGTATAACGCGAACAGCCGTATGCAGCACATATTTAGGTACTACTTTCACACTGCCGTTGCGGCAGCAGGGCGGGGACAGGAGGGAGGCTGCTTACACCCGCACCTCTTGCATAGGGATGTATGGCGCACGGGCGCCGTAATACGGGAAAAGATAGGACAGTGCTATCTTTTTCTCGGGTTACGTGTTGTCCGCCCATAGTGTGCGGCACCGACCGCTCCCGTACGCGCCGTGCACCCATATATATTTACATCGGCCATATTACATCCCCCTTGCGGCGTTGTGAATGTAGCCATAGCCCGTATTTTATACGATTCCCATTGATTCTATGGGCCGTACAAAACGAAATACGGTGGGAAATAGGACATGCTCTAATATTTTTTTGCGGCTCACTTACGGCATGGTGAGCACCAGACAGGTAAAACTGATTTCTGGATGGATACATTAATAGCAAAATTATCCTGTCAACATAATCTGTTTATAAAAATAGACACCCTTTGCTTTAGGTTAGTTTCCGCTTTAGTAGTGCTTTAGTGTCCGATGTTCTTATTTATATCAGTAATCCTTTTTTTTTAACCAATTCTGTAATATACTCAGTATAATACCGACCCGAGTTATAAGTATCCGAGACCCCCTTAAATTTTGAGACCATACAAAAAAACTGGAAAACCTATTGACTCAGGTATAAGCCCGAGGTATGGGAAAGCATTGGTCACAGACCCCCCACAATATGTAGTCCAGCCCTGACCCCCAGTTAGTATACAGCAACAGCCCCCAGTAGTATGGCAAGCACAGCCCCCAGGTAGTATACGCACTGCCCCCAGTTAGTATACAGCCACTGCACCCCATTAATAGAGCACAGCCCCCAGGAGTATACAGCAACACCCCCAGAGTAGTATACCAGCACATCCCAGTAGTATTACAGCCTGCCCCCCAGTTAGAACAAAACAGCAACTGCCCCCAGTAGTTAACAGCACATCCCCTACCAGTAGTATACACGAAGACGCCCCCCAGTAGTCATACAGCATTGCCCAAGTCCTGCCCCAGTTATACAGCAACTTTTTTGGCCCGTCTGCCCCCAGTAGTATACAGCACTGCCAGTCTGCCCCCAGTAGTATACAGCAACTGCCCCCCATGAGTAGTATACAGCACTGCCCCCAGTAGTATACAGCCACCCCCGAGTAGTATTCAGCACTAGCCCCCAGTAGTTATACAGCACAGCCCCCAGTAGTATACAGCCCTGCCCAGTCCGGCCCCCAGTAGTATACAGCACTACCTACCCAGTCTGCCCCAGTAGTATACAGCCACTGCCAGTTCCTGGCCCCCCAGTAAGTATACAGCTTGCCCAGCCCGTAATTAAAAAAAAAAAAAATAATTATTCTACTCACCCTGCGGTGGCCCCGACGTGCATCGTCTGCTCCCCCCCGAGCCTTCCTGTCTGGCTTCCGCGGGCCCGTCTTCTTGCTTCTCTAACTTCGTGCGGGCCGCCGCCATTTGCTCTCCCATTTTGTCGCCCCCCCTCTTACTGGAGTTAGTATGACGCTCGCTGCTGACGTCCAACTAGGCGCCCCTGGAAGAAAAACAATTGGGGCGCACCGGCACGAAGTTAGGAAACAAAAGACGCCCGCAGAAGCCAGAAGAGGGACCCGCGGGGACATGGGCGTGGAGCAAGCGCTGCACGTTCGGGACACCAGGAGGGTGAGTCTAATATAAGTTTATTATTTTTTTAAATATTTTTAAGTATATATATAGTATTTGACTCGTTGTATAAGCCGAGGGGAGGGACCGTTTTTTCAGCACATTTTTTGTGCTTGAAAAACTCGGCTTATACACGAGTTTACCGGTATCAGTTTAAAATAACAAGAGATGTAAAAATGGATAGCAGTTGCAAGTCTATTGAAATCAATGAGTAAAAAAAACGGATACTTCATTCATTTCTCTAAACTAAAACGGAAATCTGAACACAGATGGGAACTGGCTCCACATCCTTTTCCTCCTACAATTGGGAGGTAGTAGTACATTAAAGAATAAAGAATTCAGTATTTAAATGGAGGGTTCTAAAAAAGACATAAATTAATAATAGTAACGGTAGAAGAGCACATATACAATGTTGCCTGCCATATCTATGATATTGATGTGATTACATGATTAAAATCGGTCGTATGATTGTTTTCTTGTGCGATTTCCATTTAATACTTAATATCCTACATTTTTATACTGGCAAATATTTAATTTCTGATGTAAAAATATGGTTAAAGGAGCCGGTTTAGATATGAAAAAACACCCATGTGTCAGGCGGCTTTCCTGCAGAAAACCTCATGTCAAAATCATCAAAGCTTTTAATTTACAGATCTGATGGTCTCAATCCTTTATATCTCAACTAAGCCATAGGGGAAGGAGCGAGACAACTGAATGAAAATAATTAACATGGCTCTACATGTGGTGCACACTCTCCTCGTATCCATCTATTGAATATTCTCTGGTCACAAGATGCTTAGGATTAGAAAGAGAAAATGAGAACTAATTTACTTTATAAGTGAAGACTAATATTCCTTCTCTGAGACCAAGATTACTCCATGGCTGAAGAAAAAAATATTTTTAAAGAGAATGTTTAGAGGTAGTCCCCAATTTAACGACCAATTGTAGTGTGGAAATGTACTGAACTTTGGCCCCCCGGCTGCGACGATTCAACTGTAGAGTTCATCAAGGTGACATGCCAACCCAAATTTTAAAAATCAATTGCTATACCGGGTAAAAATGACACTACATATATACCCTGCTTTGATTTACATGCAAATTGAATTTAGAACAAAACGACGAACCTTTTTGTAACCAGAGACTTGTGTGGTGATTGTGTGTTGTTTTGCCTATACAGGCGGTAACCGGGTGGTTACGTCACAGGATGGGTTCTTAGGTTATGTTTGAATTTGTTTGAATATGCATGTTAGTCGAGCTCCCGGTATCTAGTCGATGGAGGTGGGTGAAGGGGGGGTGCGGCTGACTGAGTGGAGGGCGCGGCTGGCCGGGAGTGGGACGTTGCCGGGTGTTACTGTCCCTGTGGTTGCGCATTGCTGCGGCGACTTTTTACATATGAAAATTCGCTGGCCGCATTTATTTCTATGGCAGGCAGGGCCTGCGCAGAGCTGAAGCCTCTGGATGTATCGCATTGCGAAAATGCATCGGTGGGGCTATGATACGCCAGCGTATGATAAAATCCCCCTACGTCTACTTTCAGCAAATAATTGATATTGTGTGTGTAATGAAAAGTTCTATAATGTTTCCAGTCTGTGGGTAAAATATGGTCCCTGGTCATGTGATGTCACACAGGTGCACGACTCATTATAACACACAGCTCCGATTATTCTCTGTGATACTAACAGTGTTATCATCCACTGGAAGTAAACAATGAAGTTTCCTGTTGAATGATATCAAGCAGAGATCTACAAAATCAGGAGGAATTGATACAGAAAATGTATTGGAAAATTGTATAACTTTTTATTACAAAAACAATATCACTTATTTGGTGAAAGTGGACAACCCCTTTAAATATGTGGGGATGTGCTTTGGAAGAGATTTTGGCAGTGGTGTGTAATCTGCACCAAATTTTACTAAATGTGGCATTTATTGAAACTGTGGCATATTTTGTACGGTAACTCTGCTAGGCTAGCTCTGCCTTGTGGGAATTTTTGATGTTGTCAAGGGAACTGCACAAAATGTCTCAAAAAGTCACACATAAAAACCTAAAATGATTGCTTTTTAATCAAACTTATATGTGTTGTGAAATGGCAATAAAGTGGTAATTCCGACATTTGGCACTGTATTCAATTACGTGGTTCACCGCAGGGAATAATCGTTTTGATAGAGTGGGCATTTTCAGACACAGCAATACTGAACATGTTTATGTTTGTTTATTTGTGATTTGAATTTTTATGTTTTTTTTATTTCTTTATTATATTTCTAGTAAACAGTTTTGCAGTATATTGGATCGGTAAAAGCCGACGACAGGCTTTACAAACCTTGATATGACAGCAATAGAACTCAGGGTTAGGAACCAGCGTCCACCAATGATGTCACTGGAGGCACAAGCTGGATCCAAGATGGTGGTGCCCATGTGCTCATCAACGCTGGCGAGACTTAAAGAGAACCGGTCATCCATATAAAAGGCACTAGGAGCTGCTTACTAAAAAAAACAGCTCCTAGTGCTACAACAGATGCAGCTGTGTTAAAACCTCCGATAACGCTAGCAGGCACTGCCATGCCGTAGAATAGAAATGCCGGACTGCGATCTAAGGGGTCGGGTGTATTCATGAGGGGGTGCGATTAGGTGCGGTAACTGATGCAGCGCCTCGGACCGCCCACTCATGAATATCCCCGACACCTTACAGCGCGGTATGGCGTTTCTATTGTACTTGCGGCTGAGGCTGGATGGCTATATCATAGTATCATAGTTTTGATGGTTGAAAAAAAAGACACATGTCCACTAAGTTCAACAAAGGAAGGGAAGGGGTTGGATGAGGAAGGGATTTAGGGGAAACAGTTCTAAATTACATAAACGTCAGTGTTATTTAGGTGTAAAAAGGCATCTAGGCCCTTCTTGAAGCTCTCTGCTGTCCCTGCTGTGACCAGAGCCTGAGGCAGGTTATTCCACAGATTGACAGTTCTCATAGTAAAAAAGCCCCGTCAACCTCTGGTGATTAAACCTTGATTTCTCCAGATGGAGACAGTGCCCTCTTGTCATTCGACTTAATCTGGAACTTTCCACCATAGTTTTTGTATGGACCATTTATATAAATGAATCATGTCCCCTCTTAGTCGTCTCTTTTCCATACTAAATAAATCTAGTTTTAATCTTTTCTCATAACTGAGACCCTCCATACCTCTTATCATTTTTGTGGCTCTTTGTTAAACCCTCTCCAGCTCCCGCGCATCCTTTTTATGGACTGGAGCCCAGAACTGGACAGCATATTCCAGGTGAGGCCGAACCAATGCCTTGTACAATGGTAATATTACATCCCTATCACGAGAGTCCATACCACTTTTGATACATGACAAGATCCTACTGGCTTTAGAGGTAGCTGATTGACATTACATGCTGTTATTTAATTTATGATCTACTGGTACCCCCAGGTCCTTCTAAACAAGGGACTCTCCCAGATTTACTCCCCCAAGGACATATGTTGCCTGTGGATTATTAGCCCCCAGGTACATAACCTTAATAGATTAGTTAGTAGGTTAAGAAACCAGGTAACACTCAATGATCTCACCAAATTGTAGAGCAGCTCCAAACTCTCAAGGCATTTCTGGACTTGGCACCATCAAGATATCATCCAGCGAAGTCAGGATCCAAAGGAACAACCAGAAGTCCGGCCATGCCAACACCGTGGAGACCACTCCAATTGCGCCACCTACGCAGCGAGGCCCGAGACCCTCCACACGTGGCAGCGCTCCACCAAACCCAGGAAATCCAGACCCGTTTGCACCCTCCGGCTCGTCTCCTCCAGAATCCCCACAAATTGAGGTGGTGAGCGTGCGACAGAAAAAAGGAGATGGGGGAGCGGGCAACCAATTCTCAAGTCGCAGCTCCAGCCAGGTCAGGCCGACAGGCAAACCCTGCCATCGGAGGGGCAACCACAGCATCGCTCCTTGAGATGACCCAAGAAGGCTCTCCCTGCTGCGGCACGTGACACTGCCGGGAAACTATCCCTGATTCACAAGGTCAGCACGGAGGCGGCGATAGGGCAGTAGGCAGCTGCGCAGCGTGACCTATGTCTTGCTGTTACGCTTCCTCCCCACCATGTTCATAACCTTACATTTATCGACATTGAACCTCATTTGCCATGTGGGTGACCAAACACTCAGTTTGTACAAGTCCCCCTGCAGCCTATGAACATCCTTCATAGACTGTATTACACTACACAGCTTGGTGTCATCTGCAAAAATAGACACAGTGCTATTAATTCCTACCTCTATATCATTAATAAATATATCAAAGTAGTGGGCCAAGCACAGAACCCTGGGGTACACCACTCATAACTGGTGATCATTCCGAGTAGGAATCATTGACCACAACTCTCTGGATACGGTTCTTCAACCAGTATACAATCCATTTGGAAACTATTCTATTTGTATATGTCCCCTATGACAGGTAAAGCGTTACAGAATTTGGTGGCGCTATATAAATAAAGATTATTATTATTATGATTCCCTCCAAAAAAATAGAACTTATTTTACCCATCAGGCGTCTATGAGGGACAGTGGCAAATGCCTATCCACAACAGATCCTTCATCCAGACATCTGCTCACCTCTTCATAGAAGCAGATCAGGTTAGTCTGACAACTTCTATCCTTAGTAAAGCCATGCTGGCTGTCACTTATAAAACCATGTGATGTCACATACTCCTATATGTAGCCTTTAAGTAATGCTTCCAATCTTTTCCCCACAATGAAAGTTAAACTTACAGGCCTGTAATTGGCTGGCAAAGTTATAGCTTTTTTTAAAAAAACATTTGGGCACCACATTCGCCTTACACCAGTCATTAGGGAATCTCTGAAGATTTTATAAAGTGCCACAGCAATAACAGAACAGAGTTCTTTAAAACTCTTGGGTGTAACCCATCTGGTTCAGGAGCTTTGCACACATTTATTTTATTGAGCTTTGATTGGATATACTGGGGCAGGGGCTGGCTAGCTATATACTGGGAGCAGGCTGACTATATACTGGGGGACAGCTTGATGAACAGCTGTATACTGGGGGGAGCCTGTGACCAATGTGCTTCCCACTTTAAACTTATATATGAGTCAATAGGTTTTCCCAATTTTTTTGTGGTAAAATTAGGAGCTTCGGCTTATATTTGAGTTGACTTAAACTTGATAAGATAGTTTTATTAATTACCCTATATACTCAAGCATAAGTCTTATATGTCTTGAAAAAAATCTAAGTGAAAAATTATGACAGGTAAACGGTTCCCAAAATATTGTTATTCAAAGAAGAGCACAACAGAACTGCAAAAATTCATATTAAATAGTTAAGTGTTTCGCTCTGCACTGTTAACAAAGCATGATACCAATGATTTGTAGGTTATATTACATTTTTAATAACAAAGAAATGTATGAGAAACAAATTATTATTGGAAAAGCTAGAATATTAGCCACTTACCACATAGAGAAGATTGAGGTTATCAACTTTACCATAGCAAAGATCCAACAAAGTCACTGGATTTTTTGTTGCTTGTCTTACGGAAAGAAGCCATGGGAGGGCAAGGTTTTCTAATGTTGTTGTCTATGAGAAAGCAGACATATAAACATAACATTAAAAATAATCATTGTGTTGGGCTTCTAAAGAATATAATGCATATAGCAAAGGTGTACAATATAATGCTACATTCACACCGGGGAGAAGAGCAGGGGATGAGCACTACTCTCCCCCACACCTCTCCATAGGAATACGCAGCGCACGCCGCCGTATTCCATCGAAAGATAGGACATGTCCTATCTTTCTACGGGCTACGGAACGGTACAGTGCCGCACCATACCGCTCCCGTGTGGCGCCGTGAGGCCACAGAAGTGTACGGGGGATATCGTATATACGTTGGGGGTATATACGTCCCCCATACGTTCGTGTGAATGTAGCCTAAAAAAAATCAGTCCATAATGAGGTATTTTCAGACAATCTGAAAACCAATACGGAGCAGTAACAATCAGCCTGTAGGAATCGATTGTTGTGCTCTACAATCATTCTTCAAGTCATACGTTCTCCATTGTCCGATAACTTATAGAAAAAAGATCAGAGAAGTATTGGAAAGGTGGTTGAGGGAATAGGGAACCTGCAGCTCAATTCTATTCTATGGGAGTGCTGGAGACAGCAGAGGCCAACACTCGTCTCCGGTCACTCCTATAGAGAGTAAATGGAGCCTCACGTCCTGCTGCTCCACCCATTAGTGAGAACAGAATCCCTATTTTTTGGAGAACTAGAGATCCCACTCTCATGATTGGTGGGTGCCCAGCAATCAGACCCCCACCGCTCACCTTGTTCATCCCTATCCTCTGGATAGTTGATAACCAAAAGAGATCCCGGCAGGTCGATTGGAGACCCAAAACAAGCTACAGGTCCTTATGGTTTAGGGTCAGAAATTGATGGGTTCTCTCCATGGGAGCAATGTAAAGAAAAAACAAATGCTTACCTAGATGCGAGTCCAATGATGCAAATCTTACTTACATCTCGGTACCAGCGCCTCCTTTTGCGTAGCTTCAATGAAGCCTGCAGAACACCCCAACATCATTGTGCGAGCACCGAAACTATGGCACTTGCGCAGTGAAACCGGGCTGGAATTTACTGCCTTCATGTCCAGCAATGCACTGGTGTAGAGAGCTCCGGACCGAGAGGAGTATGAATGTGTGAATATGAAAGGGTATGTCAAATCGCTCTGACAGTTTCCTTTTCCATATTATGGAAACATGCATAAGAGCTGTGTTGATCTTGGGCCGGAACCGTTTTTGTAGTTCGTGCCCTAAACTGTCTGTGTCATGTCATATTTGTAAGTTCTTATAGACTTCTATCGGAAGGCCAAAGCTGCAAAAACCACATTCATGAGGGTCCATTTAAAGTGTTTTGCTGGTGTGACAAAAATAAAAATAAAAAAGGATAGTAACGTCTATGTTTGGTTTGTGCAGAACAAAGGTGATCCTTATTACATCCACAGCTTTATTCACACAGTGGGAGGAGTCTATTAAATGCATTGAGTGCCAGTCTTGATTACCCCCATTACTGGGGCACTGCACACCGGATTTACTAAGAGGCTCCAGCCTTTTGGTTAAAGGGAACCTGCCAGCAGAAATTTACCAAATTTGCAATCCCTTCCCTTCCTTGGTTGAACTTGATGGACAAGTGTCTTTTTTCAACCGCATAAACTATGATACTATGAAATAAACCACTACCAGTATGTCATAAAGCACCTAAAATCTATTAAAACCTCTGTAAATTTTTTATTACTGTGACTGAAACAATCATGAAAAAGCATACATACAAAGACCCTGAGAAAATGGTGCAACTGTGTTTTTTGTTCAGTTGTACTGCATTTGGAATTTTTTCCAGCTTCCTGGTACCTTGCATGGAATATCAAATACTGACCCTTTGTCCTGTAGAAAACAAGCCCTCATACAGCTTTGTAAATAAAAAAAAGTTATGGGAACCGAAAACAAAAAAAAGGACTGAGGGCTGATGGGGTTAACATACAATTTGCCTGTGAAGGTATAAAAACAATAGTCTAGTCTAAACTGTAAGAGCACAATGTATGAACAAGAGAAAAGTTAACTCACAAAACAGATATGTAGGAGACCTGGCAGAGAACACGTTGTAGTAGTCCAATTACAGTATATACAGGAAGAGTCAGTCCATTTCTCACCTGGCCCTACTGCTTTACAGCTCTAGTAATTATTTCTTACTGAATTAATCTTTTTGTAATGTTCTTTCAGTATTTAACAACTTGGGAATCCGTAGTATAGTATAGACTGGAAAAATGTCTAAAATACAGATGTAAGAAGAATGGTATAGGATGGCAGGGAAATGTGGAATCTATATAACCACTTCATTTAACAGTATAAAATAGTTGACATTTTTGTTCTGTACGTTCTTAATTTATAACAGAAAAAAAACAAACCCTCATCATATTTCAGCTTTTGATTTTTGGCCTAAATTCTATTTGCTTTAATCCATTGATGAAAAGAGTCTGCACCGAATGCAACATACAAGAAAGAGCAGAATTCCTTCCATCAGCCGCCCTGGCGGTCAGAAGTCAAGCGCTGCCCTTTATAGGCTTATTATAATTGTCTTGACTTTCAGCCTGGTTATTGGCTTGTCCATATCATCTGTACATTGTTTGATGTCTTTATGACTTCTTTTTTCTGTTTCGGGTTTCAACAGAATTTGAAAGGTTAATCTACTAAAAGAAAACCTATAGCAGGAAAGAAATGTCTCCCAAGGGAACCTATTTATGGCTTTACCAGACCACATTGAGTAAAAGTTCTGGCAGCCCATATTAAATGCAGCTTACAGTATCGATGGCTGTATGCTTCACATGAACCCGTGTAAACCTGGCAGTGGTGCCCTCGAAAACATGTAAAGTGTTATTACCTAAACCGATCCTGAAAACAATGTTTTTATGCATTGTCCCCCTCAAAGGTTTCATTGTATACCTGAATCTCTGGTCACCAGTGGTGCATGTACTTGAATGAGTTTGCACTATATTGCACGGCAAGGTAAGTGCCATTAATGTACAGGGAGCAGTATCGAAATCCAATTTTTTGAGCTGTTCCAGAGGTAGATTTCCCAACAAGTGGCTTATTCCAGAACATGTTTTATAATTTATTTGAATGCTGCCTATAGGTTTCTAAACTTTATAATCTTTATATGCAAATTAGCAGCAGAGACTACTCGTGGCATTAAAGGAAATCTACCATATGATTTTGTGCATTATAAACCAAACATTCCTTGAGAATGTTGTAGCTACACTGATACAGAAACATATCTTGTTTAATCCTTGATCTGAGTGGTTTTGCTGAAAATATTTATTTTTAAATTTAGGACCTTGGAAAAGCTGGGTTACTAGCCAATTGTAAATGGATTACATAAAACTTCCTGAACTGTCCAGACAACCTGAGCTGTATGACTCATACACAGCAGCTGGGGGGATGGTGCAGCGATTGATTACTTCTGCCTGTCATGGACAACACAGTGATTATATCATCCTCTGAAGCAGTGCAAGAGGAGAAGCACTAAGTCAGGAGCGACAGAACCTAATTATCCTGAATTTTATATTAGTTTTTTCGGCATAACTGCATCAGTGTAGCTACAGTATTCTCAAGGCTTGTTTGGTAATATATAAATGCATAATGCATCCTCTGCAGAGCCATCCACTGTGAGTTCATGTCGCTTGTAAATGCAGGAATCCACTGCACTGACAAGCAACTTGGACTAACAGGGGGTGACTTTACAGAGGATGCTCGGGCCCGTAATAGCCATAGCCCCAGGAGCTCACAAAGGCTTACTTCATACCCGAGGAGTATCTGCAGCCAATTTGCATATAAATATAAATAATTTTTAAAACCTATAGGCAGCATTCAAGTTAATTATACAACACGTTCTGGAATAAGCCACTCATAGGAAATCTACCTTTTGGAACTGCTGGATCTCTGGAACCATATGGAAGATTTACTTTTAAAGGAAACCTACCACTTGAAGTGGCAGGTTTCCGATGGCAATACCGAGCACCAGCTCAGGGTGAGCTGGTGCCGGAGCTTATTTTTGTCAGTGTTTTAAACCGCGGTATCGCGGTTTAAAACACTTTTTAAACTGTATAGCTGGCGCAGGTAGGTACGCATGGCTCTCCTTCACTTCCTATGTAGCCGCGCGCACAGTAAGCGCCGAGCGCGTACCTGCCTGCGCCCGCTATAAAGTTTAAAAAGTGTTTTAAACCGCGATACCGCGGTTTAAAACACTAACAAAAATAAGCGCCGGCACCAACTCACCCTGAGCTGGTGCTCGGTATTGCCATCGGAAACCTGCCACTTCAAGTGGTAGGTTTCCTTTAAGGGAACCTGTCACCAGGGACCTCATTTTCACTAAAGACAGGTTACAGAAGCCCATTACAGCTGCATTGCAAATATGCTTTCTGCTTTCTCTAAGCATTTGCATTATACACATTTGTCTATTATCTGATTCACTTATAATGATCATCTTACATTTCTGTCTGTAATCTGCCTATGCTACAGCAAGTAAAGGCTGGTAGGCTTTAGATAGGTAGACTGAAACCCACTGTATGAACAGATCACTCAAAGAATATTCCAGAAATGAGACCCATTAAAACAAAAATGGAGGTGGCCCTGGTTAAAAACATCATACTACATTGGGACGGTATATTGAGTGTCTGTTGTGGGTCACGTGATAGGTTTCCATTAGCTGTAGCCAACTACTCGTGGGACGTCTTACGGGATACATGTCCTAGATTAGACACTTACTGTATGAAGTCCGGTTCACTGGAGGTGAACCTAAATTGTAAAATTCTACTTGTAAAACAAAGTGACGTCCAAACGAGTTAAACTGACACACCACATGGATACTCATAACTATATTTGCAGATGAAATCATGTTTCAATAATTGCTTCAATAACTGCTAGTCCAGTTTGGGCATGGCAGGTTAGGAAAAGAACAGCAACCTGTGTTTGTGCTTTCATGATGTTCTGCCAGCTGCGGATGAAGCGTAAATACTTCAAGATGCCAACTTGACAGTAAAGAAATTATGAAAATACTTCTTTACAGTTAAGTAAAACATATTTGCTGCTTACTTTAGTGTGTAAGCCCTTTATATTACATAGATGTGAGTGCTTGTAACGCTGGCCCTTCTCCAGTGTTTCCTTGTAACAGTAAAGTTCCCTCGTTTTCCGATGGGCCAACACGAGTCTGTCCAGGAAAGTTAACTCTACGTCCAAATTTTCACCTATTCAGCTTCGTTTGTTCGCAAGGTTAAAGCCCTTTCCAACATCTATTTCTTAAGTTAATAACCTGACACGTAGTATTTTATTCTGTTTGCCTCATAAAACTGTACAAAAATAAAAGTCAGCACAATACAAAACCTAAAAAAAAAACATATAGTAAGAGCTTTTACTATATAGGTGGAACGAGACCTGCAACCGCCAGATTTGGGAATGGAATGATATTACAGGCAGCAGCTTTTTCTCCTGACCTCAAAATGCTATATATATATATATTTTTTTTTTTTTTAAACCACCATGACATCAGGAGAAAACAAAAAAAAAGGATTTTTTGGGGACAATTTAATAATTTTTATTCATTTTCCATAATTAGAATTCAAAACATAACATAAACATAAATCCCAATAAAAACCAGGGTTGCATCTTCTACACTGCATGTACTAAAAAAAAACCTGTGTCTTGAACTGGTCAAAACGGCAGCATGAAATGGGTGATATAATCCCTTACATTCTTCTAAGGTTTCCCCACTAACTCCAAGCTTTTACTTCCTAGCATTGCAGCAATGGATATAACATGGTAAACTTTAGCAAGACTGAACTTGCACATAACTTGCAAGTTATTTTTTTGGTCCCAAAAATGCTTGTAATAAATTTTCTAGCCTAGTTTTGTGTACCACAATGTTAGGCAGTATGTTTACTCGCTGTAAAAGGCAGTGAAGGTGCAACTTCTACAATTTGACCTTTTCAAAAACAGACCAAAAGTAATATAAATTATTGTTCAGCCTATATATCTCTGCTGATTGTGTGGATGCTGGAATCACTGCTATAAATCTACAAATAGCATTAAAAGAGGTCATTAACACTTGAAAAATTCCCTAAAACTTCTGAAATCTTTACAGCCATTATTAGGGATATTTACCTGCTGTTTTTTTAAAAATTTTAAAGACTTTTATTTTTAGGTAAAATAGGGCGAAGGGCTCTGGGGTAGGGGGCCGGCATTACCCTTCCCCGGATCACTTCCCACGTGCCTGCTGCCTCCTCTGACAGCAGCAGACGGCGGTGCATTGGAGAGCTGCTGATGTAACCAGCTCTAGGATAAACGTGCATGTGTGCTAAGCCCATCCAATGCACTGCCGTCTGCTACAAGGTAAGTAGCACTAGTGGTGCTTTGTAGAGGTTAATTTGAATGGTAAATAATTTTCCTTAGAAATTGATACATTTGGAACCTATCAAACTTGCCAAAAGCTGAAAAGATGCAACATTGATATTACACCGACACATTACTTAAATATGGCGTAACAATTATTGTTATAAACAGCAACTTATTTTTTCAATGGGTCCAAGTGCAGAACAAAACAGCAAAAGACAGCAAAAGACTCTTTTGGCTGTAGCCCATCTCCCCGAGAACATTGTGTATGGACTAATTTCCTTAGTCACTTAGGATGTCATTTTAGCTGGTGACAGGTACCAATAGCCTATGCTATGCTGATTTTATAAATGCTTTTGTTGGCATTCTGAATCATTTCAGTAGTTTATAATAGTTTGAGTTACATTACCTGGCTCCCTGCCAGCTGTGTGTGATGAGGTGGGGGCAGATGCATTCGGTGTCTCCTCATGCATTCTTCCTCTCCTTCACACCATCCCCCTCCCCAATCTGCTTAATGCACCTGACAGGGAGGGGAGGGGGGTAGTAAGAGGTCTGCATGAGTATGTTGGAGAGAAGACAGTCACAGGCACACATAGACTGTATCTTTCACCCCATCCACCCCCAGGTAATTTGAATGAAAATACTATAAACTACTGAAATGATTCAGAATATTGACAAAGGCATTTTTAAATTCAGCATAGCCTAGTCTATTGGAACCAGCTAAAAATCACATTACTGGTGATAGGTTCACTTAAAACTCACATCTCTCATTAACAGATATTTTATGTGTCAAATTCAAGACCCACAAGCAGGGCCCAATCATATTGGTGCGCTCTGTGGCGTTGGCCGGATCTGATAGCTGCCTACTGGCACTAACACTGGTCAAGGAATAATGTGCCAGGAATAGACTTCCTCCACACAAACATGCACGGTTGATGGAAAAGGACCTGTGTGCAGGTTAAATCCCACAGGCCGATCACAGTGCAATATACGGTAAATTATGATGCAAGGAGTCCCTGTCTGCTGACCAAACAGCAGTGTTGGCACGGTAACAATGGCTCCAGTTTTGGTGCTCTCCAGCGGGCAGACAGGGAGTCCTGCATCATATTTCTCTGAGATGCAAAGACTCCTGTGCACTGCACTGTGCTCACCTGACCAGAACACGGGTTAGTTTCCATGGACCTTGCATGTTCGCGTGGAGGTAGCCTAAGGGAGTGATGTGTTACCCTCACCAAAAATTTATTTGAAACTTCTATTCTAGAATATAAAGTCATTTCAGATTACTATGACAGCACAGGCTTTTATTTCTTAGAATAAACAACAAGTCAAAAAGAACAAGTCACGATAGTTTGATTGGATGCAGGAATAACTGGAATGCTACACTAATGAGAAATTGATTTGGAGACTTCTACTGTAAACTTGGGTTCCCTTGGGTTGGAGGGTAACTAAAGACAGGTGTTTATACGTCGCAAAAGAGAACTCTCGGAAAAACTGGAAAATGCCAGCTAATATTCCATAATAAATATCTGGAGTCAGGGCAAAGCCGAGCAAATCAAACAATGGGAGGTTATATAAAATAAGAGAGAAAAGTGAATGTGTTCCTTTGAGTGAAGAAAGTAAATAACTTGGAAGCCAAGTGATCCTGTGTTCAAACACAGAGCTGTTTGCATTCTCTGACATGTTTCTAAATAGTCTGTTTGCATATCGACTGCAAATACTAGAGGGATGATTATGAAATGTTGAGTGGGGTTATTCATTCCATCCTGAAAGATTGCTGGTTGGGAATGCTCAAATCTGACATACACCAGGAGAACGTCAAACGGAGAAAAAGCAGCAGCTCCTTCCCTGGAACAAAATAATCTTTGCTGCTGCCTTATTTTGTCCTTCCGTAATCAAGTAATAATATTTGCAAATCACAAACATACTAATTATACAGTCACATGCATATGTATGATAGGTCTGTATACACACATGCAGATGACTCAATGTACACAGGAACTCCACCTGAATGTTAATCCGATTAACATGGATTTCCCAGGATCTGCTTCTGTTTCATAAAGATTTAGGAACAGATTGAAAAAACAAGGTGAAAGCAGTCAGATTTAGGTCTATGAGGGAATGTACCTGTACCTGTGTACTAACATTACAGCTACTTTAGAAAATAGTACGATTCCTTTTG
This sequence comes from Engystomops pustulosus, assembly GCA_019512145.1. NCBI lineage: Eukaryota > Metazoa > Chordata > Amphibia > Anura > Leptodactylidae > Engystomops > Engystomops pustulosus. The sequence continues at coordinate 274,740,491 of CM033641.1, forward strand.
CATCGTAATAATAAGGATGGCTTCCCTTATTTCATACTCGTGATCTTTGAGAATACTAAGGTGAATGCAGAATGTATTATAACTGTACTGCCCAACCAGCAGGCAGAGATGGTGATGATGGCATCATGGGATTGACAGCAGAATACACAAACACAGAGATAAATCTCAGCGGTGCAGTGATAGAAAAAACTAACTGAGCTCATTTTTTAAATTGCCATTAACTTTTCTAGAAGATTTGCAAAAAAAAGTAAATACAAGAAACTTTGTTTGCCTCTAACGCCATTTACTATATGCCCATCTGAAGAACATTTTAAAGCTTAGGTTCTATCCATTGCATAATATGGATATTTCCTATCAATTTGTAGAATGCATGCCATGAATACAAGAGTGAGCGCCCCCTCCAGCCAATAGTAATATATCAGGTTATTTTTTTAATACGTTCTGCAGTGTCTCACACCCGTGCTCATCTGTTTTAATTGACTTTTGATGCAAGTTTTAATAACATCCAAGACCTCTCCACGGTGAAATGAAGGTTTTTCCAATGGGAGTTGATAGCTGACATATAGCACTACATGCCTGTAAAGTGACATACAGATATGGGACTATAGAGAAGTTTTCTGCAGGATTATTCAGCATGGAATATTTCTCTACCTTTGTGCTTTCATTGACTTGCACCATTATGTAGTAACAGCCTGGGTGACAGATCTGCACTTACAGATATTAGATGGTAAAACTGGACAATGTGGTAAAAACACTCTGCATGCCAGAATCAAGTCCTAGATCGTGCATGTTTTCACGTTTCTTTGCTATGCTACCCGTGTTGAATGCCCGATACACTGCAGCATAAGCCACAAACCAGAAGGCAACTCAGAACTGCAGTGCAGTCATCAGGCATCATTAGAAATCTATAAAATGTTTTTATACATTTTTGTGTTTTTCTCTTTCTCATTTTTAAAAACACATTTAAGTTCTATTTTTGGACTGATTTGGCAAGCTCTGTGCAGCGCTGCGTAATCTGTGTGCACTATATAAATAAAGGAATTAATAATAATAATATCTCCTGTATGATGTACCCACATGGCATGCTGGGAAGCTGCTCTAGGGCTATATAACCTACAGAATTGAGAATGAAGCGCTATAACTCTGCATGTGTGCAAAAGTAGTAATAGAATGGGTCAACCTCACCCTAGGAACTTTGATGCTCAAGTACCTCCTCATAGAACATTGGATCCTATGTAAGTGGCAGCGCTGTACAAAGGAGAGAAGCATTGAAATAAGGTAAGTTCTGAAACCAGCGCCTCCCAGCCACCAGTGTTGGGCCCATTTCACACCTTTATGTGGGCGTTTTTCTGTTACACTCACAATAAGTGATGGAAACCAATAATGGAAGGAGAGGGGAAGATCTTCCTTTTGCAATAGACTTTAATGGACCTACAATTATCTTCTGTTTAACATTTGTTATTAAAGTTATTTAAACCACTATAAATCAAATATTGTGTAATGGAACCTATTGAACTTAGCTTTACAATATCTAATTTTCAAAATGTATACAAAAATTATGCAAATGTATTCAAAATTATACAAAATATAACTGTAAAAATAAGAAATATATTCTGTAAAAAGTACAGAAAGCTTGTGATGCCAATCTTTACAATGAAAATGTGCCGAAAATTACATTTTTTTAACAAATGTTTCAACTATCTGGAATTTTGGATTATTTTTTTTCAATTTTTTAAAATATTTTTGCTTGCTTATTCTGTAGGGGTTATCTTTACTGCAATGACTTTACATACATCAAACACATCACATAAGATTACAATACAATACAAGATAACACCTCTGCAGAAATAAAAATGATTATATCAACTGATACCAAAAGATGATATCACAGATTATCTATATCCCCTCCGCGCAAAGAACGTGTCTAGAAAACTTGAAAATACACTGGAGATCAAAATTAGACAACAATATCTGATCACTTGATTTTTCTCAGAAATAATGTGATCTACATTGATCAACATTTGATGCATTTTTGTAAGGGGTAAATCATGCCACTAGAACAGTGTTTTACAAAATAACTTTTGCTTTGCATCTGCGGCCCAAAGACTCTGAACTAGCCATTTCATTGTTTCAATGTTTTCTGTTTCCAGGAACTGCTTTAACCATTTAGCTGTGTGACAGGGGCCATTGTCCTGCATATAATTGAGTGAAGAACTTCAAGGTAAAGAACTACGTGTTGAAGAAGGCTCTGATACACACTTGCTTTCACTTTCCTATGTAGCTGTATAAGAGATTAAAATCCTACTGCAGAAAACATTCCCCAAACCATGACACTTTCTCCACCACCTTTCACTGACTTCTTTACATGGTTTAGGTTCAGTCGATCCGCAGTTTCTCAACAAACATAATATTTCCCATCAAACCCAAATAAATTAAACTTGCTTTCATCACTATAATGAACTGTGGACCACTTCTCTTCTGTCCAAGCAACATGATTGTGATATTTGGCCTAATATGGAGATACATTAAGTAAAAGGGAACTGCTGATATCAAGTTTTACAGCACCAGCACATTACATAATTATCCATTGGGATGAACCCATCTTACATTTAGCTGCTAATCCATTAACATTTTTAAACTATATTTATAGCATGAGTAGAGAACCATCAAACAAGAAATTTCCTGTTCTTCTACATCACTCAGTTGCCTTGATTCATAGATGCTATTTATAATTTCTGAAAACCACAGCAAGTGAGAGGCAAGGGCTAGCCAATTCTGACTATGCAAGACTGACATGGAAAATCTTTATGCTATGAATCACTAACATATGGAGGAGAGAAGAAAAAACTAAGTTAAACAGCGCAGTCAATAAAGAACACACTGTGAAATTAACTAGGTTTCTAACTCATGTAGAAAAGCGGAAACAAGTAAGGTTTTATGGGGGACTGAAAGCAGCCAATAAGTGCAGCTGTGGAAAACATCTATATTTGGATATTACACGAGTCGTGCACTTTCAACATATATTAAGTGCTCTGAAAATGCCATGTCATTAATACCAGTGATAATAATTCATATTCATGCTTGGATATTCTTCACTTAGATTGAAAAGACGAATATCTGCATAAACAGAAGGATAGGAGGATAGGATTTGTACCTTCATATAGAAAGGTCATCCAGGGACACACAAACATGAATTTGTTGGTGTACAAATAGGATTTACTAAAATTTAGGAATATAGTTTATTTTTCTGAAAGTCTAATTCTAGTGTTGGTACCAAAAAGCTTTTCTTCCATATTAGCCCTAAAACAGACAGGGAGCGCTGTCCATATGTGTATTTGGAGGCCTGCATCTATCAGACTCAGATGTTTAGCTAGGCTAACCTTCTTCTCTGTTTCACTGCAACTGTGATGGACAAGAGGACTGCTTATATGATCCAGCGCATCGGATGAACCAAGTCTGGCATCCAGCCCCTTCATGCACATCACCAACACTGCAAGTTGACAGTCTCTGCCCGTGTTAAAATGTCAGAAAATGCAGAGCTTTTCAAACAGACACATTGGGGCAGATTTACTTACCCGGTCCGTTCGCGATCCAGCGGTGCGTTCTCTGCGCTGGATTCGGGTCCGGCCGGGATTCATCAAAGCAGTTCCTCCGCCGTCCACCAGGTGGCGCTGCTGCGCTGAAGTCCGCTGGAATGCCTTGAAATACACCGGCCTATCCAGGATGAAGGTGAGTGAAATTTTCGCGACACAATTTTTTTTTAAATGCGGCGGTTTTTCCGGATACGTCGGGTTTTCGATCGGCCACGCCCCCCGATTTCTGTCGCGCGCATGCCGGCGCCGATGCGCCACAATTCGATCGCGTGCGGCAAAAACCCGGGGCAATTCAGGTACAATCGGCGCAAATCGGAAATATTCGGGTAACACGTCGGGAAAACGCGAATCGGCCCCTTAGTAAATTACCCCCATTGGGCTTATTTACTAAGGGCCCGCAGACTGCTCTTTCATCGGATATTCCAGCGATTTCGGGTTTCGCACGGCTGGGACAGGGATTTAAAAGGTGATTGTGTCCCACGCGATCGGATTTTGGCGCATATTGCGACGGCTTTCATGCGACAGAAATTGGGGATGGGCTACAGGACGATCCGCCAGATTCGGACTGAGCATGGGATTTAACTTTAAAATTGTGTCGCAAGACAGGAACTTACACCGGGAAGAAGAAGGTGAACTCCGGGGGACCTTAGCGAGGAAGGGAAACATGCAGGAAATCAGGCGCACGATCGAAGTGAATCGCGGCGGAGTTCATCATCGTCGGACATTCCGGATCGGGAATCGCGCCAGGGACGGGTAAGTAAATGTGCCTTATTATTGGGGAGAGTTATTAAAATTGCCAAACAGACATTAAAATTAGAGAGACCATCTTAAAGGGGTTGTACCAAGTTAGAAAGTTATCCACTATCTACAGGACAGAGGATAATAAGCCCATACTATTGCAGACTTGCAGCTCCACCCATAAGTGAGCACGGGAACTAATAATGATCGGTGGGGGTTCCAGCAGTCGCACTCCCACTGTTCAGCTTTTTTAAATTCCTAACTTGATACAACCCCTTTAAATTAAGCCAGATTTATAAAAGAGAACCTGTCATTTAAATTAACCAACCCAAAATGAATACTTCATTAAAAACTATGATTAAAAAGCATTGTCCTTATTCCTAAATGGTTCATTTCCATGGATTCAATGTTAAAAAATCAGTTTGTAAACTATTATCCAACTCACCTGATGTGTGTCCAATCACATTAAAGGACACCTGTCATCAGGTCTGTGTCACTAGTCCTGTCACCTCTACCTGTTGGAGCAGCTCACAAGGATCCCATCCCAGCCTTTATCTAGTTATTTCATACATTATTCATTGTAAAATCATCTATTTTTTATCATGTAAATGAGGCTGGCCACATGGTCAGAGGCAGTGATGTCACCCCTGTTACCCCTCCCCTCTCCTCCCCCTGCTCATGTCTGTGTGTAATGTATAGTAAAGTATGGCTAGTGTGTGTGCTGCATCTGCTGACATGCTGCATCCTCCTAATATACAGGTGAGAGACACAGACAGCAGCTACACATGAATCTGACATGTTCTGCTGTAACATGGCTGCCTGGAGCTGCTGTATCTCTCCTATACACACACACACATACACACACAGGCTGCAGGGGGCGTGGCCACCAGCACCAGGAATCACATCATTATACAGCCTCACGTCATTATACAGGCTGTCAGTCAAGCACTGGGGGTGTGGCTGTACCTCCCACTCATGAATAGAGTGGACAGCTTGAATATGCTAATGCTTCATTGGACATTTCACAGGTCATTTGCATACAGCTTTAGGACCTCATTGCTTAGGTTTACAGGCATGTAGAGGGACAATGAAGGGATAGATGTAATGCTCTCTAATGGCAGTTTATGAAAATATATTTAGTCCTGCATGTTAAGCATGTTAGTGAGGACATGCTGCAGTGTGGAAGATTGAAAGAGAGTTCTGTTACATCATTGGGCATTACATGTCATGTGACAAGGGTGATGTCATCTAAGGTCCTTTACCTAGTTACATTTGCAACGTCTATCCAATGTACGTGTCCGATCCCATGATATCACAGCATGCCTCCATGGAGGCATGGGGAGAAGTAGAAGTCCATGGAGGAATGCTGTGATTTCATGTGATCAGATACATATATGCAGGAGACATTGAAAATATAACTGGGTAAAGGACCTTAGATGACATAACCCTGGTCACATGACATTAATTACTAAATGCTGAGAAGAGGTAAAGGAGATGGGGAAATTTAGATGGGCCAGCCGAGCAGGACACACCTCCTCTGATGCTAGGTAATACTATATACAGTTGATTTATTGGGATGTGAGGAAAACAAATAATGTTTAGCTAAAAGAATGGTGTCAGTTAATAGGATTCTAAGGTAACCTGTCATTAGCTGTATTTGTGAAAATGTGGTGATAAGTTCCCTTTAAAGTATCTGATGCAGAATAATATAACTGTCTTATTTCTCATTTCTAACTTTACCCTTCCAATGGTTGTCACACTAGTCATAAAAGTGTCTAAAAACATGTTCCTTGCTAGAAACACAAGTATTAAATACATTTGTAAGATTGGAAATACATGAAGTCATAATTTTTCTGAAAAACAGATATGTTTAGAAAAGCATTTGAAAACATCATTGAAACACCATGTAAGGCTGCATGCACACTGCCGTGAGCCCGCCGCACCGTAGCACGACGGGCACATGGCAGCAACGGGGAGAGGAGGAGGAGGTGAGCGCAACACACCCCTGCCCCTCTCTATAGCGATGTATGGCCGCGGCGCCGTAATACAGGAAAAGATAGGACATGTCCTATCTTTTCCTGGGCTACGTAGCGGTACGGTGCCGCACGTGTGCTGCACCGTACCGCTCCCGTAGGGCGTATGGGGTGTATGGGGGACGTATATCGGCCGCATATACGTCGGCCGTATATACGTCCCCCATACTGTAGTGTGAATGCAAGTGTTTTATATACCCCATAGTAAAGTTCATTGTTGCATCTATCACATAACAGGAACCCCTGAATTTGTGCCTGTAGTAAAATATTGTACAATGTATGGGCAGGTAAAGTTTTTGAGATGATTGTAGGAAAGTTTTAAGTGATGCCTAACATATTATTAATGAATTACATTAGTAGGTATTTGCTAGATTTTTTACATATACATCTCTTATCTCATATACATCCAAATGTAACGTGACTAATGGATTCAAAATTAAATACTAAATATTTCGAAAAGTAAGTAAAATGCGAAGCAACGCAGCCTGAATGAGAACTCCACATCATGTTCAATTACACCGACTGTATCTAGTTGCGTAAATGCCACTTATATTATTCCTAAATGAGCTCCTCTTCCATCCAAACTATTTTTGCATCAGGTTTTTCTACACCTTTATCTGACACACATTATCCAATATTGGTATAAAGACTGTGTCAGCAAAAAGGCTGCCTAATTCACTCCGATCCCCAACACTTTCTACATTAAAAATAAATGGGTACTGGGCTGTCGCAGTAGTTAAGTGCTTACATAAGGCACCAGCCGCTTTCCTCCTGCATTAGATCGCTTCTACATTAAACTTTTTTTTAAACTTTTTTTTCTTATAGAAAAACACAGAATGTAGATACCACTATCAGAATTTTTGAAACAAACAAATATTTGGGTACTTGTCATCAGGTGTGGGGCCACAAATCAGTGCGTTATTGTGCAGTTGGGCTATAGGGTCCCAAACCTACCAATATAAAAACTGTACTATTTGCCAATCTTGAGAAAATACATGTCTACCTCTTACCGATGGATCTAGGATATAACAAACTGGCTTCAGGTGACGCTTTGCACATTTGGCGCATGCACACTAAAGCAAGGTGTTCAGTACAGGTGTTAAACTGGCAAAAGGTTCCCTATAAAGCAGAACACACAATTAACTATGTCTTCTTACATAATTAGGATCGGGACTGAAGCAGATTATTAGCCTTAGTTACTACAAAGTCTTGGGGAATTCATGTGTAATGGATTTCATAGAGTGTATGATTGAAAGGTTAGCACATTCTGCATACAGCCTCCTATAGAGCAGGGTGCACTATGAAGACTAATAAAGGTTTTCATTTTAATTCCAGTTTGAATTCTAGTTCATTCTTGGCTAGAGTCCAGTGGGAGGTTCTACTTGCTCTCCACTCGCCCCTGTCCTTAAAGTCCGCTGCCTTGGAATAACTTTTGACTTAACTAAATAGGGTCAATAATCCCAATGCCAAGTGGTTCGCTAACCATTGGTTATCTCCAAATCCAAGGGGGCACAGAGGATCGTGAATAAGTGACGGCAACGGGCATTCCTGTCCCGCTCTTGCGAACTCGCTGCAGCAAGTGAAAGTTACAACAATCTCCCTTTCCCCGGTAGTTTAATGGCTTCTCCAACCAACAGACGAAGGTTGCCAGAATTACTATAGTCTCTTCAGAAAATCCGGCTGAGACTATAGAAAATTTTTTTTAGGTCTTATAGTAAATACAGGAGCATACGCCACCAGTTTGCATATGAGTCCGGAGCCTCTTAGTAGATGCAGGCACCGGAGCGGCAGTGGGGAAAAAATGACTGGCGATCAAAACTCCAAGGCTGCCAGATTTACTATAGTCGCCATCAGAAAACCGGCAGAGACTCCTCTCTGAGGAGTATGTCTGCCCTCACATCCAGGCAACATATTCCTCCTGCTATGCTGTATTCAAGGTATTACTTTATGTTTAAGATACCAGCTGTAAAAAAGGTTTCCTGTTTGTTTCCAGATTTACTATAGTCTCCACTAGAAAACCGGCTGAGACTGAGCAAAAAACTCTTAGGACCACACTGGTGGAGTTTGTTACTGTAATTACTAAGAAGTCGGAGCCCCTTAGTAGATTTGGGCACCAGTCTTAATTAATTCCCCCGTGCAGGTTTAACAGAATTTGTAAGGTAATATGCTTAAAGGTATAAATAAAAATTATTTATACGTGAATAGTTATTTATAAATACATATACTCAATGACTCATCAGTTATCAGCCAGCAGACAAACCTGACCAGTATCCCCTATCCCTGAACATTCTAGGTAAGGCTACAATAGCGAACCTTGCACTACCACCACCCCCTCCCCCCTCAGAATCTAGCATACCTTCATATATCCTGCTTCTACACAACTCTTAGATGGGTAGAGGTCTCCCCCCTTTCAAATTAGGTATATTCACAAGGATATTTCTATATTAGTGTATAAGCAAGAGCTCTTTGAGGAGTATGTCTGCCCTCACATCCAGGCAACATATTCCTCCTACTATGCTGTATTCAAGGAATTACTTTATGTTTAAGATAACAGCTGTAAAAAAAAAGTTTCCTGTTTTTTCCTATGAAAATTTTTGGGGAAAAAAATCAATTAAATATTTTAAAAACAAATAAAGGTGTCAAGGGACTGATGATCTCCGTAGCCAGCCAGCCCTCTGTAGTTTATAGCCTGCCAGCCCCCTGTAGTATGTAACCAGCCCCCTGTAGTATGTAACCAGCCCCCTGTAGTATATAGCCTGCAAGCCCCCTGTAATATACAGCCAGCCAGCCCCCTGTAGTATACAGCCAGCCCCCTGTAGTATACAGCCAGCCAGCCCCCTGTAGTATACAGCCAGCCAGCCTCATGAAGTATACAGCCAGCCAGCCTCATGAAGTATACAGCCAGCCAGCCCCATGTAGTATATAGCCTGCCAGCCCCATGTAGTATATAGCAAGCCAGCCCACAGTTTGCCAAGCACATAAAAAAAAACCCTACATACTCTCCCTCCAGCAGCCCGATGCTCATCGTGGTTCCCGATCCTCGGCACGGCTCCTCTTCTGTCTCCTCTCTGCTGTATGCTCTATTAGACGCGTCTCTGCCAGCTAATACAGCATAGAGAAGAAAGAAGAGGAGCCTTAATGAGCATTGAGGCATCGGAAGGTGACTATGTAAGTTTATTATTGTTTTATTGACTCGTGTATAAGCCGTGATGAGGTTTTCCAGTACCTTTTTTGTGCTGAAAACCCCGGCTTATACACGAGTATATACAAGTATTTTCCTTTAAAAAGTACTACCGGTATATCCTGCAATTACCACTTTGACCACTAAACCCAAATTAAGACTGAACCCTCTTTAGGATTTATATTTTAACTTAATTTGCATCATGGACAGGATTTCAATAAATGCAGTTAAAAACACTCTACATCACTACAATCACTACATCTACTAGCAACTATAGATTAGGTCACCTCCCTATCTACAGTATAGTTGTCAGTGAGCCTATTCCAGTCCATTGTTGTGTTATCCTCAATGAAGCTACTGTAAAGTCTATCACTAAATATTGTCAACAGAGTGGAGGAGAAACTAAGGGAAGATGGCAGCCCCCATAACTGTGAGCAAAATATGATCTGGAAAAAAAAATCTGAAAAAAAGGTGACTGTTTATCTTGTTTTAAAAAACAAAACATAAAATTAGAGGCTTGGTCACCGTTACCGCTAATCTGTACATGCCGATGTGTTTTAAAAAGTACTAATATAGTATCTAATTTTTAGGACCCGATAATTACTGAGAACAAGGGGATTTAAGTGTCTGTTTGTGGCAGGAGATCTTCTGTATATACAACTCCCCACTGAAATGAATGAGACCACGATCACTCGCGCTCTACACCTAACTGATCTTCCCATGATTTTGTTGAAATGTATTTGTTTCTGACAATCGCTATTATGGATATTGCACTAGAAATCCAAGACTGGTAGGAAATTAGGATTTGGGGACGGATCCTGTGTATTCTGGTGCAGTGTTACTATAAACAATGATAACAATTTGTTTATTGTTCCCTCCCCATTTAGTCTTTATTACAAAATTATCTGTAAGCCCTTTGTTTCCTTTTATTTTTAGATACCGGTGGAGTTCATTGTGGGCTTTGGTGAATAGATATTTCATTATCTTTCTAGCCATTTGTCTTGCAGTATGGTCCAGGGAGAAATCAAGGTACGTGTGAAAAACCCCTAGTAGCTACTAAGCCTTCAATTAGCATTCCTAATTTAATTAAGGAAGAAAAAAGGGAAACGCAGCATTTTATATTTTGTCTGTACTGGGAAGATAATTACACAAAACCCGAGATTTTCAGAAGTTTCACTTTGTGCATGAAATGCTGTAAACTAAGGAAGGCTGATGGCTCTGTCTATCATGAAATTTCAATGAATGGGTTTTTGGACTAGCTTTCGGAATAAATGACAAGTATCCGTTTTGTAAGCGGCAACGTGTTCTTTTTTTTTTTTTTTTATAACAAAGAATATTTTGAAAAAATCTTCATTAATGTAGCGGCTTGGAGACACCTTGTGGCAGAAAGTAGAAACACAGAAGAGTTCACACTTGTGTTGCCAGTTTACATTTTTTTCCTTGGTGCATATAATCAATTCTCTAAATTTGCTCTTGATAATGTCACAATATAGTCATAATATAACAATGCGAGGAAATGTCACATGGGCACTCGCCAAGACAGTTATGTCTATGGACAAAGACGGAGCACTGCTGCTTAGATTCACATAAATACCGATTCTAATAACACCTTAAACGGTTTGGCCACTCTTTTACATAAATTGCCCATGTGCTTTTACTGCCTTAATAATAATCCGTGAATGCTCACCAATTGATTCATCATCTCTGATATTTCCTTTAGTGCTGTGTGCAGACTGTGTCTTTGTAGAATGAGTGTTTACAAGTCTGTAAACTGAAAGCAGGAGATTATGTTTCATCCGGCTCTCCCATCTCGCTGTCTCTGTCAGTGAGAGGGACTGAGAGAAAAAACACACACTGGAGGCTGCTATTAGGATGGACTAAAGGAGTGAGAAACAGGAAGTTGTGTATTTGTGCATAGAACAGCATGGAGAGAACAGGGAGATGCTGAGCTCTCACAGGAGGCAAAGGTACAAGTACATATACCTGCAGAGACACGGAACAGATTTATTGAATAGTGGCCAACCCCTTTAAAAATGCAGGTCACAGGTCCAAACTCTAAGATTAAACAAAGGGTTTTTTCCATAACCTGTGATATTTTTGCTCTCCTGAAAGACATCTAGGCCTCTTTCCAACATGTACAAAGAATCCACCATAATAACCTCCTGCGCCAGAAAGTTCTACAGTATCACTGCTCCTTGTCTATGGTAAAAACCCGCCTTACCTCTAGGCCTCTGGAGAGATCCTTGTGCTACCTATTCAAATATTTTTACATTGTAATGAGGTCTTCCCTCAGCCATCTTTTTCTAAGCTGATTACCCAAGGTCTAGGTTACAAGTAAAGCCAATCAAAAATTATCCTAATGCCCTTAGTGATCCCCATGCCTCTAATAATACCCCTTTGAGGTTTAAACACTATACAATAGTCCCATGTGACCCCTACATTATAATGTACAAACATAAGACCCCAACACTTTATAAGGCACCCTTGTTACCCCTACATTGGCCCCTCCCCAGTCACCTTAGTAAAATAATAATAATAATAATAATAATAATAATAATAATAATAAAAATAATAATACAAAAAAATACGTTGGCAGTGAAATTCTACCTTCTGGTGACAGGTTCCCTTTAATTTCTGTCTCTTCCAGTAGTACAACAGACTAGCAATGTTTGCACAGTACTCCACATCTAGTAGGCCAACAAGGGAGAACCCACCGCAGATCTTCTTACCTGATGATTCCTACGCAGCTTGTCCTGCATGGATTGGCAGATCTCAATCATCCGAATTAATTCTACTCTGGAGACTTGTACTTCTGGAGTTCGGTTTTCACTGGTAAGTAGAGATCTGATGTGCAAAGACAAATAGATTACATCAATTACAAATATTCTATGCATAAACTGATATATTCTGAGCATAGAGGGGAAATAAATTAATGTGTAACTAACTCCAACAGAGTCATTAACCATTTGCAGTTTAAGACTGTAGAGTTCTACTTTTAGACCTGCTTTAAGTTGGTCTGAACTGTGCATAATTTTCACAAAGCTACACGCCTTGTATGACCAGTTGGAAAAAGTACCAAAAATGGTCTAAAAGCCTTTTTTATGTAAATCAGCCAGAAATAAGGCACAAGTCTTCATAGATTGCAAATGTATGGTGTATAAAGACATGCCTCCCTGTCGGGATGTAGATTTAAGCTGACGTACAGGACATGCAGAATAATATGCTTGGCTCGAATGTGTTGAGTACTTACTGCAGCTTATCAAGGACTGCTTGGAGTGCGTCGCCAAGTTCAAGTAGTACAGAAGCTCGAGAGCTGAGTCCTTCTGTCAGCAGCATCACCTGGCAGAAAATAGGAGACAAGTAGCACTCAAAATACTCAACCTACAAACCTGCATCTGAATCTACTTTGCTAGCATTTCTCTTCAAATGGGGGGAAAAAAAGAATGTTATTACACATAAATCATTTAATGCATCTAAATTTAAAAAAAAGAAGTTTTGGGACAGTCATGTGGAGAAAGAAGTCATTTTTTTTTACATACGTCGTCCCCTTTGCTCATATATATTGGATTTTGAGATTGATTTTTAGATGCCTCAGTACAGAACAGCAGCGTTACAGGAGTATTCCACAAAAAAAAAACTTAACATAAAAAAAAAATATTGTTGATATAGAGTAAAACCAGTGAAAACACTTCAATTTTATCACTGAAAAACTCATTGGGGGTCATTTACTAAGGGCCCGATTCGCGGTTTCCCGACGTGTTACCCGAATATTTCCGATTTGCACCGATTTTCCCTGTATTGCCCCGGGTTTTTGACGCACGCGATCGGATTGTGGCGCAATAGCGCCGGCATGCACATAACGGAAATCGGGGGCGTGGCCAAACGAAAAACCGCCGCATTAAAAAAAAAAAAATTGTTGCTCGGCACGCGCTTACCTTCACTCAGCCCGGCTCGGTGTACTCCAGTGCGTTCCGATGCTCTCCAGCGCAGCAGCAACATTTGGCGGACCGCGGAGGAACTGCCTTAGTGAATCACCGGAAGACCCGAATCCACCGCAGAGAACGCGCCGCTGGATTGCGAATGGGCCGGGTAAGTAAATCTGCCCTATTATATGTCACTCCCTGGATGAATATGTGATTTGTAAAGCGCTATAGAATATGATGGTGCTAAATAAATAAAGATTATTATTATTAATTTATATGTATTGTACTACATTCCCTGCAGTGTAGCCTCCTTTGATGTGCTATAAATCCCATGATGCCTCCCTTCGTTTTCATTTCTAAATTGTTACATACAAGTGTTATTGAAGCTTCACTATAACGCTCATTATTAGGAGCCTGGTGACACTTTAATAGGAGGTTCCCCTCGTGGGGAGGTACAATCTAGTTATTTGATTGAAAGATGAGATGGTGACATTTGGTGACAAAATATTACCTGTCTTTCGAGTTGCAAAACTTGTGACTTGAGGAGTTTGACTCGCCGTTCATCCAAGCACTGGGTCTTGCTCTCATCGATTAGCTGCCTGTACTGAAATCTACACAGAAGCAGGAAAAAAACCCAGGTGAGATGTCATTACTAATTCTCTAATCAGATCAAAAAATCTGACACCATGGGGCACATTACTTAGGGGCGCGCGCTGCACTTTTGTCGGACTGTGCACCTTTTTCTGGCCCAAAACGACTTGCACAGGAATATAAGAAGTGTCGGCGCAAGAATTGTATCGCATGCAACCATTTTGTGGCGCAGCAGCGCTGGTCTCCATGCGACATAAGTTAGGGACGGGACAATCTGACTGATTCGGACTGAGCGTGGGATATAACTTTTAAATGTTTAAGGTACACCACTAAAAAGATGTTGATCTCTGTCAGACCTGAGCGGGGAAGCGACACATTCATGATTTCAGGCTCACGATCTTAGTGAATCGCCGAACGCTGCATTATAGACGGACAATGCACTTTTAGTGAACTCCTGTGACCGGGTAAGTAAATGTGCCCCCACGTGACAGTTTCCCAGATCAGTACAGGATTTATCAAGTAGAAAGGATGACAAACAAATGAAAGGGAACCTGCCATTCAAATTAACCCACCCAAAATAAATCCCTATGGGGGCGTGACTAGCTGGTGGTGAGTTGAGACGCATGGTCCCAGCACTCTGCACCGTACACGACAATCCACAGCAGCAGTCATCTTTATTTCACACCTACTCCAGATCTGATGGTAGGCAAGGGGCGCAGGAATGCTTTGAGGTCCCGACAGAGGGCAGAAAATGGGAACTTCGCCAGTTTCTTTGTTCATTCTGGCACCAAAGCCAAGAGGTGGCATCCAAGATGCCCCCTCATCAGAGACGCAAAGGAGCACACTCTACTTAGCCAACGCACATCCCTGCAGCATAGAAACTGCAGCAGGTGGCGATGGTAGCGTCCCTGCTCCCAGTGAAGCCTCACTTCCCTGCTCAGGACCAGGTAGGACCAGAGACGTCCGGCCCCAAAACCAGGATCTACTCTGGATGACCTAGGTCTGTGGTCGGCCATCAGTAGTAAGGCAGGCACTGCGTAGCTCCCTCATCCTCCTTGGCAACCTGGGGTGTACTGGTGGTCCCTGCTGCCCACCAATGTCCCTCTACTCTACGGCCAGCAACAGTGTCAGAGGCTAATCATGCTGAGCCTCCCCAGAGACCACATACTAGACTGTCCCCCCCAAGGTCTGATGCACAGTCTGCTTCTCTGGGAGCCTCCACATGCTGGGCCTCAGCTCATAGCCCTGCTTGGGGTTGGGGGAGCTGGACTGCCTGATTTCCTCCTGTACCACAGGAAAGCAGATATGTTTTTGGAATCCTAAACAGCTCGTTTAAAAAGTTGAAGCGTTCAAAAACAAAAATAAATAAACTAAATAAAAAGCATTAAAACTTCACATTTTTTTCTCGATATACTTTACAATGTTCGGGTGCTGTTCGATCACCCGTTGTTCCATACAAAATTCTTCAAAATCTCTTATGCAATGCTCCTGTTCCTGATGCAATGTAATTTTTGTAACAGAAGATAATATTATATTGTCCTATTGTAGCATCCTGCTAATAGCAGGGCATACAGCCAGGCCTTATCCTTCCCATGAAATTTAAGAATTCAGAGCTGCCTCCTACAGCTGACCAAAAATTGTGACCACAAGAGTATAATTCAGTTGTGTGATGACGGCAATGGTAGTTCATCCAAGGCAAGACCAGATAAAAGCAGTTCTTCCCACACATTAAAACGTTTATGTCCCAATGAAAGTGCCAAAAATAGAAGATCAAACTTCCTACTACTTGTAATATGTAAACTGTATAAGTCTGTAAATAGTTTTCCCATTCTTTACTGAAATAATGAATTTAGTGTTACCTAGTTTAAAGACCAAGGTAGTGACATACAACTCATACCAAACAACTACCATACAATAAATAATAATAATAAAATCACATTTAGCTAAATGGATATAATAGATCATTTAAGGGACATCTACCACCAGGATGAAGGAGCGTACACCAAGCACACTGACATGCTGGTGTGTGCCCCCTCTGGCAGGATCCGCTCTTCTTTTAGCTTCCCTGGTTTTAAACAAAAAAGGATTTTAAAATTATGCAAATTAGCCTAAGGGGCTCCAGGCAGCATAGGTTTTAATGGAGCCTGGAGCCCCTCAGGATCATTTGCATAATTTATAAAAACAAGGGCATAAGAAGCGTAAAGAATAGCAGATCAAGCTGGAGGGGGCACACACCAGGATGTCGATGTGCTTGGTTTACAATCCTTCATTCTGATGTCCTTTAAAAGGGTTTTCCCGCTCATTAAAGGGTTTTCTATTAGAGGGGGGTCCCAAAATTGCCTGATCCCTGCTCCCCAACCTTAAACCTGTAAATAGGAGGATGAGGTTTTTTTTAGTGGGAATACTTCTTTAAGTTTATTTGTTACAATCTGATGAGTCATGCACTGGCATTAGTGTCCCAATTAGGACTACCCTATCTCTGTCAGGGGCTGCACTTGGAAGTTTGCACCTGCATCTTGAATGTGGTACAACTATGACTTCTGTGAAGAAATTATCATAGTACCAGGAGCTAAGTTAAGTAAAAAAACATTTCCTTCTAAATTGCAGACAAAAGGTATATTTAAGACTAATAATTTAGTATGTAACTACCTGATGCTGATTTAGTGTGCCAAATAATGCAGGGTTCCTTTCAGGATATTAGTTGAAAGAGAGTTTACCACCCTCCACCAACCTTTATAATTTGCTGTCAGGATGTGTGCATTATTCCATCTCCAAGGAATTCCCATTTTAATCCATATGCTAATGAGGCAGTTGGGGCTCCCGGATTGTGTCCTCAAAACCCAGAGCACTGCTATTTCTGTCTAAATCTCTTTCCTGTTCTTCCAGTGTTGCCCCATGCTTCTAACAAGACCAATCTACCAGCTTATCTGACAGAGAGGGGAGTGGTCCAGGCAACATTAGCAGTGTTCCAGGGCACAACCTGTGTGCATCCAGTGCCTCATTAGCATACGGATTCAAATGGGAATTACTCTGAAACAGCGTAAAGGGCAAAATAGGTAAAGGTATTTCTGAAATGCCAGTGCATTTTTCTGCAACATACAGCCAACAGATTATAATGCTGGGAGAGACAGTAGACTCCCTTCAACGAGGCTGCCGACATGAATTGCCAAACTAGTTTAGCTGGTCATCCAAACCTAAGAAATAACATTGCGGATTTTTGGATATTTATGAAAAAATAGCATTGTGGGGGCATGTGGAACAGTAACTCCCTATGACTTGCTTACACAGTTTTTTTTAGATTATGTCCAAACACCAAAAAACAAATATTGCCATGTTCTCTTGGGTAGTGTATTATAAACCCATCTCTACCCCAACACTAATGAAAACATACAAACCTCAAGTCTTCTAGTTCTTGCTTTAGTTGATCATTTTCTTCCTGAAGTTTCTAAAAGATTACATACGAGATTACACTATATGCAAACCTTACAGAAACAAATGGTCACTTGGCTAGCTTAACTAGAACTTGCAATCTATAGTAAAGTAGAGAACAGATCTTAACATAAAATAAAAATACAGAAAAAAAAAAAAAAATTCCTTGTGACACCCAATGGCCAGACTGCTGGTTGTCCCCATGCTACAGTGTTTCCAAAAAAATATAAAGAATGTGGTAAAGCCCTATAGCAGTGGTGGCGAACCTATGGCATGGGTGCCAGAGATGGCACTCAGAGCCCTTTCTGTGGGCACCAAGGCCTTCACCCCAACACAGAGCTTGCCAGCTAGGACTCAAGGCTTTCTCCTGTGATCCAATACAGCTCAGAAAGTGCCATGCTCAGCGCTATTTTAAAGCAACATCCTTGGCTGCCAGGACTACAGGAGGAACGAGAAGGGTGGGATAGAGATGGATTGTCATGTGAGCTCCTGCTCTGGGTCCCCTGATTCTTCCTCTTCAGGAGACCCTGGAGGGAAGCTACAATCCAAATTTCTCCATCTTTCTATTGTATTGGTGGACACCAATACGATTAAAACCTGTGATACAGCAGGGATCAATAAGTTACTGCTTAAATTGGCACTTTGCGACGTATAAGTAGATTTTGGTTGTAGCTTGGGCACTCTGTCTCCAAAAGGTTCGCCATCACTGCCCTATAGTATGCCGTAATGGCCTGTCAGAAACACTATACAGGCAGTATATGTTACGTACAAGGTAGGTTCTATAGGTTTGAATTTGTATGTAAGTCGAAACTGTATATTTTATAATAGTAGTTCCAGACAAAAAAAAAATAAAAAATTTTGCCTGGCTGACAATTGGAGTTTCTAATTTTTTTGCTGTAATTGTACCAAGGATTATCAATAAAGCTTCATTACAGACACCTTACATCTGATCATTGGAGTCTGGGATTATAGTAAAGCATTCAGAGACAGAGGTCACAGGGGGCAGAGGGGTCCTTCTTTAACTAGGGGTCACCTGTAAGTCGTGCGCCCTTAAGTAGGGGACCACATGTACATGTATCCTACATCATCAGTGGGCACTCCAAATGAGAATGACACCCACAAAGACTGAACCCAAAGAGGAATTAAATCTTTGAGCCATAAATCTTGTGAAATTGGGGATAGAAGTTCTGATTTGGAAGCTGAAGCTCTTCATTCATCTTTGTGTTTTGGGTTTCTCATTGGAGAGTCAATTCTTGAAGTGAGATTAGGTTCTAGAACACCAGAACAGAGAAACTCTACTGTGCACTGTTCTGATCCTCTGATGGATAAAGACCAGAAACAATTAATAGCATGGCCATAGTATAGCCCAGACTCTGCTGCCTCACATAAAGTCTAAGCCCCTTAATGACCAGGCCCTTTTTTTGTTTTTGGATTTTCATTTTTCACTCCCCACCTTCAAAAATCTATAACCTGTGTGAGGGCTTGTCTTATGCATAACAAATTGCACTTCATAGTGAGGGTATTTAATATTCCATGCCGTGTACTGAGAAGCGGGAAAAAATTCCAAATGCAGTAATATTGGTAAAAAAAAAATCCATTTGCTCCATTTTCTATCGGGCTTGGATTTAACGGAATTCACTGTGCTCCCCAAATGACATGTCTACTTTATTCTTTGGGTCGGTGTGATCACAGGGAAACAAAATAAGTATAGGTTTTATAATGTTTTCATACATTTACAAAAATTAAAACCTCCTGCACAGTAAAAAAAAAAAAACTTCATTTTGCCATCTTTTTCATACTACAGTGTACGGAGCTGTGGGTGGTGTCATTTTTTTTGCAACTTTTGATGTGGTTTTCAATGCTACCATTTTAAAGACTGTGCAGCCTTTTGATCACTTTTTATTGATTTTTTTTTTATATTCTTCAAAAAAGTGGCTTTTTTTTACCACTTTGGACGGAAAAGAATGTTATTATATTTTGATAGATCGGACATTTTGGGACGCAGCGATACCTAACATGTTTATGATTTTTACGGTTTATTTATATTTATATCAGTTCTACGGAAAGGGAAAGGGGAGGAGGGCATTTGAATTTTTAGGGGTTTTTTTTATGTACCAAAGAGACCCAACCAGGTCGAAATAATGCTGCCTACATTTGGGAGTCTGTTCCTTCTGGAATAGATATACTGGTTTGGCTTCAATCCCGCATCATGTCATTAGGCTTCCTGAAAGTCATGCTTGATGTCAAGGGAACTGCCTTACAAGGTAGCTAAAAGAGGTGTGGTTTTTTTTATCCCATCCTTATCGCACATTGTAATGAAATTATTAAATTCTGATAGCCTCAGGTCTTAGCATGACCCGAGGCTTTCATGTGACCAGATCAATGCTCCCTGATGACGGAAGTGACGATCTTCACTAAGATCTTGGGTGTTATCGGTGGGTGTTTTCTGCAATATGCAGCAAAGACCCTCTGGGTATGGAGAGGGCTCAGTCCGTAAGCCTCTCCAAACATTCCCAGACGACGTGTGACGTACTATTATGTCACACGTCGTTAAGCTTTGCGGCCGTACATACGTTCCCCATAGACGGCAATAGTCGCACAGAACGATCATTCCGTAATCTCAAAAAAGATAGAGCGTGCTCAATCTCCGTTTTCACAGCCAAGCAGCATTATTTTCAATGGAGAGAGGAGGGGTTATCCCACTTCTCCAGCACGGCTTACGTATGCGCGCCCGGCTACGGCTAGACGGCCATACGTTAGTGTAAATGTAGCCTTACAGACATTTAGCTTAGATTTCTACTTCAGATCTAGGTTCTTGAAAACCCACTGCTGCAGCTTCCTGAGAGACATGGTCAGAGCTGATGCCTAAATGTATCCACTATTAAAGAAACACATTTAAAGTGATAAAATAACACCTAGGTGTGGGCTCATGGATTATTCTGACAGGCCCTTATGTTCTCCAACCTCCTTATGACCTTTCCATCTTCAAAGAAATGTAAAATCTGAATTTTTATATACTATACACTCACGCTTCACCTCATTCAGCAATGAATTTCTCTGCACACTGAATTTTCCATGTTTTACTTCTAGTTTATTTTCTTTGGGAAATATACAGGAACACATTAGGAAACTGACCGCCAATTTTTGCTCATTTCCTGAAGACCTCCTACTTGAGGCATGTGACTGGAACTCATTCTGGCCATCTCCTGTTAATAGCAGCTTTCCATGATCTCCTGGGCCAGTGGAAAGATGTGTGCCTGCTGTGGAGCGACGTACGGCCTTCCCAGCCTAGCGAAGAAAATAAAGAAACATACAGATGAATGAGTATAAAAACAAGTGTCAAAGCATCATACAAAAAGTAACCAGATCCTGTGTAAGCAACTAACTTCTAGAAATGTACTGAAAGATGGAGCCCTGAATAATGTGCCATGAACTAAACTGTTGTATAAAAAGTCAGTACTAAATGCACCATTTATTATTACTTTCCACCTATCGGTGGCTATAAAAACATTTTCATTACAAGTGATGAATGGTTTTCATAGGATGCAGCTCATGTATAGGGGATTTCCTACATAGCTAAAGAACTATCCATATGATCGGTCAATAGTAGTTGATCGGTGGAGCTGGGGAGATACAGAAATCTGTAAATCCTGTATCGGCCGTCCTGTGCACCGCAGGCACTTCTCTTGTTCACCCCAATGACAGCTCCGTATGCAGTTCGTCTCGGTGGTTGATACAATATGAACAGAGCTATGTAGTTATAATTCCAACCATAGTGTATAAGAATGGGAAGGGAATGTATCACACCCCCACCTGACTACCGTAACACTGACCTATTGAATTCTGGGGAATTCTGGCACCACATTATCCATAAGATAAGGTAACAGTGTAGTGCCAGAATACCCCTGTAAACTGAATTTAACTGTACCCAAAAGAGTTTAGTGGTGTCTATCTATGGGAGGTTGGTCTGACAGTATATAATATCTATGGAGGGTTCTGGGTGTATACAGGGCAGTTTCTAGCACAAGTCAAATCTCAAACACCCCCCCAACCCAAAGTTCATTAAAATATATGAAATGCGCCGTGAAGTGAGCATACACTTTAACCCCACTAAATTAAAAATATTTCTTATGAAAAACTATTAAAAAGTTTGTTAACCCTTTGGGTGCAGCTGCACATTCAGTTTTTCAGATGCAGTTTTTGATGCCCAAACCAGGAGTGGAGTGAAAATAAAGGAGGAGCAGCTTCTCTCAATGATAATTTTTTTTGTGGGATGAGTTATTCTTTTTAGCGGTCTTATTTTGGAGAATGTAACATTTTTTTAATCACTTTTTAGAGCATTTTTAAGGTGATTAATAAGGTTTTATTTTTACAGCGTTCACTGTGCGGGCCCAATAACGATTCTGTTTTATTATACAGATTGTTATGGACACGGCCAGAGGTCGCACTAACATTTTTACAGAAGGGTAATAATACTCCTCTTACTATTTTTGGGGCGCACAGCACGGACTCTACACACAGCACGCACTCTACACACTATACGTAGAGTGTAGTGATCACAGTGTGGGCGGTGTACTCCCCTGATGGGCCTCTCCCTCACCTGGCACTGGTCTCTGGTCCTGCCGGGATCATATTAACACTGTCCTTGACCTGCAGTACGAGGAGCAGGACGAGGAGCAGCAGCCCTGCTGTGCACATGTCTCTCCCGGGCCTGCGCTCTCGCTCCGGGTCTCTCTGGTGCGCCGCTGACACGGATCCATTCTTCACGCGTCCTGCTGAGCAGCCCAGCGCTAAGCCTGCACGCTATAGGGAATAATTGCCAAGCGTACTTTTATGCGTGGCAATTATTTTGGGAGGTTATTGCGCCTCATCATGCTTCTATGACTCGTGGTGAGGCGTTAATGCGAGTGTTTGTAAGGGAAAGTGACATTTTAGGGGCTTAAATTTTAATGTATTAAACCTTATTTTTTAACCTTTTCACTGTATACAAACTTGAACCAGCAATACTCTGCACTGATGTATTGTAGTGTAGTGTAAATTATCTTGCATGCTCTGGCATGCAAAGATAGTTTACAGTCAGACCCGGAAGGGGTCTGACTGCTGGGGACATCAGGCAGCCCCGGAGCGCTAGGCAGACCTCAGGGCTGCCCTGAAGAGAATCAGAATCCCCGATAAACAACACAGGGGGAGGAAGGTTGGATCCTAAGAGGGCGTGTAAAGAGTTAACACCGTAACGGGTTAACACGTGTAAGTGGTTAACGCTGGCTCCGATCACGCGTGTTAGAGAGTGTGGTGTCAGTTGTGATATACAGCTGACACCCACTACTTCTGGTTCGTGAGCTGGTGCCAGAAGCCGGGTGTAGTGTAGGGCTCAATGGGGATATCTCACAATGTTACTGTACACAAATCACTTTTGTTATTATGAAATTTGAATTATACACTGATATGATCACTTTTTATACATTTCAGTCTCTGGAACTATCACATTGGGGCAGATTTACTTACCCGGTCCATTCGCGATCCAGCGGCACGTTCTCTGCGCTGGATTCGGGTCCGGCCGGGATTTAATAAGGTAGTTCCTCCGCCGTCCACCAGGTGGCACTGCTGCGCTGAAAAGCATCTGAACGCGCCGGACTTCACCGGGCCGGCTGAACGCGCCGGAATTCACCGGGCCGGACCAAGTGAAGGTAAGCGCGTCCCGAGGGACACATTTTCCGTTTTTAAATGCGGCGGTTTTTCCGAATACGTCGGGTTTTCGTTCGGCCACGCCCCCCGATTTCCGTCGCGCGCATGCCGGCGACGATGCGCCACAATCCGATCGCGTGCGCCAAAATCCCGGGGCAATTCAGGTACAATCGGTGCAAATCGGAAATATTCGGGTAACACATCGGGAAAATGCGAATCGGGCCCTTTGACAAGTATGTGCATAAGGGCCGAATTAATTTGGTAGTATGCATATGGGGGCGGTTAAATAAATTAGAAGCGGGCTCTTTATAAAAAAAAATCAGTAGAACTGTATATAAATAAAACAGGGGTGTGTATGTAAATTAGCAGGGTGCTGTTTTTCTGATCCCGGGTGTCAGTGCCGGGTCTGGGCTGTGATATCACAGCCCGACACCGGCACCAGCTAAATCTGATGTCCCGAAATCTTCTTTTGACGCGCCACTGTAGAAAGGCGTCACGTCAGAAGTAGTACCCTTAATGACCGCCGTAAAAAGCCGATCATTAAGGGGTTAATTATTAACACTAACTATGTGTGAGGATGTTATCAATTATTATTCCGGGAATCAGAATAATTCATATACAAATGGGTCCTTAAAATACAAGCCAATATGTAATTAGTTGTTATTTAAAATTTAGCTCCCCTTAGCAGAAAATGCTGTGGACATACAATGAAATGAAAAATTTAAATGCTACTGGCCCTTCAATCATTCCGTTAATTTCCTCTGCACGGAGCAGACACAGGACAGAAGATGGCCGCTGGTCACATGACCACATCACATGTCCTGCACCTGCCTGGGCAGGTCATGTGATCAGCACTATGTTTGGCTGTAGTGGGTTGGTTGCAGTGCATCCAGTATGGCCGGTGTTGTGGTGATGGCAGTTACACATCATTACTATGGTAACAGAGCAGGACAGTCTGTTAGATCATCACTGGGAGCAGAGAATAAGAGGGAGGAGGAGTTACTGAGAACTAAAGGATCATGGAACTTGTAGTTTCCAGTGGCGGCCATCTTGGTGATAACTCCACCTACTTTAGAGAGGCCATAACATTTTGTGAATCATAAAATCAAACTATTTAAGCTCCATTTTGTGACTAATGACATTGAGTTTTGTTACATTCATTTACTTATAGCATTGTGGGGTTTTTGTATCAGACATTCATATTCCCCTTTAATCCTGTCAGCATATTCTGATCAGGCTGTAGATGCTTTTTAAAGATTTTCTAGCAATTTTAGTGAGAAACGGAGGTGTAGGCTGCTTTAGCATTTCAATTTTCACCTCAGGCAACAAAAAGGCTGTAATTGACCCTGATACAGAGGCTAAACATCTGCACAGCCGCTACAGCAGCAGTTGCAGGATATAGCAGGTATGCACCCATCGACGTGAGGTGCTGGCAATGATGAAAGGTGCGGCAATGAACCACAGAGAGTTGCAAATAGGGACATATGTTTAATAACCCCAGATCTTGACCAACTCGGCAAGTTGCATACAAGACATAGACAAGTTATGATCCCAAATATACAACTTGGCTGGCAGAGACATATAACATGTTAAATGGTTCTGGTAACACATGTGATTTTTCTCTTCTCTCTCTTCAGACATTTTTGTAGCTTATGCTGTGTGCAAGCAGCAGCTGTAATTATCCACTGACACTAATGTCTATTGTCCGGTTATAATAGGGGAACTTGAATAGAAGTGATCGCAGTAGGAAAGCTTGCAAGCACGACACGTCCAGTGCCAAGCACCACACTCTAATTAGAGCGCAGTTCCGGTCTGACAAGAAGGCCTTAACCTTCTGGAGGGCGTAATGAGCCAGGCAATGTTTGAAGCTTAAAAATAAGCAGCGGAGAACAAGGAGGGAGCTGAGAACTACTTTAAAATGTGCTAAACCAACAGATACAGGTGACCGAACACTGAACTGTACACTTGGCAAAGGCGAGTGAAGCGCTGGGGGTAGAGAGGGGTCGCTGGGGCTTTGTTGGTTCTTTTGTTTACGAAACAAGTGACACAATCTGACCGATCATAGCTCTGAGCAGTTAGTTATGTGCAGCAAATTAGAGGCAAATACAAAACTGGCTTAGGGGTAAGAAAAAGGAGGCCAATATGGGATGAGGCAAATCAAGAGGAATGAAATGTGCAAATGAAATCTAATTATATTTTACAGCCCGGGAGAATTAGACACAACGAGACTGGATGTAACCCGGTTATTTGCTGGTTTAAGGCTAACAGAATAGAAACAAGATGTTACATATTAGGCCAAGTCCTGTTTAACTATACTGAAAAAAGGGTTTTCTATTCCTGATACTACTCGTATTCCAGTCACAACAAGTTTTCAAGAGAACAGGGGCGTGTTCTACCTCAAATGAATGGAGCGGCAGGACGTGCAGATCACCACCGCTCCATTCACTTGGGACAAAAGTAGACCAGTGCTGCACACAGATGGAAATAAGGGGAGGCAACATGGAGAGAAAGGGACATAGAAATATAACTGGACGGCAACATAAAGAGAAGCAGAGGGCATAGAAATATTTAAGCAGGGGCAATATAGAAAGATAAGATGTACAACATAGAGAGAAGGTAGCATAAAGAGATAAGTGGGGGCAGCTATAGATAGGGACATAGAGGAATACATGGAGGCAACCATTAAAAAGGGGGAAGAATAAATGGGGGAGCATGGATCAATAACAGACAGAAGGGTACAAGTCATATGCAGTCTGCACCCCTGAATGCAACACAGCCTTGCAAACCCATTCTTCCCAGAGGTTTCCCTCTGAGTATAATATTTAGAATTTTTTTGGCTTCTAAAAAAATTTGATTTTGAGCAAAATCAACAACAATTGACTAGAATACATCTGCACGAGGCGGTGGAGCTGGTAAGCCAAACATACGACTCCAACTCAGTTTCCCAAACTTTGACTGCAATTTCACTATCCGACTACACAGTCCTCTTCTCTTTATCACGCTAGCAGTGCTGAGATAAATGGGGAAATTCCTTCCCAGTGTCTTATTGCTATAATCTATAACATAGGAGCTTCACTTCTGAGCATGTACGTAATGTGCAGCACACATCTCATCTCAACTAAACTAAAAAGGGGGAGCACATGCCACACCAACAGGCCACATGAAGCCTGTCAAGCCATGA
Organism: Engystomops pustulosus; assembly: GCA_019512145.1. Classification (NCBI taxonomy): domain Eukaryota; kingdom Metazoa; phylum Chordata; class Amphibia; order Anura; family Leptodactylidae; genus Engystomops; species Engystomops pustulosus. Next base: position 274,766,845 of record CM033641.1, read on the forward strand.
GTTATGTTCTCACTGCTCTTGGGTCCTCTCCTGCTGCTCCGTTCTGTGTCCACAGAACTAATATTAGTCTTGTATTCCACACATCTGGCCTTTATGGATGAGTGGTAAGAAGAAAAGCATTTTTGAAAATAAGTCATCAGAAGTTCCATCTGCACTTTGCAAATAGTTATGGAGAGGATACAGTAAGCTGCTCTGGACAGATGACACCAAAACTTGACTTTTGACTGAAATGCTATGTGTAGAAGAAAGCCAGAACCCTGAACACACCAAGCATGGTGGTGGCACCATCATACTGGGACATACTGTGTTTCAAAAACAGTCTCCAATCTGACCGACCTATGCAAAGAAGATTCCTGCCTCTAGATATGCCAATCTTTTAGAGGCCTTCCCAACAGGTGGTCCTACAATGTAGTGCAGCTGAATACATATGTACACCAGACCGTCCAGTTTATAACACTTATCATTTTCTTCATGCCTCATATACAAATGTATGTATAATACATGGGTAATTATCTGTCATTATCTTCTAAAGTAATATGATGGGACAGCATCCATCTTCACAGCACGCTGTAAACTAGATGATCTGGCTTCATCCACCTCAAATGGAAACCTGATGACATCTTGTGGACTATGTGGAAACTACAACCATTTAATAATTCTTCCGAAGTGATTATTTAAAAAGTCACCTCCTCCTCTTATATGAAAGAAACTATTCTGGAGCATGTTTTCTTAACCCATAACCCCCTAGTGTCTGATTGGATCCCCTTGAGGATCTGCCCTAGTAAGAGGTGGAAGGCAGCTCCTGACATGTCTATTATAATATTTAAACTCTTCATAAAAATGAATTCTGGAGTATCTATTCTTTGATTTCTATATTGTACCATGCAGCCATAGGAAGACAATTTGGTGGGGGAGCATTAGTACTCTGGGTGCTACATGCATCACAAAATACAATGTATGAGTATGGAATGATCCGGATTGTGAAGCTGAAGTTGTGCACCCCAGTCTCAGCTCTGCGCTCTCCCCCTGTCCGATCTGAGGTACATATCCATCTTTACTGTTTGAAGATTTTAACACATACATGTTCTTCTTGTCTGCCAGATATTGTACATGTACGGTTGTTGTTTCTTGCTTGTATGTTGTTTACCCATAGAGGCATCTGTCACATGGGTGCCCCCTCCAGTGTCTTTTTGTATAGCCTATTAGCTTTTTAAAAAAAAAGTTTTTATGTTTTTGCCCTATGTCCTTTACTTACATGAACTTTGTGTCAGGATGTATGGGTTTTTTTTGTAATACAGATAAAATGGGGACATTTATCATTACATGGCATCCGGTCCGAGGTCTATATTATCTGTCCGCCAGTCTTTGCAGTAAGTAATTTGTCACTGTTGTCTTGTTTCTGTGTTAAATTGGTGTATGGGTGGTTTATTGCATAATACAGACTTGATAAGATCACCTCTGAAGCCTCCTATGCTGACACCTGTGGTCCCCCTGTACCAACCTATGTGGCCCCTATACAATCAGCTCCCGTCCCCCTGCTCTCACCTCTGTCCCTCTTGTACCAGTGAAACTGAGGAAAAAACACATTTGCAACATTTTGTTTTGGACTTTGTTTTTACGGCTTCCATTGTGCGCACCTAATGACACCTCCTCTTTATTCTTTAGGGTCGTACGATCACAGAGATACTAAATATATGTAGGTTTTATTATGTTTTAGTAGATTAAATAAATGTAAATCTTTTATACAATTTTTTTTTCATTTAGCCCTATTCTGAGGCCAATAACTTTTTTATACTTCGGTGTATAACGTGTGACCCGTCGGTGCACGGGAGAGGAGGAGGGGATGAGTGCTGCTTCCCCGTCCCTCTCCATAGTAATATATGGTGCACGGTGCCGTAATACGTGAAAAGGACATGTCCTATCTTCTCCTCTACGGAACGGTACAATGCGGCACGTGTGCTGCACCGTACTGCTCCATGAACCAATTGCCGGCCAATGGGGGATGTATATACGTCCCCCAACAGTCATGTGAATATAGCCTTAGGCGTCATTTTTTGCGGAATGAGATTACATTTTTCATTGGTAATTTGGGTGCTGTACAACCTTTTGATCACTTTTTATTAACATAATTATGTGTTTAAAAAAGTGGTGTTTTGGGCACTATTTTCAGCTACAGGATTCATTGCCGTTTTTATATTTTGATAGATCGGCCATTTTGGGACCTGATGATACGCAACAAGTTTATTATTTGATTATTATTTCATTTATTTTTTATATATTTTCATACTTCATATATATTTTTTTTCGACTTTTTTTTTACTGTATATTTAGACCCCCTAGGGTACCTGAACCATAGAGGGTCTGATTGATCCTAACATATGCTGCAATACCACTGTATGGCAATATATGCAATACATACATAATAAATGTGAGCCATTATCTGTACCCACTGGAACAACTTCAGTACCACAATCTGTTTTTTTTTTTGTATACTCATATAATAAAATGGGTATTCTGACAATTTCAGGTGCTCCTCTATCCAATAACAGGATGAAGGGAACTTTTGTACCACTTTAAGTAATGAAATACTGGGGCAGATTTACTAACCCTGCCTATTCGCGATCCAGCGACGCGTTCCCTGCGGTGGATTTGGGTCTTCCGGCGATTCACTAACGCAGTTCCTCCGACGTCCACCAGGTGTCGCTGCTGCGCTGAATGCACTGAAGTTCACCAAGCCGGGCCAAGTGAAGGTAAGCGCGTGTCCAGCGACACTTTTTTTTTTTTTTTTTTAAATGCGGCGGTTCTTCCGAACCCGTCGGGTTTCCGTACTGCCACGCCCCCCAATTTCCGTTGCGTGCATGCCTGCACCGATGCAACACAATCCGATTCCGGGGCAATATAGGGAAAATCGGGTAACCCGCCGTAAAAACGCAAATCGGGCCCTTAGTAAATGACCCCCACTGTCTCAGGTAGTCTGAAGATGATGAATGGAAGTCAAGAAAATTCACCAAATTGAACACATGGAATAATACATCTGGATAATATCAGTTATACCCAGAGGTGCACAAGAATGTTCCCAGTAAGATGCAGAAAATAACAACAAACAGTTTGAAAGCCAAGGTATATGTGATGATGTGCAACACCTGGAGGTAAGCAAGGTGAGCGAACTATCATTTTCCAGACGCCCAATGGACGCAGGTTGACGGAGGAATAAAAAGTGAGAGAGAGTGTAACATGTGACCTCCAGGATGGTGCAGCACTCACAGCCCCTAAAGACTGAGGGAACTCTTTCACTACCCCAGCGGAAACAGACCTCAGTGAACCGATCGACACCAGATCTTGTAAGCCAGTCCTTAATGCGATTATATCGGGCCAGAAGCCAGCCCAGGTTGTGAATCTCTACAATAGATCATGACGTGATAAAAGCAATGCAGGTCAATATTTAATTGCATATGGCAGACCAGAACACTATACACACAAGAGTTTTATGTATATTAACCCCTTAAGGACCCAGGGTTTTTTCGCTCATTTCCCGCTCTAAACTTTCAAAAATCCGTAACTTTTTCATTTTTCCGTGTACAGAGCTGTGTGAGGGCTTATTTTTTTAAGTAAAAAATGTTACTTTCCCATGATGTTATTTATTATTCCATGTGGTGTAATGGGAAGCAGGAAAAAATTCCAAATGTGGAAAAAAATTTTTAAAAATGTGTGTCACGTACTGGTGGGCTCAGGTGTTAAGACTTTCACTCCAAATAACACCTCTACTTTATTTGTTGGTTCGGTACGATCGCGGTGATACCAAATTTTTTAAAGGTTTTATTGCGTTTTAATACATTTTCAAAAATTTAACGAATGTGTATGAAAAAGAAAAAAATTTTTTGCCATTTTCTGACGCTAATAACTTTTTCATACTTTCACGGAGCTGTGTGAGGTGTCATTTTTTTTGCAAAATGAGCGGACGTTTTCATTGCTACCATTTTGAGGACTGTTTGACATTTTGATCACTTTTTATTCCATTTTTTATGTCATGTAAAAAAGTGTAAAAGTCCCAATTCGGACATTTGGGCACCATTTCCCGTTTTGGAGGTCACCGTCGGCAATAACCGTTTTTACATTTTGACAGATCAGGCATTTTGGGACGCAACGTTACCTATTGTGTCTGTGTTTTTTACTGTTTATTATGGTTTGTTTTATATCAGTTCTAGGGAAAGGCCGGTGATTTGAATTTTTAATGTTTTATTAATTTTTTACATTCTTTTAACTTTTTTTTTTCACTATTTCTTAGACCCTCTAGAGTACATAAACCATAGATGGTCATATCGTTCCTACCATGTACTGTAATACTACTGTATTGCAGTACATGGCGTTTTTGCATATGGTTCATTACAATGAGCCACTGGCTCATTGTAACAAATCTCCTGAAACCATTCAGCCTCGGGTTTGACAAAGACCCAAGGCTGTCATGGCAACCGATCGCCGCCCCCACGAAGAGGATCTGAAGAAACATGGTGGTGCTGACCACGGGTGATAGCGATGGGTCCTTGCTGCAATATGCTGCAAAGCCCATCTCAATATGAAGAGGGCTCAGCCCGTGAGCCCTCTTCATATACCCTTCATAGCTCTGCGGCAGATATATCCCTCGTAGAGCGTGAAGGGGTAAATATACAGTGGAAAGAGTTAAAAGATACTGGTGTTGGTTAAATCTAGTACATGAAGCCATGAAGATGAACAAGAAGTCAGTTAGTGTGTTGCGGCTGACATTGGAAGGTGAGGGCGGCAGGTAGGCTTCCTACAGCACAATGTTGGGCGTGACCTTTCCCCAGGAGAGAACAAAGACCTCACATGAGTCCTGATGTTTTAACCTCTATGTTGGAAGCACCCTTTCTGCTCCTAGGAGGGTGTTAATTGTTCTTTTACATGGGTCAAACTACTGATCCTTCAAAACCTAAGACTGATCAGAATTCCTCAACGGAAGGCGATAGAGCAAGGGTGCTGATGCCATCAAATCCGGCTGAGTACCCAGTACATTGACACTGAGCGAGGTCTTCTAAGGAGTCTGCATATCTCTTCATCCAGGGGGTTCAGGAACAGACTGAGACCCACGCAATTGTTTGTCCCATTCCCAAGATTCCAGAAATGTAGCTCCGTTAGGAGGAACCATAGCTTCATACACCAGGCAGGACCTGACGTATAATTGTACATGCCATATAAACCATGTTATATTTACCATTAGTATACAGTCATAGACAAGTATATAAGCCTCACTTTAAAAACAGACAACCTTTCGTAAAAAAAAATAGAAAGTATCAAATAAAATATGCTACAAATGTCGTAATCTTTTATTGCAGTCCTGTGCTGGAAACAAGGCTGGATTATCACATTCCCTGCATTAAGAAGGCAGGAAAGTCTGGCCAGGTCTGAATTATATAAATGTAACCAAACCGGAAAAAAAAAATATATTTCTGAAAGGCAAGAATTTGTTTGATTGCAAAAGTTTTGCTAAAAGTTTCCTAAGTTGTGCAGTAACTACACATACATGGCCACACTGTACCTGCTGCTACGTATGTGACCCAGTACATACTATACAGCAACTACCTGTTCACAAATAAAGTGTCTGGAAAAAGATTTTTGGAAACAAGCAGTGGAAAGTGGAGTTGTTTTTTTTATTACTGCCATTTTTTTTACATTTTCCAAGAATTTGTTAGATGAAATAACATAATTGCTATCCAAAATTGGCGGAACATCTTTTAGTATAAGAGTTTTTAGAAAGTGTGTAAAATAAACATAGAGATCCGATTCTCAAGTAAATTAAGTTAAAAAAAAATAAATAAAAAAATCAGCCACTAAAACCAAACCGCCCCAGAAAGCATCAATCTAATCAAACCCAAGCAAAAGTGGGTCATGGAGGCTTCAGTCCACAGGTTAGTGTGAGGACGGACACCAATTGGTTCACAGTCTATTGTGACCACGGTCCACACTATGTTGATCTAAGGTCTGGCCCTGTAAACCGCTAAGGGTCATTAATATCTCACTTTTTTGGGATTCATACAGGTCACTGGCTCACACTTGCAATGCAATAAAATATTACTAGGGGTTTGTTATAAGGCTCCAAATATAATGGAGGCAGCAGAGGAAATGCTGATAAGTGAAATGGATGCGGCTTCAAAGCATGGTGAAGTACTTATCATGGGGGACTTCAATTACCCAGATATTGACTGGGGGGCAGAAACCTGCAGGTCCTTCAAAGGTAGCAGGTTCTTGTCAACAACAAAAGACAATTACCTGTCGCAACTAGTCCTGGAGCCAACAAGAGGGGGGGCACTGCTGGACCTTATCCTTACCAACAGACCTGATAGGGTATCAAAACTACAGGTTGGGGGGAACCTGGGGAATAGTGATCATAATATCATTGATTTTGTATTACGCTTTACTAAGCACGTTAGTGAAGGGGCAACCAACACTCTAAACTTCAGGAGGGCAAATTTTCATCAACTAAGGGAAGACCTTAAAGGCATAGACTGGGATAATGCTCTCAAAGACAAAAGCCCCCCCCAAAAATGGGACTTTTTCTCATATATTCTGAAAAAGTCCTGTGAGAAACACATACCTTATGGGAAAAAGCATAAAAGGAACAAGAAAAAGCCTATGTGGCTAACTAGTCTTGTAAGGAAAGCAATAAGCGAGAAAGATAAAGCGTTTAAGGTGCTAAAACGTGAAGGTAGCGATGAGGCATTACAGGATTATAGAGAGAAAAATAAATCCTGTAAAAAGCAGATAAAGGCTGCAAAAATAGAGACTGAGAGAAATATTGCCAGGGAGAGCAAAAATAATCCCAAATTATTTTTCAAGTATATAAATGATAAGAAACTAAAAACAGAGAGTGTGGGTCCCCTTAGAAATAACATGGGGGTCATGGTGGAAGGAGATGAGGAAAGGGCCAATCTACTGAATGTCGCCTTCTCAACTGTTTTTACCCAGGAAAATCCCCTGGTGGAAGACACAATGAGGAATAATGTAAATTCTTTTTATAATGTCAACAGTTTAACCCAGGAAGAGGTACGGCGCCGCCTCGCAACCACTAAGATAGATAAATCACCTGGGCCAGATGGCATACACCCCCGGGTTCTGCATGAATTATGTACGGTGATAGACAGACCGTTATTTTTAATATTTGAAGATTCACTGAGGACTGGTTATGTTCCACAGGACTGGCGCATAGCAAATGTGGTACCAATATACAAAAAAGGATCAAATAGCGATCCTGGAAACTACAGACCCGTAAGTCTAACTGCTGTGGTGGGGAAAATATTTGAGGGGTTTATTAGAGATGCTATCCTGGAGTATCTCACTGTGCACAACCTTATAACCCAGCGTCAGCATGGGTTTATGAGAGATCGGTCCTGTCAGACTAATCTGATTGGTTTCTACGAGGAGGTAAGTTCAAGACTGGATCTGGGGGACGCTGTGGATGTTGTATATCTGGACTTTTCAAAGGCATTTGACACCGTGCCACATAAAAGGTTGGTATATAAAATGAGACTGCTGGGAGTAGGAGAAAATCTGTGTATCTGGGTAAGTAATTGGCTTAGTGATAGAAAACAGAGGGTGGTCATTAATGGCACATTCTCAGATTGGGTTGATGTTACCAGTGGAGTGCCACAGGGGTCAGTATTGGGGCCACTTCTTTTTAATATTTTTATTAATGACCTTGTAGTGGGTTTACACAGTCAAGTTTCAATATTTGCAGATGATACTAAGCTGTGTAAAGTAATAAATACTGAGGTCGATAGTTTAGCATTACAGAGGGATTTGTGGAAGCTTGAGGGATGGGCAGAGAAATGGTTGATGAGGTTTAATGTAGATAAATGTAAAGTTATGCACTTGGGCCATGGAAACAAAAAGTATAATTATGTTCTAAACGGTCAATTACTTAGTAAAACTGAAGCTGAAAAGGACTTGGGCGTATTGGTGGATGGTAAACTTAATTTTAGTGACCAGAGCCAGGCGGCTGCTGCTAAAGCAAATAAAATAATGGGATGTATCAAGAGAGGAATAGATTCTCATGATAGAGACATAGTTCTGCCCTTATACAAATCCCTGGTCAGACCACACATGGAATATTGTGTACAGTTTTGGGCACCAGTATATAAAAAGGATATAGTAGAGCTGGAACGGGTGCAGAGGAGAGCAACCAGGATTATTAGGGGAATGGGGGGACTAGAATACAATGACAGATTACAAAATTTGGGATTATTCAGTTTAGAAAAAAGACGACTGAGGGGAGACCTCATTACAATGTACAAATACCTGAACGGACAGTACAAGGATCTCTCCAAAGATCTTTTTATACCTAGGCCTGTGACCAGAACAAGGGGGCATCCTCTACGCCTAGAGGAGAGGCGATTCTACCATCACCATAGACAAAGGTTCTTTACTGTAAGAGCAGTGAGACTATGGAACTCTCTGCCGCAGGAGGTTGTTATGGCGGACTCTATGTACATGTTCAAGAGAGGCCTGGATGACTTTCTGGAGAGAAAAAATATCACGGGTTATGGGGATAAAACATTTATTTAATTCTTGAAGGTTGGACTTGATGGACTTGCGTCTCCTTCCAGCCTTATATACTATGATACTATGATACTAATGTAAACATTGCGGGTCAACTTAAGATTTTGGGGGGACACCAACAAACGCTATGCTATCTTCTCCACAATACAGGCGCATGCCCTTGTGGTGCCCGTTTACTCGAAACACATCTCAGCTGACAGGCCTCAATAGCTAATTCCTATCACTCCACCTATTCTACCCACTCACGTGGTGTGAGTGTACTTATACCTAGGGTGATACCCTTTGAATGTGTTCACCTCATCAGTGGATGTCCGCATTGTAAGTATATACTGCTCTATTTATAGAATTCCCCTTATTATAGTAGCAATTTATGTACCAGCACCCTTAAATTGTGAAAAGGTGCTGGCGTTTGTAGCAACTTCCTCGCGGGTCCAAGTTATTTGGCTTCAGACTTGGATAAGTTCAGAACTAGAGGGGCAGGTTCCACGCAACAAAAAACTACTGGTGCTACACTACTGGAGGAGGTAGGCTGGCACCCCCAGGATAAGCAATATTCATGTTACTCCAGCTCCCATGGTTCCCTATCGTGAATAGACCTTCCCTTGGGAACATATTCCCGCCTCCCATATATCTCTGATGTTGCATATGTGCTGAGATCCACTTGCCAGTTCTGGTTAGGCTACTTCTCGATCAGGGTCGCCGTAATCCTGGGGGATTAATCAAAATCAACCCCTTTTGAATACAACTACTTGATAGGGGGGGTGTCTATTTCTCTTACATAGAGGAATTTATCTCCCACAACAAGGGCACAGCATCTACATTAGCGGTTTGGTAAGTGCTAAAAGGGCATATCTTAGAAATATATATATGCAATAAACATAAAACTAAGGGGTAGGATACCTAGAGACCCTTAAAAATAGGGTCACTGCCACTGAATGCGTTTATATAGCCTCCCCGGATCCAACTATGGAACAGAACATTTACTATGCATTATAGTTAAGGCTCAAGGTGGGTTCTCTTAAATTAAAGAGATACACGACCAACAAGGTGACAAGTACGTTGAGGATGATAACATATGGGCAGTTACTACTAAAAGAATCTCTAGATCTATAGTTCGGCACCTGGACTTATTGATATGCTAGCCTTCTTGGACCGAATTGACATGCCATGTGTGACAGTGGAGGCTAGGGAACCGTTGAAGGCATCCTTAACGCTGGAAAATTTGGAGGCAGCTTTAGCAACCCTCTAGATAGATGGTCCCCTGTAGAGATCTATTAAAAGTAGAAAGATATTCTGTTGCCTAGATCAAGCAGGATTTATGCCTAGCAGGTCGACGGAACAAAATATACGACGACTATACCTTAACCTGCAGACACGGGGGGCTGGGCGGGAGGTGGTGCTGTGCTCTCACTCAATGCTGCGAAAACATTCAACAGCATCGACTGGGAGTTCTTGTGAGCAGTAATGGGCAAGTTGAGCTTCTGCCCAAATTTTATTAATGGGGTTCAATTTATTACCGTATATACTCGAGTATAAGCCGAGACCCCTAATTTTACCACAAAAACTTGGTAAAACCTATTGACTCGAGTATAAGCCGAGGGTGGGAAATGCATTGGTCACAGCCCCTTCCCCCAAGTATATAGCCAGAAAGCCCCCAGAAGTATATAGCCAGCAGCCCCCAGTAGTATATAGCCAGCAGCCCCCAGTAGTATATAGCCAGCAGCCCCCAGTAGTATATAGCCAGCAGCCCCCAGTAGCATATAGCCAGCAGTGCCCCAGTATATAGCCAGCCAGCCCCTGCCCCCCAGTATATACCCTGCCAGCCCCTGCCCCAGTACATAGCTAGCCAGCCCCTGTTCCCCAGTATATAGCGTGCTAGCCCCTGTGCCCCAGTATACAGCCTGCCAGCCCCTGTACCACAGTATACAGGCTGCCAGCCCTTGTGTCCCAGTATATAGCCTGCCAGCCCCCATGCCCCAGTATACCACCTGCCAGCCCCTGTGCCCCAGTCAATAGCCTGCCAGCCCCTGTGCCCCGGTCAATAGCCTGCCAGCCCCTGTGCCCCGGTCAATAGCCTGCCAGCCCCTGTGCCCCGGTCAATAGACTGCCAGCCCCTGTGCCCCTTTACCGAGCCGGACCCCCGCCCCGTTGATGTAAAAGAAAAAATAATCAAAACTCACCTTTCCGGCGGCCCCCTCGGGTCTTCTGTGTGATCCCGCAGTCAGCGGCAGGTCCATGCCGCGCACAGCGCTGACGTCAGCCGCAGCCGCTGACATCACAGTGTGTGCCGGCTGCCGGCACACACAATACTATTGCAGCGGCTGCGGCTGACGTCAGTGTCTGTGACATCGCACGGACCTGCCGCTGACTGCGGGATCACACAGAAGACCCGAGGGGGCCGCCGGAAAGGTGAGTTTTGATTATTATTATTTTTTTTTTCAGCGGCAAGTCAGCGGCAGGTCCGCACAGTGCTGACATCAGCCGCTGCCGGCACACACAATATTATTGCAGCGGCGGCTGATGTCAGTGCTTGTGACATCGCACGGACTGGCCGCTGACCGACGGATCGCACAGAAGACCCAAAGGGGCCTCCGGAAAGGTGAGTTTTTTTTTCTGCTGTCTTGTTTGACTCGAGTATAAGCAGAGTTTGTGTTTTTCAGCACATTTTTTGTGCTGAAAAACTCGGCTTATACTCGAGTATATAGAGATTAAGGACAAATGGTGGTCTGTCGGATACCTTCACCTTGGAGATAGGGGTGTCTGCTTTCACCCCTGTTGTTTGCTGTAGTTGTTGAGCCTTTGGCGTGTCTCCTCTACATCGATACAGGGCTTTCCGGGTTCTGGGAGGGAGGAAAGAGTGTCCCTCTATGCGGATGACCACTTGTTTGGGGAATGTGAATAGATACTTGGATGGGGAACTTTAGGCAAGAATTTGGAGGACATCCAGGTAAATTGTAAAAAGTCTGCCATACTGCCTATGAAGAGAATGATGGTAGATCCTCAATCACTTGTAAAGAGTTTACAGGTCGTGGAGCGATTTAAATACCGGGGCATTAAGGACAAAACAACATTAAAAGACTATCTGTCTGACAACCTGGCCCCACTTCTCTCCCAAAACTCCTGGTGTAAGCTTCCTATGTCATCAGTGGGAACCTACTGAAAAGTATTTTTTCCCCCCTAATTGCTATATGTTTTACATAACTCCTTATGGATCCTGAAGATATATTTCCCGATATATTTCCACAATGACCTTAGTCTGTTCCGCTCCCCTGTATACAAAAAGGGTACCACACACATAAAATATGAATATGTAAAACAAAACAAGTGCTCGGGGTCTAGTGTTTCCCTACCCCTAATTATACTTTGTATAATCCCAGCTGCAACACTTTAAAGGGTCGGGTAGAGAGGAGTCCTGGATTGTCGTCAGGTTAATTTGCCAGTGGTCCAGATACCCGGTCCAATTGCAGGCTTTGAAAGCTGGATTTGTTAAGGTTCATAAGGTAACATAACCCACACTTCACCTGATGCAGGGTATATGGGCCACAATAAAGGAACTTAGGGGGTTGGGCCAGGTGACAAGAGTTTAGCCCCCTGTGGTATAATAGCACCCTGCCAGAAAAATGCTTCAGCTAGAGCAGTGATGGCGAACCTTTTAGAGACTGAGTGCCCAAACTACAACCCGGCCTCCCGCTAGTAAAAATCTACAGTATAAACGAGATCTGGAGATATTAAGATGCAGTATGGACGCATCTATTTGATGGAGTTAACCATCAACGCTTTAACGTGTGGAAACATCTAAAGATAAAGTAAATTTTTAGAACAGTTGATAAATAACCAACACCACCGAAAAACATACTGCTTGTTGCTCATAGACCACTCCCTGGAAATACAAGTATCTAATGATATAATCCAAATCCACTCCTGTCCCTGGCTGTATACCACAGTACAAATACAAACCGTATATT